>CAJQZJ010000825.1:640044-737911 GCA_907164525.1 Lophiomys imhausi
TGAATGAAGTAGGAAGAAATATTGAAAACTCATGGAAGTGTTTAGCATGATAAATAATATATCAAAAGCACATCCAAAAATGAAAACAGAAAAATATCATGTAAAAGCAACATGACATTGGAATATTATAGATGAACAAACATTTAAACAGTTAAATGTCAGTTGATGGAAGACATAGAAGAAAGAATTGACTTCCTCCATTAGCTGCTCCAGGTGAGGCACTAGATGTACCCAAATATAGTCAAGTAACTCACATATAAAATAAAAAAAGGAAAATAAAGTGACCTCTAATGTCCTATTTTTTAAAAAATTATCTTGAAAAGGCCCTTTTAGTTTTTCCTTTTTTCTTATTTTTTTCTATCAGCCTTTCCACATAATGACTATAACCAGAGGCTGTTTATGTAGGTTCACATAGAATTTGCTAGCTGTTGCTAAACATTATGAATGAGCCATCTTGAGGTGAAGCTGGGTTCCACTCTCTAGTCATGTCACATGACCAGGCTGTCACAGCCACACTTCAAATGTGATTCTCCTAATGTCGCTGATTCAAGTGTTTCTTTTGGGTCTACTTAGAAAACTTTTTGTGTGGAAAAAAAAAAAAACTAAGCAAGAAGGAAAGGATGGCACTACACAAATACTATCTTTCTTAAGTTCATCTGGTTTTAACCATACTTACTTAGATATTGCTAAAAAAATGTAGATTGACATAATTTTACAATATATATGAATAGCGCTACATTTACCAGCCACTTATAAGGGATATTCTTATTTCATGAATAAAAACTGTTTCTAGAAATAAATGTGAAAAATATGGATACATGACACAAAATAATAATCATGTGTTCTGGAATAGACAGACAAATGTAATAAAATGTCAGCAATCACAACTAGGTGCATAAACTTATTGCATTTCTAGTTTCAGATATCTGAATCCAATATTTACTCTTGTTTGTTGTGGTTTTAGTGATTTTTGAGAAAATAAATCCAATTTCACACAAGTGGTCACAGTAGCTAGAACATCTTTTTTCTTTCCGTTTGTCAATTGTGTATCATATATTCATCTCTTATTTTCTGTTTTATACCCAGAGCATTTATATTGGTCCCTTTCTTATCCCAATCATCCATCCCCCCCTCTTTCTCTCTGCCTACATCACCTACTCTGTCTTAAATGAGTTTACTTAGGTCTCCTAAGTGCAGCTGTCACTTTTAGTCAAAGAAGCTTCTTTTTAAAGATTATGATGATAATCTGGTCAAGGTGATAAGCATAGCTAACTCCATAATGGTCAGTCAAGATAAGCAATCTAATCACTCCCTGTAAGCCTCAGAGAACATTGTGGAGAGGACATGGTAACAATACAAGAGTTCCAAGCAAAGAATAGGTTGGTGCAGAGTGCATTCTTTGGCAAAACATTACTCTGTATTCTTCAACTGTGCTTACCTGCACAAGACCAGAAGAAGATCAGTTTATTCAATTTTTTTCTAGAGTAGGAAGGGATTATCCATTAGATCATCCTATAGTGGCCCAGGCAAAAGTCCTGCAATTAATGATAATTTTAAGTCAAGGAACTCTGTGGGTCAGGATGTGCAAATATTAATAAATATCTGGAATGAAACCAATTTGCTACTTCCAACACTTAAGGGCAGCTCACTTCAGTCACTCTGAAGTATATTCTCCAGTGTTCTAAACAGATTTCTATTGAACAAAATATCTCCTAGAATAATTCTTTCCTTTTAAAAAACAAGAACCCACAATAAAACTTCATATGATAATAGTTTGGCAACTAGCTGGGTGTAGTGGTGCATGCCTTTAATCCCAGCACTTGGGAGGCAGAGGCAGGCGGATCTCTGTGAGATTGAGGCCAGCCTGGTCTACAAAGCGAGTCTAGGACAGCCAGGTATACACAAAGAAACCCTGTCTCAAAAAACCAGACAAAACAAAACAAAGTTTGGCAACTAAACATAGGATTTTGTAGAAATAGAATCTCAGAAGATAAAGCATCATTTACTATGAAAAATGGCACACAATAATTAAGATACAGCATAGGCTAAAATTACATAAAGGAGCACTTGAAAAGTGATACTTTTGATTTTAAATGTTCCATTTATAGAAAATGAAATTTCATTAAATTGTTCAGTCTTCAAGTAGAAAAATAACTCCAAATGAAGCTTTTAGCTAACATTTTCTTGATTGAATGGAGTAAAATGAAAACTTTACTAGACACATTAGGAAAAATTCATAGTGTGTCATTTGATAGAAAATTCAAAGAACGATGATAGATTATTCTCCAAACACAAATACTGGCCACTGGCACATAAGAACTTTTATTCATCAGAATAAAAGTCCTATTTTTATGAAGCATTTTTACTTTGTAAGCTAAAGAAGAATCTTCAGATTCATTCAGCTGCTTGGATGTAAAGCAATATAAAGGGAATGAATTAAAATTGCTAGAGTTCTAAACAATAATAAATTGGTAGATGCAGTGTATAGTTATTGTCACTAGAGGGAAATCTGATAGGGATTTAGAACAGAGAGTTTATTGTTATGACTGTAGGTTGAATAAAGGATCTTGTGTGAATAAATTTTCTTAACAGCATGCTTACTTCAGGGGAAAAAATGAAGCATAGAATGTTTGGAGATAGCCATATTGTCAAACTATACTGAAATAATTGTTTCTCAGCAAGCAGCAAGGTCTGTCAGATGCCTGTGTGTAGATTCACATTTTCCATTGCCATATGTTTCAATAAACTCCACAGTATTTCATCAAATAAAAGAAAAAATCAATGAAAATAAGTATTATAATACAGACACCATAATGGGTGGTGATTTTTATTTAAAAAATTAAAAAACACTGTCAGTTTTTTGAAAACGGAAAATAGCGCCCCATTCCAGAGGGCAATATCCACACAGCTCGTTGAATGTAGATAGGTCCAGTTGATGCCTGCACAAAGTCTTCATTCTTAAGTAATAGTCTCTTTTGGTGTGAGAAGGGTACTCTGCAGGCTAGTGAAAGAGAAAGCCAGAAATTAACCGGGCCACAAAACGCTCAAGCTAAAATTGGCCCTCTGTGCAAGATATAGTGGGCCAATAATGGCACAGAATTTGTGGGAGTGGCCAAAACATGTTTGTTTAGTTTGTGGGCCTTACCTCTGGAGGGAATCAATGCTCTACATAGCCTGCATGTCCAGAACCAGAGACTGGATATCCCAGAGACCTAAGGCACAACAAAACAAAACTGAATGACAGTGTCTTTGCCTTACAGAAGCTTCTCAGTTTCATGAGGTCCCATTGATTGTTAGCCTTAGAGCCTGAGCTGTTGGTATTCTGTTCAGGAAGTTGTCACCTGTGATGATGAATTCAAGGGTTTTACCCAGTTTCTCTTCTAATAGATTTAGTGTGTCTGGCCTTATGTTAAGGTCTTTGGTCCACTTGGACTTAAGTTTTGTGAAAGGTGATATGTATAGGTCTAATTTCATTCTTTTACATGTCGACATCCAGTTAGACCAGCCCCATTTGTTGAAGATGCTGTCTTCATTCTATTGTACAGTTTTGGCTTCTTTGTAAAAAACAATTAAGTGACCATAGAAGTGTGGGTTCATTTCTGGGCCTTAAATTTGATTCCGTTGACCAGCTGGTCTGTTTCTATACCAGTACCATGCTGTTTTTATTACCATTTTTCTGTGGTATAGCTTGAAATATGGGATGTTGATATCTCCTGATTTTTTTTATTGTACAAGATAGATTTCACTATTCTGGGTTTTTTGTTATTCTATATGAAGCTGAGAATTGTTTTTTACGGGTCTGTTAAGAATTAATGTTGGTACTTTTATCATAATTGCATTAAGTCTGTATATTGCTTTTGGTAGGATAGTCATTTTTATTATGTTGATCCTACCTATCCATGAGCATGGAATATCTTTCCACCTTCTGATGTCCTCTTCAATTTCTTTCTTCAAGACTTGAAGTTCTCAGTCTGGCAATATCTTAGAAAACTTGGAATAGCTCTACCTTAAGACCCAGCCATACCACTTCTGGGTATACATCCAAATGATTCCTTACCAAATAACAAGGAAGTTTCCTCATCTATGTTCATAGCAGCCTTATTTGTAATAGTTAGAAACTGGAAACAACCCAGATGTCCCTCAACCGAGGAATGGATAAAAATACTGTGGGACATCTACAGAATGGAATACTACTCAGCCATCAGAAACAACAAAATCATGCAATCGGCAGCCAAATGGATGGAACTAGAGAAACTCCTCCTGAGTGAGCTAACCCAGACTCAGAAGGATGCACACGGCATCTATTCACTTATATTTGGATTTTAGCCATATAGTACAGGATAACTATACTACAGCCAATGCACCAAAAGGAACAGGAATATAGACTTTGTTACCTGTCAATGAGACACTTTGCCCTAGTGGTGCTGCCTTGTGGGGATCACCCCCCCCACAGTGTATGAGGAGGCTCTTGGCTCTCATATGACAGCTGATCTGGGTCAGGGGACTGATATATAGGTACACTCCACTCCAGAGAAGTATGATGGAAGGGAGACGTGGTAAAGGGTGGGAGAGTGGGACTGGATGGGGTGGAAAGAGGGCATTGTGATGGAGATGTAACATGAAATAATAAATAAAATTAAAAAACACAACTGAAAGGGGGTGGTTTGGGGCACATGACAATGAAATGATTCCTAATGATATTTTACTGTACTCATGGACAGATGCTTTGACAAGTTGTGATCAGATAAGATTCCTCAGAGAACAAATGATGGCTGGTACAAAGACGCATAGTCAGACATTATAGAGAATGTCTAAATTGGTGATCTTTACCATGTTCTTCCCGTTGGAGATTGGGGAACTCTGCAGAAGATAGGAGGACAGATTGTAGAATCTGAAAGAATGGGAAAGATTAGAACATTACCCACTGAATCAGCTAATCATAGCTCACATTGGCTCACAGAGATTGAAATAGCAAACATGGGGTCTGGAGGGTTATGTAGGAAATTCTCTGATTATAAGTAACGGCCACTAGTTTAGCCTTTTTTGTGGGACTCCTTAAAGTGGGAGCAGGTGTGTCTCTGAATCTTGTTTGCTCTTGGGATCCTTTTCCTTCTGTTGTGTTGCCTTCTCTTATTGTATACTATTTTGTCCTATTTGGCTATCATATCTTGGATGCCTGCTCCTTTCTCAGGAGGAAATGAAGGGGGAGTAGAACTGGGGAGAGGAGTGGTTGGTGTATGCTCAGAGAGGTTGACTGAGGGAAAACTGTGATCTGTATGTATTGTATGAGAGAAGAATATATTTTGAATATAAATAAAAGAGAATAGAAAATATTAAATTGATAATTACATTTATAATTTCACTAAAAATTAAGTGGAAACCTCCATAAACAAACAAGCAAACAATTTCCACTTGTTGAGTCTCACTTTTCAGCATGAGAGGCAAGGCACAACACCATCTTCAGGTTGCCTACAAAGTAATTGTTTCCTTTCAATGACAATTAGAAGAAATAAGTCACAAACCAGTGAACCAGCAAGCAATTCCACTTCCAATCAAGGTTGAGGACCTAACTTTGATCCCTGATACTTACATTGTTGAAAGGACAGTATCAAATCTACAAAGTTGACCTTCAACCTCCACACATTCAAACTGATACACAACCCCCAAAATTAAATGTAAAAAGAAATTAAACAAAAAAGTTTTTTTATAAAAGTCATGACTACAAGCCATCTGAACAGCAATGGTTACTTTGAAAAGAAAATGGTTTCTTTTCATAGAAAAATGTAGACAGAAATGTTAGTGGTATGGTAGTTTCTCATTAATCCTGTATCTTATCCAATGGTACAGAGTTGTGATTTCATCCTGTTGATTATCATTGTCTACCTCCTTACGCAGTGTAAGTTTAAAATATAAATTATGTTTCATTTAGAAGATTTACAAGCTTGTAATGCTAGCACAAACACATAACATCAGCAAATCTGTGGCCGTGTCAAGAGAATCAAATCTCTCTTCCAAAATACCTCATGTCTCACTTGAATTAATTTCCTAGATACTAACTAGCTACCTGGTTAAGACATATGAAATTTCATATTTCAACTGTAATTGTTCTTCCTCTTAGTTGTTTAAGATTTTAAATTTCTGAGAGTTTCAGATATTTGAACTGTATTTATACCTTATCTTCTTCCCCAACTCTTTCTATACTTCTGTCTTCTAATCATGATGTACACACAGATACACATAAATACACACACACACACACACACACACACACACACACGCATCCTCTGAGTCTATGTAGTGTTGATTATATGTTCATCTCAGTCAGTTTACGATACTTTAAAAGTCTTTTTTCCTTTGAAACTAAACCGTTTGTCAGGGCTATTGGTCCCTACATGGTGGGCTCTAGATGTAGATCTTTAACTTTTTATTGCATTATCTTCTTGCTTTGTTCTGCTGTTTATACTTGCCTCTGAGATTGTTTCATTCACCATTATTATTCTAGTAATAATTTTTCTCCCTTTGTTAAAACTTAGTTTAATCATTTAATTAATTCATTTTTAACTTTATCAAAAATATTCTCTGACATCCTTGACAAACCAAACAGCTGTATTCCAGTCATTATACATTGCAGAGTAATTTTTATCATCTATTAGATGTGTTTCCATTTTATATTCACATCTTCCTATGACTGTCACCATTGAAATTTTTTCTATTATACTCATAACAAAATAATTATTTGTCTTGAGTATAATCATGAATAAACATATAAATAAATTAAACAATATTTTAGTCAGTGTTTCTGACTCTGATTAAAATTATACAGTCAATTATAAAGAGACTACTAAGGGGAAATGATATTATTTTAGAGATGAATGTATGTAACACTTATATTATCTAAATAATATTTTTCAATATTTCACTGGAAAAAATATCAAAGGAAAAACACACCAAATGTCTCCATCTCAAGCATCATATCAATTACGAATGATTTTATGTCATATTGATCTATTGTTTCATTTTTCTTCAGGATCCGTTTATCCTTTGAACTTAGCTCTTATTGATTATCCTTTGTACTCAGCCACTATTTGGCACCCTCTGCACTCATTTCCTATTGGCTATCTTCTGTCCTCAGACACTACTGGGCATCCCTTGCGTTCAGCCACTACTGTATGATGTTTTACACTCCATCCTATTGGCTTATGCTTTGTACTCAACACTATTTATTGGGCTATGTCTTGTGCTCAGAAATGAATACAACATTTCATTCACCAGAGAAAGCTCATGGAAAAAGGGAAGATTATGAAATTTTAACAAACATCATGAATGGAAGAAAAATAGAGAAGTAATTGGTTTAACATAGGAAATATTTTTGTAGCAGACAATTCCTCTGACAAAAAATTAACTTCATAGTTCAAATTTCTTGGAAGGACAAGATATGGTGCATTTATGGAAATAAGGTTGAAAACGTGTAGCCTATCAGTGGAAAAAAAACAAGAAATGTTTGTAACTTATAATTTCAAACTTATCTATTAAAATCACTTTGAGATACCATAAAATGTCACTCAGAATGGCCATCATCAAGAAATTTTACAGTAAATGTTGGAAGTGGTGTCAATTAATATAGGCATCATTCAAGTCAGTCTGGATTATTTCTTTAAATGTTACAAGTAGACATATCCTATGATTTGGATGCTTTACATCTGGGTATTATACCCAAGGAATGCCTCAACTTACCGTAGAAATATTTGTACTCCTACTTATTGCTGCTTTATTCATAATATCAAGAAAAATGATAGCATTTAATTGCCCATCAACAGGTGAATGGATAATGAAAACAATGCATATATAAAATGGAATACTACTCAGTTCTAAGGAAAAATAAAATTTTCAGTAAAATGGGTGGACTTATAATGGATAATTTAAAGTGAGGTCACATTTCAGAGAGATTAAAACACAGAAAATAGAAAAACATGCTCTCCCTCCCTCTCCCTCATATGCTTCTTAGTGTGTGTGTGCGAATGTGCATGGACACACATACACCATGTATTGTTGTAAACAAAGGATTACATGGGTACAGTATAACATGTAGAAAGGAAAATAAAAAGCTAAATATTAGCTGATGATGAAGAATGGAATATAGTTAGCAGATATGAGTCATGAAAAGGGATATAAATTATTTGCGTTTCTAGTTCTCATTGTAATGGATTCTTCAGATTTTAGCAGTACATAAAGCAAAAGTGTAAAATCCAATGTTAAGGTCCATGGCTTCACAATGTCTTATCTAACTATATAAAAGTTCAATGAAATATAAAGATGTTGGTCTGGTTGATTTCAGTGCATGATGTTTTGATTTGTAAGTTCTTTATAATAAAGTTTCAATAAAAACAACAAAACAAGCAAAACAAAAAACAGAAGAATGTTTTCATACTGACTTGACAAAAATGAATGATAAGAAGAATCTATTTGCTTTTATATTTCCTCATCTATGTAATAAAAACATATGCTTTTAGTTGATAATAGACAAATGCCTTGTTACTGTCACACAGCAGCTATTAATATAGATGCGTAGCAGCAACTATTAATGGAGATGTATTAGAACCACTGCCTAGTGATAACTTTTCTATGCAGAATTAATAGCTTCCCATTAGAATATAAGGGGAACCTTAAAATAAAATCTGATGTTAAATTATTTCTGTAAAATATTCTGATTTATTCAGCCTCATGTTCTTCCAAGAGACCACATTAATAAAAAGATTTTCATGTATTTTGCATATGTAACTGTGATTAAATCTCATGGTTGTATCCTTTGCTATTGTTAGATATTAATAGATAATCAATAACTTGAAATGTTGTTATCTATACATTATTTTAAAATCCAGAACACATTTGGTCTTTCTTTGCTATACTCTGCAGTTTTGTTTAACTAACCTTATGGTGTAACCTGGACTATGGCATAAACAGACTCAGGTTCAAATATTCATGAAAATAAATGATCCTTTAGAAAAGATATATTCATTGTTTCTAGGAATGGAAAATCACACATCTTGCTGTATTCATTCTTGTCTAAGTATATTATCATACTAATGGGCAAAACAAAGGTTCTAAACAGTGGTGCTAGAATACATACCTGAAGTAGTAAAGTGATAATTTAATTAATATACTAAAATAAAGAGGGAGGTCCGGACTGAGCATAATTTCTCTCCATGTTATAAAATAAATATTTATTTTAATGAAAAGATAAAATCAGTTTTGGTAGCATACCCCCACAATGCCAAAGTTGGGCAAATTCATGCAGATGAGAAATTCAAGGTAATTCTCAGTTACAAAGTGCATTAAAGGTCAACTTGGGCTACATAAAACCCTGTCTCAGAATAAAAACAAATGTTTCCTTCCCAAATTATACATTATTTAATCTATCAATAATCCATATGAACTTCATGTCTTTTTTTTGTGATTAAACAAATTAAATGTGATAACTTCTTTGTACAATTTCAATAGTTTTCTACCTAAACACTTGATATGGTTCATTTCATTGCCTTTATAATAATCAAAAATAGTTCCCAAACCTCCTTTGAAGACTCTTATAGAGAGCAGGTTGAAGACAAGATTCTGAGAATGTGGCCACCTCTTCAGAGGAACTAAGAGCAGTAGAGAGTGGCAGATTTGTGCTTCATTGGGCTCGAAAGCTGTCAGTCATATGACTACTCCTGCCTGACCTCCTTCCAGGTCATCAAAAGAGCAGGAGCCAAGCATCTTTCATTTAGTCTGTTTAAGGTGTCGTATTCACTTAGTCTGTTTAAACTTCCCTATCACACTGGGACACACTGCAGCAATGGAGTCCTTTATGAATATCAGTGCAGAGAAGTCTACCAGTACTCACTGACACACAAAGTAAATCTCTTGTTAGATTATTAAAGTGCCACCTAGAAGACACTAGATGAATTTCAGTGCTACCTAGAAGACACTAGATGAGTCTCAGATCATAGATATTTCAGTTTGTTCTAACTTCTAACTGAAGTGTCATAATGAATAAAAAGGCTTTACTCAAAATGAACTTGCAAATTTAGTCAAGTGACGAGATAGTATTTTGAGTCAACACAAATGCCATACATGGTGGCACATTCCCATACTCTTAGCATGTGGGAAGGTGAAGCAAAAGAATCTTGAACTCTATGGAAGTCTCTGTATATAGAGTCCCATTCTCCAAAACCAAACAATAAATTTTTTAAATATGTATGCACAAAATATCCACTTACATATTAATGTAATACCTTATAGCAGGCAGAGTTTTCCAAGTTTTACTGTTTCTGGAAGTCAGTACATTGCTCTGTAAATTAACTTGTAATTAACATAATTTACACTCTCAGTTCACTAAAAATATCAAGAATGGATATTTTTATTTAGTATGGTTTTGGAAAGATTTGAAATAAATAATTTGGCACTTATAACTAGTAATTATATTCCTCAAGGCTAGGCTGTTTTTGTTGATTTAAATTCCACTATTATTCTTCAAAGTATCACTCATAAGTAATTTAGAAGTTATGTTTCAAAAATTAAATGTTAGATAATCTTATATGACCATGTTTAACTTTATAAGCGTTTTTAGAAGTGCAATGGAAATAAGCAATATAAGACAGACCTTAACATGATTTTACAAATAAATAAATCAACTTGTTCACAGCATGAATCTGACTTAAAGGAATTTCACTACACAGCATGCAGTAACTTTAACGTTAAAGCCAATAAAATAAAAAATCTGGAAATTATACTGAAATAAAGATAAGACTGCAGGCAATGAGTCTAAAATAAAATTTGAACTTTTGATATGAAATTAGGAAATGTAGATTATGAAAAAAGAAATAAGACTTATGGCATGAAAAGTATATAGTAATGTAAACTATCTATTCTACCAATTAATTCATTCACTAATAAGGAAGATCTATTCTTCCTCAGTCTTTTAAAGTCAAAGTATGTACTTTGCCTACTCATAGTGTCATTGGATTGGTTGAGTTGCCAGTCCCTAAATAGTACTTCTGGGGATTTCCCATAATGCTATATGGACTTACACAACTAAGACCACCGTGTAGACCTACAAAATCATTGAGTCCATATTAGATATGGCTATTTGCTATCCACAATTCCTAAAGCTACTTAACTTTCAACTAATGCATTGCTTTTGCTTTCCAAATAATTATTGGATAAAATAAAAGAGAAACCCAGAAAAACACTATTAGTAAGATTTCTTGTATTTAACATTTTATTGATATACTTGAATCATCTCAAGAATTTTAACAATCATGTCATGTGATTTGGCATACAGGTCAGTACCCCTTCGCTACTCATTGTGTTAAACGGCTTCACAGGTAAGACACATATATGATGTCTCAGGCTAATTTCTCTGATCCTTTGAGACAGTGGCAAAAAAGATGCAGTAAAGAATTACAACAAGTCAAAATCCTCTCTTTAAGAAGTCATTCAGGTAAATCAGAGTGCAAAAAACCTTTGACAAAAACGTGTCCAATGATAAACTTTATTATCAACGTTTTAAAAAGATATTATGTATCTGCTGTCAATGATTACTTAACCCCAAAGTGAAGTTTAGCAATTGGAAATTCAAAGTAGTTGATTTTTCTAATATATTACAACCTAGATATTAGGGTCTTCATGTTACAAGTTTGAATATATACATTTTCAAGGTTCAGAGCTACTCATAACTAATACACATCTAGGAACCCTGATCCTACAATAACATAATCATCCTTTTAGTGAGTCAAAACACGGGCATTCAATGTTTGCACAATAAACAGGATGTTTGTATGGTTTTGAAAGTACATTAGCAATAAATTAAGACTGGTATATTAGAAATCAACTGTGTAACCAATATTTAAATGGAAGAAATTTTGAAGGAATACAAGGACAGAAACACAGAGAAGGGAGGAAGGAGTGAGAAAAGAGAGTGAAGGGAAGCATCGATGGACTTTTATTGAGTCACTTTTTACCTTGGAGAAGCAACCTCAAGCATGATTTGAAGTATTCTCAATTATGATGAAAATAAGCCGGGTTCAATGATCATCTCTTAGTTCATTATGTTGAAGGTTATTCAGAAGCTTGACCATATTCAAGCTCCATGGAATATGAAGCTGGCTGCCCAGTGATAAGATTTTCTAGTAAATAGAAAAGAATGCTAGGCTATTGACAAAAAGAGTAATGGCAGATACAGTAATTTTTTTTCAAACCAAAATAAAAGCTAACGTGATTATTTTGCTGGTATTGAAGTAAGTTCTTTTCTAAGTCATAATGCCATTTTTCTCCACTTGTAAAGGCCTCATGTGAAGCATAAATGTCTTTCTAACATTGAACATGGTTTAGTCTGTTTTATAGTCCCATGAAGTTTTCTCTAGACTTGAAAGTAGTAACAACTGAGATACAACCTTGGGAGTTTTTAAAGTCACATTTTCCTCAAGTAACAGAAAAACAAGTAAAAATCTAAACACAGTCCTTACCTCTTAAAATATAGTTTTATGGTGTTACCACAACTGTGATATTTGTCTATTTTTCTATTGAGGAACAAGTTTATTTCTGGATGAGACATACAAACAAAAATGCTGCTCTACACACTTACATGGAGGTTCCATGTGGACATATGTTTTCAGCTACTTTGTGTAGAGAGAAGCACCCAGCATTTGGACATATGGTGGCAGAAAGTTTACTCAGGTCACATACTGCAGAATGTTCCCTCAAGGTGTTTGTACAGTGTTAGTGCTCCTAAAGCACTGATGAGGTTTTCTCTGTTTTACATTTCTGACTGAATTTGATGTTTCATGTTTTTGAATTTTGGCTTTTCTAATGGTTATGCAACGATACCCTATTTTTAAAATAATGTAACCTCTCATGACTTAAGATACAGAACATCTTTTCAAGGGTTAGTCTGCCATTTACAGATCTCCCTCATGAACTGTACATTCAGACATTTGGATTTCATTTTAAGGGTTACTAATTGAGTTGAGTTCATTGTATATTGGATGGCAATCTTTTATCACATTCACCATTTCAAAATATTTTCTCCACAAATGACTTAATTTTGCCCCTCATTTCTTTGTGTGTGCTTCATAAATATTCTGACTGAAAAGCTTCATCTCAGTGGAAATCTTAAATGGGCTTCAGTATTAAATTAGCCTGTTATTTCTGCTGGTTTTCTACATTTGGTAGACATTTGTCTTCCAAACACCCTTATATATATGTCGATACTTAATTTTGTGAGCTGTTTTTTTGTGAATTTAATAGGTATGGCCCCCATTGACTCACCTGCTTCAATGCTAGGCCCACAGGGAGTGACATTAGAAGATGTGGTCTTTTTGGAGTAGGTGTGGCATTGTTGAAGGAAGTGTCCAGTGTGGAGGTGAGATTTTAGGTCTTATATGTGCTCAAACTCCACCCAATGTGACAAACAGCCTCCTTCTGATGCCTGAAAGCCAAGAAATAGAATTCTTGGCTCCTATAGCCGACATCATATATGTCTGCAAGCTGTCGTGCTTCCTGCCATGATGATGATACACTAAACCTCTGAAAATGAAAGTCCAACTAAATGTTTGCCTTTATAAGAGGGGGTGTGGTCATGATGTCTCTTCACAGCAATGACACCCTAACGATGACAATCATTATTGTACCATGCATATAAAATATTACTTTTTAATTTGCTGTTGTTGATTAGGAGTTCTGTAGAGTGTACTTTCTCTACATATGTAGCGCTGTGTCGTGTTGCATTCCCCATGTTAATACATTTCACTTTAAATATCACATGAAAGCTTTTGACTTATTCTGTCCTGAGATCTATTTCTATCATATGCTAGTCCCTGTTAGAGATCTTCTCTATGCTTCTTATTGTCCATATTATAATTAAGGTTTAGAAAACAATTTTTCTTTATTCTTGAGCATATAACAGTCGGAGCCATAAAATTCAATGATTGTAATGTTTTTTCTTCTGTCATTTTCTGTCTCACATTTTCCTATATTCTGCCCTGAGTTTTATTTTTATATTTACTTATTTATTTATTACTTCAGGTTACATCTCCATCTTAGTGTACTCTTTCCACCCTTCCCAGTCCCGTCTTACCACGCTCTACCCCCTGTCCTTTCCATACCCCTCCTCTGGAGTGGAATGTCCCTACATAACAGTCCCCTGCCCCAGTTCTGCAGTCATATGAGGGCCAAGAGCCTCCTCATACACTGGGGGCCTACAAGGCAGCACCACTATGGCAAATTGTCTCACTGACAGGCTAAAAGTTTTATGTTTATGTTGCCTTTGGTGCATTCCTTGTACTATACTTATCCTATACTATATGGCTAAAATAGGACTATAAGTGAATAGTTGCCATGTGCATCCTTCTAGGTCTGGGTTAGCTCCTCAGGATGAGCTTCCCTTAGTCCCATCCATTTGTCTGCAAATTGCATGATTTCGTTGTTTCTAATAGCTGAGTAGTATTCCATTGTGTATATGTACCACAGTTTATTAATCCATTCTTCGGTTGACATCTAGGTTGTTCCCAGTTTCTAGCTATTACAAATAAGGCTGCTATGAACATAGATGAGGAAACTTCCTTGTGATTCGGTGAGGAATCATTTGGATGTATACCCAAAAGTGGTATGGCTGAGTCCCAAGGCAGAGCTATTCCAAGTTTTCTAAGATATTGCCAGACTGACCTACATAGTGGTTGCAAAAGCCTGCACTCCCACCAGCAATGGAGAAGGGTTCCCCCTTCTCCACACCCTCACCAGCATGTGCTGTCATATGAGATTTTGATCTTAGCTATTCTGACATGTGTGAGATGGAATCTCAGAATCGTCTTGAGTTGCATTTCTCTGATGATTAAGGATGCTGAGCATTTCTGCAAGTGTCTCTCAGCCATTAGGAATTCCTCCTTTGTGAATTCTCTGTTTAGCTCTATTCCCCACTTTTTTGATTGGATTATTTGGTTTCTTGGCATTTAATTTCTTGAGTTCTTTGTAAATTATGGATATTAGCCCTCTGTCAGATGTGAGGTTGGTGAAGAATTTTTCCCAATCTGTAGGGTGCCATTTTGTTCGAAGGACACTGTCTTTTGCCTTACAGAAGCTTTTCAGTTTCATGAGGTCCCATGTATTGATTGTTGGTCTCAGATCCTGAGCTATTGTTGTTGTGTTCAGGAAGTTGTCACCTGTGCAAAGGGTTTGAAGGTTTCCCCATTTTCTCTTTTAGTAGATTTAGTGTGTCCGGCCTTATGTTAACGTCTTCCATCCACTTGGACTTAAGTTTTGTACAAGGTGATAAGAATGGGTCTAATTTCATTCTTTTGCATGTTGACATCCAGTTGGACCAGCACCATTTGTTGAAGATGCTGTCCTTTTTCCATTGTGTGGTTTTTGGCTTCTGTGTCAAAAATGAAGTGAACATAGGTGTGTGGGTTCATGTCTGGGTCTTCAATTCAATTCCATTGATCCACTGGTCTGTGTCTATACCAGTACCACAATAAAAACATGCTGTTTTTATTACTATTACTCTGTAGTATAGCTTGAAATCTGGGATGGTGATACATCCAGATTTTTTTTTTTAATATTGTATAGGATTGATTTAGCTATTCTGTTTTTTTTTCTTATTCCATATGAAGTTGAGAATCGCTTTTTCCAGGTTTATAAAGAATTGTGTTGGTGTTTTGATAGGAATGGCATTGAATCTGTATATTGCTTTTGGTAGGATGGCCATTTTTATTATGTTGATCCTATCTATCCAAGAGCATGGGAGATCTTTGCATCTTCTGATGGCCTCTTCAATCTCTTTCTTCAAGGACTTGAAGTTCTTATTGTACAGGTCTTTAACTTGCTTGGTTAGAGTTACCCCCAGGTATTTTATATTGTTTGTGGCGATTTTGAAGGGTATTGTTTCCCTAATTTCTCTCTCAGCCCATTTGTTTGTTGTATAAAGAAGGGCTTCTGATTTTTTTGAATTAATTGTGTATCCAGCCACCTTGCTGAAGGTGTTTATCAGCTCTAAGATTTCTCTCGTGGAATTTATGGTCGCTTATGTATACTATCATATCATCTGCAAATAGGGATAATTTGACTTCCTCATTTCCAATTTGTATCCCCTTGATCTCTTTTAGCTGTCTTATTGCTGTAGCCAGAATTTCAAGTATTATGTTGAAGTGATATGGCGAAAATGGACATCCTTTCCTTGTCCCTGAGTTTAGAGGAAATGCTTCAAGTTTCTCTCCACTTAATTTGATGTTGGCTACTGGATTGCTCTATATCAAATTTATTATTTCTAGGTATGGTCCTTGTATACCTGTTCTCTCCAGGACTATTAGCATGAAGGGGTGTTGGATTTTGTCAAATGCTTTTTCAGCATCTAGCAGGATGAGCATATGGTTTTTTTCTTTCAATATGGTGAATTACAATGATGGATTTTCGTATGTCGAACTATCCCTGCATTCCTGGGATGAAGCCTACTTGATCATGGTTTATGATACTTTGATGTGTTCTTGGATTCGGTTTGCCAGTGTTTTATTAAGTATTTTTGCATCTATGTTCATGAGGGAGATTGGTCCGAAGTTCACTTTCTTTGTTGGGTCTTTGTGTGGTTTAGGAATCAGGGTGACTGTGGCCTCATAGAATGAGTTTGGCAATGTTCTTTCTGATTCCATTTTGTGGAAGAGTTTGAAGAGTATTGATATTACTTGTTATTTGAAGGTCTGGTAGAAATCTGTGCTGAAACCACCTGTCCCTTGGCTTTTGTTGGTTGGGACATTTTTAATGACTCTTTCTATTTCCTTAAGGGTTTTAAGGCTGTTTAATCTGTTAACCTGATCTTGATTTAGCTTCAGAAGTTGGAATCTATCTAGAAAATTGTCCATTTCACTTAGGTTTTCAAATTTGGCAAAGTATAGATTTTTAAAGTAGGACCTAAAGATTCTCTGGATTTACTCAATATCTGTTATTTCTCCCTTTTCATTTCTGATTTTGTTGATTTGGGTTTTTTCCCTCTGTCTTTTATTCGGCTAAGGATTTGTCTATTTTTTTTTTTTCCTCAAAGAACCAACTCTTGGTCATTGATTCTTTGTTTCATTTTTTTGTTTTTATAAGTTGTTGATTTCATCTCTAAGTTCGATGATTTCCTATCTTCTGTTCCTATTGGGATTGTGTGCTTCTTTTTTTTTTAATCCAGTATAGCTGTTAATTTGCTAATAAGTGCTGTCACAATTTTGTTTTTGAAGGCATTTAGTGCTTATGAACTTTCCTAGTAGCACAGGTTTCACATTCATGTGTCCCATAGGTTTGGGTATGTTATGCCTTCATTTTCGTTGGATTTTAAGAAGTCTTTGATTTCCTTCTTTTTTCTTCTCTTACCCAGTAGTCATCTAGGAAAGAGTTGTTCAGTTTCTATGAGTGTGTAGGCTTTCCATTATTTCTGTATTTGTTGAAGTCCTGCTTTTATTCCATGGTGGTCTGATAAGATACAATGGGTTATTTCAATTTTCTTCTATCTGTTGAGGCTTGCTTTGTGTCCAACTATATGGTCCATTTTGGAGAAGGTTCCGTGTGGTGCTGAGAAGAAGGTGTATTCTTTTGTGTTTGGGTGAAACGTTCTGTAGATATCTGTTAGGTCCATTTGGTTCACAATCTCTGTTAGACTCATTATTTCTCTGTTTGGCTTCTGTCTTGGTGATCTGTCCATTGTTGTGAGTGGGGTGTTGAAGTCTCGAACTACTAATGTGTGGGGATCGATGTGCAATTTAAGTTTTAGAAGCGTTTCTTTTACAAATGTAGGTGCCTTTGTATTTGGGGCATATATATTCAATATTGAGATGTTTTCTTGATGCATATTTCCTTTAACAGATATGTAATGCCCTTCTCTGTCTTTTTTTTATTAACTTCAGTTGGAAGTCTCTTTTGTTTGATATTAGGATGGCTACTCCAGCTTGCTTCCTGGGTCCATTTGCTTGGAAAACCGTTTCCCAGCCCTTTACTCTGAGCTAGCATCTGTCTTTGTTAGTGAGATGCATTTCTTGTATGCAGCACAATGATGGGTCTTGTTTATGGATACAATCTGTAAGCCTGTGTATTTTAATTGGGGAGTTGAGTCCATTGATGTTGATGGATATTAATGACCAAAGGTTGTTATTTCCTATTATTTTGGTGTAGATGGTAATTCTGTGTTTCTTTTGGTTTTGCTGCAGTGGAGCTTTTTGTTTCCTGTGTTTTCTTGGGTGTAGTTATCTTGTATGGGTTGGAATATTCCTTCTATGATATTCTGTAGGGCTGGATTTGTGGGTAGATAATGTTTAAATTTGATTTTGTCATGGAATATCTTGTTTTCTCCATCTACGTTGATAGAGTTTTGCTGGATAATGTAGTCTGGCTGAGCACCTATGTTCTCTCAGGACTTGTAGGACATCTGCCCAGGCCCTTCTGGGTTTTAAAGTTTCTGAGGAGAAATCAGGTGTAATTCTGATGGATCTGCCATTATATGTTACTTGACCTTTTACTCTTACAGCTTTTAATATTCTTTCTTTGTTCTGTACATTTGGAATTTCAATTAGTATGTGGCAAGAGGAGTTTCTTTTCTGATCTAATCTGTTTGGTGTTCTGTATGCCTCTTGGAATTTTATTGGCATCACTTTTTTTTTTTTTTTTTTTTTTACGTTTGGGAAGTTTTCTTCTATGATTTTGTTGAGCATGTTTCCTGGACCTTAGAGTCAGGACTCTTCTCTTTCTCTATGCCTATAATTCTTAGGTTCTTTCTTTTCATTGAGTCCTTGATTTCTTGGATGTTATGAGTGAGAACTTTTTTAACTTTCTCATTTTCTTTGGTTGTTGTATTGATTTATCCCATAGACCCTTTCATGCCTTAGATCCTGTCTTCCATCTCCTGTATCTTATTTTTGATACTCATGTCTGTAGTTCCTTTTCTCTTCCCTTGATTCTCCAATTCCAGTCTTCCCTCTGTCTGTATTGTCTTTATTGCTTCTACTTCCAATTTCAAGTCTTGAAACATTTTATACATTTCCTGCTCCAATTTGGTTGTTGCTTTGTCTTTTTCCTGTTCAAGTTGAGCCACTTTGGCTTGGATATCTCTAATAGTATTCTATGTTGCTTTTGCTTGTAAAATTGTGGAATCTTTGAATTCCTTCAGAGATTTAAATTCCTCTTGAAAGGACTCTATCAGTTTCCATAATATAGATTTGTCATCATTTTCATGTGTTTCAGCTGTGGTGGAATGGTCAGAGCTTGCTATACCAGCATAGCTGCATTTTGTTGGAGTCATATTTTCCTGACTTTTGTTGGATCTGTTCTTTTGCTGACTTTTAGCCATTTGGTTGTTCTTAGCTGTTTGTTCCTGGTGCCTTCTGGGCTTGGTGCCAAGAGGGGCGCTTTGCTGTAGAAGGGGTATAGCTTGGTGATCTGTAGGTTTTCACAGGCTGGAGGCGGCCTTGTGTGGAGGTTTGTTCTCAGTGTGTTTCTCAGATCTCACCCCTTCCAGTTTTGGCCCAATTGGGGACCTAGGTGAGGGGTTGTGGTGGGATGTATTCCTGCAGGTTCCTGGGATCCAACTGGTCTTCATATAGATGAAGGTGCACATTGACAGGCCACAGACTCTTGGCTGGGGATGTAGCTCCCCTGCATCTTACTTGTCCTACTGTGTTAGCGGTTCTCCCAAGCTGCTCTCAGGGGGTTCTCAGGATCAATGTGCATCTAATAGCCAGAAGCACTGTAAGCTGGTACAGCCCACTCTCAGGCAATGAGGAATGGCCCAGGATTGTTTCATTGCTCCTGAGTCAGAGTTCTCTGTGTTGCAGTCTAGGTATTCAACATGTAGCGGCTCTGCTGGTATGCTCCTCAGTGTCCAGGCACAGATGCTGTGGACTCTGGATGTCCCAAGTTTGGGGGTTGTATCCACCAGCTGGAGTCCTGAAAGGATCCAACAGGGAGGGAATACAGTTTCAGTGGGAGGCGCTCAGTGTTCATATCTGGTGATTCAGATCCTGCTGGGCCAGCCCAGAGGGGTTGAGCCTGTGTGGTCTGCAGGGCCCTAAGCACTAAGCCCTTTATTCTGAGTAACTCAGCAGTGCATCCAGGCCAATACCTCATTGCTCCAGGGGTGGACCTATATATGCTGAAGATCTGGTTTCCCACCGGAAGAGCCAACCCTAGCAAAAGAGTCAGATATTAACCCGCCCAGGGCTTGGTCCCTGTGGAGATCCAAGGCACCTTCCAACCCAGCCACCCACCTTTCTGCCTGCTCTGATAAAACCACTCCTATGTCTGTCTGGGGCTTCTCCTTGGATTGGAGACATTGTCTTCCAAGTCCCACTGCAGTGGTGCTCCAGTGTAACCTGCTGCCGGAAGTGTATCCTGCTGCTCTGTCTAGCTACAGTGTTCTTCCCAGTGACTGCAAATCCAATAGAGGGTCCTGTATGTCCAACACCCCTCTGAGGGAAGCCCAAATATTCTGCGTTTGTCAAAACGCCACTGAACTGTTGACCTGCTGCAGCCCTGCAGTTCCTGCTGATGCCCTGCAGCTCAGAATGTGCTGTGGCCAATGGTCACAATGGTTCCTCTGAGAATATATCCTGTTTCCAAGGCTCTGCTAATCTTCTGCTTGGTGTTGGAACACCTGTGTGGAATCTGGGAGCCCAGGAGGCTGGTGAGTAACTCTCTCTGGGGTTTGGAGTTGCTTGCTGTGTATTTGAGTGACTCTTACCCCATGCCTCTCCTGGTGATGATTCCCAGATTCAGTGGTTTCCGAGGTTTATGCTGGTCTGTTTTTCTGAGTGTCCAAGAGAGAAGAGGAGAGTCTTGCCCAGAGAATTTTAATGGTCCCTGGGTTGCTGGGTGAAACCCAGTGGATTTGTTCCACTCAGATTATTGCTCAGGATCTTATTACTCTGTAGGTGTTATAGCTGTTTTCCTCATGTTCAAAATGTGTCCATGTGGGCTGCCGCCATCTTGGATCCTCCAGTCCTGACTTTTGAAAGCAGCCATTTATTCTGATCTATTGACCTATAATAATAGCTATAATATATGTAATTCTACTTTTGAATTTTCTAATAGTTTTCCATTTAAAAATTAACTTTAACTTCCCATTTATTATATCCAATATATTTTATCTAATTTTTTTTGTGGAAATATTGAGTACGAAGGGATAGTTAGGAATTGTGTGGCTAGTAAATCATATCAATACTATATCCAAAAGTTATTTTAAATTTTACAAGTTGTTATGTCGACTGTCTATGATTTTATGAAAAATAAACTGCCTGCTTTGAATAGTATTTGCTCTCCTTTATTAGTGACTTTCTATTTATTTTTCAGTTATACTGTATTTCATTTCTTCTGACATCTGTGAAATATTTATATATGAGCAGTGACACCCAACAGTTTGCTATGAAATACATAAATCACCAGAGAAACCATGCATAAGCAGAGATCTGAAGGCCATGCAATATCATACTCCTCCTATCTCTCAATTAAGTGAGAACACTTGTCTTTTTCCCCTTGCTCTGTAAGCGTTGACAACTGACATACAGTAGCACTCCCTCCTCATCAGGAAAAAACAATGCTCATGCTTTTTGTCAAATTTAAATGCATTTGAATTATTCATGGTAACAATGATTGCAACTATTTTATTAAAAATAGTTCCCATACTATTGGAGTTCTCTGTATTTATTTTTCTCTTCATTTCTTATCTTTAGAGAGTATTGGGAGAAGAAAATTAAATGAGATTCTTCTCATGATAAGGAATAAATACCTGAATGCCAGTAGATGTCAATGAGATAGTTCAGGTAATTTTTCACATAGAAATGAAGTGACTCATTTAAAATTTATATTCTGATAGGTTTTTAAAATTGAAAACTGCATCATTTTTGTTGATATACTCTTTATTTTCTTTCATTGAAAATAGATTCTTTTCTCAAATAATATGTCCTGATTACAGTTTCTCTCTCTTCATTCTTCCCAATTCCTTCCCACCTCCCCTTCCCTCTGGATCCACTCCCTTTCTGTTTTTCATTAGAAAAGAAAAAGTTTCCAAGAGATAATAACCAAACATGACAAAATAAAATATAATAAAATGAGGCAAAAACTGACTTACTAAAATTGGACTCAGTCATTCTACAGGAACAAGAGTTCCCAGAGCATGCACAAGAGTCAGAGACCCACTTGTTCACACAGTCAGGAGTCCTATAAAAATTCTAGTTTAATATATGTGCACAAAACCTGTTGTAGACCCATATAGATCTTGTACTTGCCACTTAAGTCTCTGTGAGCTCATGTGTGCCTAGCTTAGTTGATTCAGAGAGCCTTGTTCTGATGTCCTCTAGAGTCCCTAGATGTTACAGTATTTTTACATCCTCTTCCATGGGATTCCCTGAGCTCTTAGGGGAGGGATTTGATGGAGCCCTCCCATTTAGATTCTCTCTCCATATAATGTCTGGCTGTGGGTCTCTCCATCTTTTCCAATATCCTGCCAGAGGAAGCCTTTCTAATGAGGACTGTCTGGATAAGGCACTGATCTGTAAGTATAGCAGAATATTATTATCTCCTTATGTCACGATTAATTTCCAAATGAAAACCATAAACAGGTCATAATAGCATTTAAGCATGATATAACTGTTCCCCATAAAATAACAAATGTATTATATATTTAACAGGTTATAATTATGCCTAACATGATATAACTATCCCTTGTATAGCTGCAAATACATTATAAATTTAAAATAGGTGGCAATGACTCTTGAGAGATGTTTTAGTGTCTCTGTTTTAGTATCTCATTTAAATATGAAGACTATTGGCATTGTTTGATTTTATATCACATAATAAAGAAATTGAGGAAAGAAAACATAAATATCTGTATAAACACATTACTAACAAAATATGATAGAAACACTATGCCAGCTGTAATCCTCATTTCTGTAACTATTCACATGGCCTTAAGTGGAATTTGTAACTACTTTCCTCTACTTCCCATTCTTTATGTTCTCTATCTGTGGTAAGTACCTTAGAATGTATCTTTCTGGAGGAGTGTCCATACCCTCATTCCTAATGTCCTTTGTTAGCCTGCTTGGATTAGGTTGTAGTAGTTTCCCATTGACTTATTCTCAGGACATAGTAGCAGTAAGGTACAAGGTAAAGGATCTCCTGCACTCAATGCATAATCTTTCTTATTTCCATTATGGAAAAGCAATTCAATTTCCCCAATGGTAATCTGGTTCAATCGCCCCTCCTAACACTGCTATTTCTTTTTTTCCCCCGTTGGTTTAAGGGGAACACAAGTTCAGTATGTCCAGGGAGAAGTCTGAGCTTTCAGTTCAAAGGTATGTTGTTGTGGCTCCTGTCAGGCATGCTTCCTTCCCTAAAACCAAAACTTCAAGGCCAGCAGAACTTAAGGTCCCAAAAACAGGAAGCACTAGGGGTTGTAAAGAGTGAAACTATTCACTCTTCCACTGTTTGACTCCTGGCCTCCTGGATCCTGGCTATCAGAGTAACTGTAGCATATGTCACCTTCTGAAGGATCCTGCAAAAATTTTAGGTTAGGAACAACACTTTCTGTGTTTTCTTTTCTCTTGGCCTTAATAGGCTCTCAATTTAGTTAAATAATAAGAGACTTCATGGGTTGACATAGCTGGATCACACAGGTTTATTTTATTATGAAACTTGAATCAGATTTCCACTTGCTTTGGTATAAACCATTCTTCCTCTCCTAATACTATTTTCCTATAAACCACTCTTCCTTTTCAAATATAGAATATCTCTCTCTCTCCTTTTCCTCCTCTTTTTTTTGTGCTGTGTATCAAACTTTTAGATTTGTGCATGCTTGGATATGGTGGAGCTTCCATTAGTTGTCACATATTTTTGGGGGAATCTCCTTTTTCCCCATTGATTATGATCTGACCTCTCATAGCTACATAATCTTAATTTTGCGTTTATCAGACTTCATTTCCAAAGACTTTTTCATATTCATTTTAATTGACGTGACAAAACTGTAGTCCACCTTGAATTATTTGTTGTGCATTGGAAATGTGGTGGCTTAGGAAATGGACTATGCTCTTTGTGTAAACATGAACTAGTGTGTACAATTACATATGCCCATATATAAAATTATGAATGCATCAAAAAAGACTAAATTTATTCTAGAAATCAAAATTATGTATATATTTTATTATCACCTGCCTCCAGTATTTATTAGTTTATTTTTAATTAGCATACAAAATAATGCATTTCATTTGGGAGAGCACCTTACCAATTCTTTTCCCTATGTACCTAGGCCCATCCTGCCATCCCCTAGTTTAGCTCCCTTTGATTACATGGTGTGTTTATCTTATGACTCCATATTTTTCCATAGTTTATTTTCCTACGTATTTTTACTTTAAGAACTTTCTCCCTTCTCATGGTTTATTAATTATCATTATATATACCTCCAGATATGCATATACATACAAACCAAATATAGGATCTGCATGAGAGAAAAATGCACTCATTCTTTGTAAGTGTAGCTATCAGTCATCATCAAAGCATCCCACAGAGTCCAGAGAGAAAGTACATTACAGGAGCTGGATTGTAGGTGATTGTGAGCTGTCTGATGTGTGTTCTGGAATCACAACTTGTGTCTCCTAAAAGAACAGCAAGTACTCTTGTCTGCTGGTTAACTGCTAAGCTATCCACTAATCCCTTCTTTCCATTTTTATTACAATTTATGCTGTCTTTTTTCTTTACCTTGACTCTAATTTCAGCCCACACATTTCCTAAACCATTTTTCAATCTTAACATAATATGAGAAGGTATGAGAGCATATATCATGTATTTGAAGGTATTTCCAAATCTTACATCATTTTTTTAAAAACGACAATAATAGTTTATTTCTCTCTCTCTCATTTTCTATCTCTGTCTCCTTAATAGAGATATACAGAGCTTGTTTTCACTGTCTTTAAGACTGACTCTTCTAGAAATCCACAATGGTCAAGAATTTATATAAGGGGCCATGGAAAATCCACAAATGATCTTATCAGAGATAGTGATTAAACATTTGTTTTATACAGACTTTGGATTATGTTTTAAAGTGGTTTGCAGCAGAGATCTAAGTTTTTTGATTGCATCTGCTCCATTAGGTTAACTCGAGTAAGTTAGTTTTAAGAGAGGGTGCAGGCTTATGTTTAAATTCAGAATAATAAAATACTTTTTCAAAAATCTTCACAAACTCAGTGAATGACTTTTATACATTCCATTATAATAGGTCAAAATTTGGCAAAAAAATTAAAACACAATTGCATTATGAATATAAAGTTTAAATGAACCTGTTTCAAATGTTTTTCTTTGCTAGAATGCAATTTTTCAACTTTAAACAGGCTTTATAGGGTCAAATACCTCAATAATTCAAAATCAAATAAAAACTCTCCTGCAGTGCTACATCATTTAAAATATTCTACTTTTACTAGGTTGGAAAGTATATTCTTTCAAAACAAATATTGGGTCTTATATTAAATTTCCTTAGAGTTTGGAGCTTTTCTGGTCCACCATCAAAATGGAGGAAAACACATTTGTAGATTTTTGTATTTGCATTTTGAAAATCTAATATTTCTTATGAGAATGGAATAAGATAAGGATTCTCTTCATTGCATTGGTTCTTTAGGCTAGTGGATGAGAGCCTTCTTGGAGAAGATTCCTGGGAAGCACAGGCATTTATTAGCATCCAAATCCAGACTGAACAGCAAAATTTCTGAGTTATCCTCAAGTCTTATCTGTTAACCTGTCCCTTTACATTAACTGGGAAATTTCTATACATGCACATTTTCTCTATGTATACATCTTTATTTCTCTCTCTCTCTCTCTCTCTCTCTCTCTCTCTCTCTCTCTCTCTCTCCCTCCCTTAGTTTTTTGAGACAGGGTTTCTCCGTGTAACAGCTCTTAGCCCTGGCTGTCCTGGACTTGCTTTATCCGTCAGCCTGGCCTCTAACTCACAGAGACTTGCCTGCTTCTGCCTTCTGAGTGCTGGGATTAAAAGCGTATGCCACAATGTCCAGCATATACATCTTAATTTCTAACACTATTTGTGATTAAGTTAAACTGTCCTTTGACATATTCATATGTACACACAAAAATATATGTAGGCACACACAGATATATTAAACATGATATAAATAAATGTTTACTACTCTGACCTGACAGTCCTTCCTTCTCCCTCCACGTCCTTTTCTCACATTTATTTCTTTCAGTTTTGCCTGTGACCCATTAACTTGAAGCAAGACTGTTGTTGGGCCCATACCCTGCACTCTTGAGGTTGGGGATGAGCTGGCAAGAAATCAATAACCCAGATTCCAGGAGTCCGTTAAGAGGCAAAAGCAAACTCATTTATTTCAAAAGAAGAGGGTTCCCTTGATAACCTCCACCCAGAGTCCCATTGGCTCCGGAACTGCAGGTTTCTGCTGCTCTACCTCATTGGCTCCTGTCTCACTATCCTGTGTGGCATCATCAATCTCCAGGCAGGTCTCAGGCTTGGCATGTTTGGGCATGACTGGACAGATCTCTCGGGTCGGCTGCATGTGAAAGCCCTGACAAGCATGTGCTATTTAACAGCAGGCCTTTTTTTCTGCTCAATGGAAGGAAGACTTTATTCCTCCCACACAAGACTATCTGTGTGCCCACAGGTTTAGAACTATTCATTAGAGGCTGATATGCTTGATATTGGCTTCACAACTGAATACAATGATGGTCCCTTTTATAGTTGTGTAACACCTTGAATAACATGGTTACTGGTCCTTGGAGAGCAGTGGGGTAAAGCCTTCTCTACAGGTACAGGTTGCATGTGATGCACAGTTTTCTGGAGGAGACACTCACAGACTGATTTTGTTATTTAAAATATCCTTATTATTTCCTCAACCAAATTGTGTGATTTTTTTTTTCTTGGTGGTAGTGGTGGGGTAGCAAAATGCCTATAGCTCTCTGTGTGCAGTTATTTCTTTCCAAGATTCTTTATTAGTTCTGAATCAATTCTGAGGTATACAGATTATATTTGGAAACTAGCTAATATTAAAATATGCTGTAAAAAATCAAAAGTGAAAGGAAGAACAAAAGAAAATTATATAATATATATGAATATATTTAACATTGTAAAAGTATCTTTTATTCACCAGATGTTGCAGAAATAATGAATTAAATTATTACCAATATTTATATTATAGCTAATTGATAAGTGGTATTAATCCTTAATCCACAATTATAAATAATCACACACAGACATCTGATGGATTTTAACAAGCTTTACCTTGTATTATACAATCTTACCCCATCTAAGCTAGTTTCTAAGTTTTTTTTCCAAATAAAACCCCAATATATACATATGTTCCCTTGGGTTGTTATTCTCCACACTATGCAGATGTTCCAGGCCACATGGAGATATGATTCTTTTATCTAATCCACAACGTGTCTCCTCTTTCCTCCTCCTGACTTCTTCCCATGATTTTTTTCTCTCTCCCCCAGAAGCTGGCCACACTTTTTCCCACCTACCTCTCTTCTACCCAATTCAGGCTCCAGCATTTTATTCAATCAAGTTTAAATTATGTAGAGCAAGGTTCACACAACAAAGGATAGCAATCGAATTCTGGGACCAATAATTAGCAACAAAATAAAAGAAACTTTTAGGTTAGTCCAATAACATGTCTTACTGCCTCAATTGACTAACCTACTCCTAGTCCTGCAAGCTTCTAGGATGCATACAATTTAATACAGGGCTAGAATGCTTTAAGCTTCTGAGATTTACTGCTGAGTAGGCTCTCCCTTTCTACTGTTTCTGAACTCTGGCTAGCTGGTTCTACTCAGCTGTTCTGGTTCAAACTCCTCTCCAAGCTGACTGATTCAAACTGACTTCTCTGAGCTTCTGACTGAACTGATATACTTAGCCTCAAATTAACTCTAGCTATGTGTTCTAGTATTCTGACTCCTTCTCATTCCCTGGCTTATTCTGTCTTCACCTGTGTCTAACTGGTTCTGTCTACAGTCTGTCTCTATAAATCTGTCCTGGTAAAACTGCCTCTTCTCTTTCTCTCCCTATGAACTGTTCTCTCTTAAATTGCCTTTTTTTTCCTCTCTGTTCTCATGAGAGTTGGGTGTATCCTATCAATCACTCACTCAGTCAAATCTTTCTCTGATTCATCACTTTGTCTGCCTCCCAGTTAGAATTCATTTTCAAACAAGGGTTCTTCACTCTACAAGCTAACTTTTCCTTAATTTCTAGGGATTAAAAGTGTGTACTAAGGGTGTGTCTGTATTCCAGCTAGAGAAATTAAAGGTGTGTTATTGCATCTTAATCACACATGCTTCGAAGGTTTTTGGTTGTGATCCCTTGCCAGAGCAGCCATGTTACTGGATTATAATTTCTCTACATAACACAAAACAAAATTCAAATGAACGCACAGTATAATACTTACATATGCATTTTGACTTGCTCTTTACTTGTTTGTTTTTGTGTGTATGATTATGGCAGGAATTTAACCAGAGCATAACATGTGCTAGCACAAGTTCTCTAAAAAATAAACTATTTCATCAGTCCACTTTTTATCTTTTCTTTTTTTTTGATGTGTATGAGAGCACTATCTGCATGTACCCCTACAAACCAGAAGAACATCAGATTCCAGTACAGGTGGTTGAGAATCATATTGTTCTCCTGGAACTTTTTTTTTTACTTTTGTTTATTAGTTCATTACATCTCCATTGATACCCTCTACCTCCACCCCCTTCTGACTCTTCCCTCCCACCGTCCACCTCGTTTCCCACTCCTCCCATGCCTCTGGTGTGAGGTGTCTCAGTGTATCAGCCCCCCCACCCAAGTTCGTTAGTCACATGAGGTCTAAGAGCTTCCTCTTGCACAGGAGGCAAAATAATTATATGTTGGGACACTTCTATCTCGAAGTATTAATCTTGAAGTTCTTACTGATACTTTTATAGATGCCCAGTCTTCCTCATTGCCTATTATTGCTCAAGTGTAAAATGTCTCATAACACTATTTTAGAAGTTTTTGAACCTTCTGATGGGGGTGTCTTCCTATAATCAGTGGGTCATTAGGTTTATTTATTTTGTTTGTTTGTTTGTTTTTGCTTTTGCTTTTTTCTAGACAACATCCAGACTGTAGAGGCAATTCTATGTGCCATATCTTCTCCACCGTATAGTACCCTTCTCAAACTCTTAAATAAAATAATACTTCTTCTCTTGAGTTGTTTTTCTTTATCTGTTTGGTCATAAGAACAGGAAAAGAAACTAGCATAGCTTCTCATTTTTGCTCTACTCTTAACAACAGTTATCCCATTTTTCTTCTGAAAATTTGGATAGTGGATTTGCAGACCTTCTTTATCATATTTTGCTCTTTTGCATCCAATAACACAATAAGTCTATGAAAGTTAAATGACCGAGCTTTATTTTACAGTGGTGGTATTCTAATTTTCTTTGTTGGAAATAAAAATCTTTTTAAAATTAAATTTATTTTATTGCTTCATGTTACATCTCCATCATAGCGTCCTCTTTTCACCCCTCCCTGTCCTGCCCTCCCACCCTCTACCCCCTCACCCTTCCATCCCACTCCTCTGGAGTGGAGTGTCCCTACATAACATAAAAATCTTTTGAGCACTGTGGTCACTCATTCAGCAGACTTCTCAGTCACATGTATAGAAAGAACACAATACCTTTTTATTTGTATCAGTCTCATTAATCAATACAAACTCTTTAGTAAATAGCTAACAAATTCAGCATTTTGACAGATAAATATAAAGTATTTCTATATAACATAAACATGGATCCAGTAGCTCCTTCACAATGCTATTAGGTACCAAATACATATGGACTGGTCATTGGGAATGTACGTTAAGCCATATAACCCTCATAACTGTGGCCTAATTACCTCTGTTGTACTGTATTGTATTTATTATTATAAGAGAAAGAGCCATTTGTTGGACTGAAAGGGGAAACTGTAGGGGGAAATAAGATATACCTTAAACTTAAAAGAAAAAAAAAAGGGAAGTGGATGGGGGGTTGAGGGTGGGAGGGTGGGACTGGAGGGGGAATAGGGAGGGGACTGCGATTGAGATGTAACTTGAAGAAATAAAAAATAAAGGAAAAAAAACAAAAAAAATTGTAAATGAGTTAATAAAATATGTCCTAGATAATGATAAATTTTGTGAGATGTGGATACACAGTATCTCATAGCAATTTAGAAAGTTTACTCACTGTGAGTATATACTCACTCTACCTGAACTTAAAAGAAACTTTTTAAATTTTCAGGCCCAAAGTGATGCTTAACTTTCTCATGTCATATATATGTAAATTGAAACTTCTTGATTTTGCAAAAGCAGCCCACTTAGCCAGAGTAATTCCTGCAAATTTGAATATTAAGTCTGTCTTTAGTCCTTCCTTTGAATTTCTTTTCTGAACACTTGCATCTGCTAATACACTGTTGAATTATTTTAGAAGTGTTTCTTCATGTTTTTCCCATGTTGGTAGGGCTAAACTTAAGTAGTGAGTGGAACACTCTTTTCCATGTGTGTATACCATAATATAAAATTACATTTGCAGAGTTTTACTTGGTATAATCTGAGGCTGACATAAAGGAGGATGATTTATACCGAGAAAAAGCTTAGATAAAAGGAGAGACAGGAATCTTTCCATGCCAATGGCAAGAAAATATACACCCAGCAGCACAGAGTTCTTATTTAATGAAGGACCCCACATGCTCAGTGCTGTGCTGAGGTTAAGACAGGATTTAGCCCTGACTGCAAAAAGAAATAATGGCCTCATTAGTGTATATAGCACATCTCTGGCAGCTTGTGTTTAAGATGTAAAATTGAAGTAAACAAAGGCTGTTACCATGGCAGAAAGGGTATGTGAGGAGTCACCTTCTTTAGAAATAGAGACAATGTATACAGAGTGTGACCATATCAAAAGTTGGAGCACACGGATTTATGAGATCCATACCAGCTAGGATCAGGAATCCTAGAGACAATTGGACTAACCTGCTAACAGGCATTTAGCATAGCTAAAAGGATTTGTTCATTATCAAGAAGGTGATATTATTTTCAAACCTACTGATGTTGTCTCCAGTCATTAAGGAAACCTTAGATCTCTCTCCCTTTTTTCCCACTAGATGGTGAGATAAAATTAGAGTTCCAGTGTTGGAGTACAGAATTTAAACTTAAAAAGAAAATATGTACAGCATATTTTCTTTTTAAGTTTAACCACATTCGACATTTTATCACTGTTCTCATGAATGAAAAAGCATAAATAATGTTTTCTTCTGTTTTATTTTTATTATTTAATGTGTTACACATGGCATAGTTGCTATGAATCACTATAAAATCACAATATCTATGCATGTAATAACTTCCTGTGTAATTTTTGCTTGATTTAATATTCTGTAAACTTATTGAGACATAAGCCCAAAGAATTCAAACTTTCAGAATCAACTATCCTGTTCATAGGAAAGCCCTTTTCTCAGAGATTTGGTTTAAAGAGAAGGAGCAGATGCTTTGTGTTAAATTGTAAAGTTTGTTTGCTGTTATTCAATACTGCATTTGAGTGCTTACGTACTTTACATTCAAAGAAAATACTTTGTAGTCACATGCAAATCTTCATGTTCTAATGGAGTGTTCTCAATAAGAAGTATAGAGATCTGATTATAAAAAAAATAATTTTGTGCCTTAATCATATCTCAGTACTTCTGTGGGAACCTCTCTACAAAACCTCTCTCAGTTTAGAGTGTTGATTCTATGTGACTTTAGCATTTTCCTGTGGAAATTGTTCTTTCCTTGTTACATCTTATAATTTATTTATTTTTGTTTAACTACAACATTGTAAAGTCAGATATGAGTCCTGTGTATTTTAGTGTCCTCAATACCTCAATTTGTATGTCACATGACTATAAGTTCCTGATTATTTAACAAGTGAGGAAAAGCAAACATTTTTTGCCTTCTCTAATTGCATATTGAATAATAATGAGGTTCTTTTTCTAGCATTTGAAAGGAGAATTATACATGGTAAACATGTTAATGTTTTTCTATGAATTTCATGTTTATTTGGAGATTAATTTTCTTCACTTCTCAGAGTAGGAATTTAATTTCAAGAAAAAAATGGATTTGGGAAATACAGGCAGTATTTCTCATTTATTTATATGCTGTGATAAAGTATTTCTATGAATACTCCCATAAGCCTCTCATTCAATAAGAGCTCCTTGGAAGAATATCACTGTGAGGTCAATTAAATTACTTGTGTAACTAGGACACTTGTCTCAGTTCTTTTCTTTGCTTTGTAAATCTGGCACGTGGGTTTGCTGAGTTTCTGTGTCACATAAGGATAATTGCAAATAGTTCTTAAAAGATGCATATAAGTTCCAGGTAAACTCCCTCTAAATTCAGTTTTGTGAAATTATTAATTTAATTAATTTACAACAAGCAATGGAAAAACTCCAACTTTGCCAATTCTCATTACAAACATTTTTCAAAGTATGCTTTGAGATTTTATAGTGTGTATCTGTTTACATTTAAAAATGAAATTAAGTTAAATCACATCTAAGGGAAACCAATTTGTTGCATATTTGTAAAGAAGTCAAATAATCACATAATCACAAAGACTCCAATTTCCACCATAATATTTTCAGGGACCAATTTCCTTTGTTGAATTCTATCTCCCGTGGTTTTATTAAAGTCTGTTACTGTTATAAACATTTCATTCAAACTTTTATGTTCTGATATTATAATTATCTCTATACCTTATATGAAAATCATATATATATATATATGTATATAGTTAAAGCTATCCTTCATTAATGATCAATAACGTGATCATAACACAGGTGGTATTTCAATAGCAAATCTATTTTGTGACTATTCAACCAAAATGGATCAAGAGCTGCTAAATCTTTGAATGTCAGCAGTAAATTTATGTAAAATGAATTACTTTATAATCTTTGTAACAATCCATTTTTAGCAACTAGTTTTAAAATCAATATGATGGGTTTTTATACATAGTACACATAAATACCCTTTTTTGTTCAGAATTAAAAACTTATTTAAGATACCAATGTTTGATTCTGCAGGATTCTATTAAGAGGTAGGAACTTTATCCCTTCTCAGTGCACTAAAGCAAGTGATTCATTGCTCACAGATAAGTGAATATGACAGTGGTATGAATTACTGTGAGATTAGGTTAGCAAACGTGTTCATCAGTTTTTACATTAATATATTGCAAAATTAACTAAGAAAATGAATGGGAGTGAGTTTGTTTGTACCTCAAGGCATTCATTTAAACTAATTAGGCATTCAGTCTTGTGTGTGGTCAAGCAATAGCAAACTTAGACATTCCTACTCCAGATGGGTTTACTTCAAATATTTCTACAGTCTGTCTTGACTTAACAATACATTTCATAATTAGAGCAGTGGATATTAGAGAAGGATTTTCCTTTTTGATAACAATAGCTCTCAATCATATGGCTTTTTTAAAAAATGGCTTCTATAAACATCACACTTTTATATGACAAGGGTAAAAAAATCCAAGTAAGCTGTCAATCAAGAAGAGAAGCCTTGGGCTGGAGAGGTGGCTCAGAGGTTAAGAGCACTGGCTGTTCTTCCCAAGATCCTGAGTTCAATTTCCAGCAACCACATGGTGGCTCACAGCCATCTACATTGAGATCTGCCTGGGCATATATGTAGAGCAAATACTGTATACATAATAAATAAATAAATAAATAAATAAATAAATGTTTAAAAAAAAAAAAAAAAGAAGAGAAGCCTTCAGTCATAGAAGGTTTTATGCTCAAGTACTGGTTCAGGCCATTTTTGATCATTTGCTTCTTTCTGTTTTTCTGACCTGATCCTACTTCAGATTTTTTGGCCATCTATATATAATAATATTTCAAGATGGTTACTTTTGGAAAACCATGAGGATTTAGTGTTCCTCTCAGATTACATTATAAGTAAAACAATGCCTATGAGTCAGTGTTGCCCATATGCTTATGAATTATCTATAATACATCAGAACAGGATCCAAGACTGGAAAAGTAGTGTGGGTTAATCTCAATGGAATAGCACTCAGCTAGGACAGTAGTGTGTGTAGCTAATTGAAGATAGTATAATGCAGTGATTAGAGTAGCTGGCCAACTCACTTGCAAATAGAAGCAATATGACATTAATAAAGTATTTCTGTGAGGATATTTCCACACAGGGTTACCTAAGTGGAAGTGGTCCTCTTTGATAGTTCTGTCAACTTGATGGAATGTAGAGTCACCCAGGAGATAAACCTTTGGGCATAGTGCATCGTTATCTATATTAGGTCAGCCTCTTGGCCTGTGGATTGGCTTGATCATGTTATTGATGTGAGAAGACTAAAGATAAATGTGGAAGAATCATTTTCTTGTGGTGATCCAGGAAGAAAAGAACTTCAGCAGCACACTTTCATCCACCTTACCTTTCTTACTGGAAGCTATGTAACCAGTTGCTTCAAGATCCTGCCTTGACTTCCCTCTGCATGGCGCACAGTCAGCACCTGGAATGGTGAGTTAAAACACGTCTTTCTTTCCTTAAGTTGCTTTGCTAGTATTTTATAACAGCATCAGGAAAAGGAGTGAAAATATTTACCTTGGATGAAGGTGGCTCTATCCAATAGGCTGGGAGTCCTGCTTGAGTAAAAAGACATTAATTAAAGAAGGCATATTAGAGTATCAGTGGAACTTTCTGATTCCTGGGCACCAAGACACACGCTGCTCTCTTCTGCCATGCTTTGCCTCATTGTGATGGACTTAATCATTGAAAACTGTAAGTCAAAATTCAGCATTCCTGTTGACACTGACTAGCTAACATAGCCACTTTGTAAAAGTTACCAAAAACAGTTAAGAGTTCATGTTGATTTTAGAAATTTCCATATTCATTCATTCATAACTGATACAAAATTTACACAAAAAAAATATATCCTAAGTTTTTTCTTAGGAAAATGCTGTGACCATATTTTCACTACTACATAAAGAATAAAATTAATAAAGTCACTGTGTTCCAGGTCTATTAATTGTGTAATCCAATGCTATTTTCAGCTTGCTTCTAGCATTAGTCTTCCATTTGATTATCAGGGAACCTGTTCGTGACAGAATTCCATGTTATAAACAAAACAATGTTAAGTATTTAATCTACTAATAACAAATTAAATACGTTATATATAATTGAAAAGGCTTTTTTATTTCCTTGTTTTAGTTACCATAAGTTTTCCATTTAAAGATACAAAATAAGCATGAGAAAAATTATTCAGAGAAAAATGTCAGATAATTTCCAAGTAGGAAGCACATGAAAACCATTTTGAATCTTTAATTTGAAGATATGCACATGAAAGATAAGTACATTTACTTGTTTTTGAGATTTATGTTTGATGGTACACGTACATGTGTTTGTATATGTGTGTGTGTTTACATTTTCTGACTTTTGTATCACTAAACAATGAAACGTCCACAGATAACTGAGATGCTTGCTAAGGTCAGTGTGAAGAGGAAATGAGGGCTAGAAGGTATACTACACTCATGTGAGCAGCATTAGAAGACAATGCTGCTCCCCTTTTCTTCATATCTTTCATTTCCTTTTGATTTGACATTAATTTTTTACAGTAGATAGCATATCTCAACATTTAAGTTTAAACTATTCATGCATAAGCATATGATCTAGCTAGAAACAGAATTGACATTCTTCTAAAAAATGAGTGAGTAGCTCATATTTGCTGTAAAATTTAAAATGATTTCTGTATTATTTGAAGAAATAATCATGTTTCTTTGGTTGTATAGAAGACAACTACATTATTCCAGGTAAAATAACAGGTATTCTCTTTTAAGGAAATCATACATATGTCTATCAAGTAGACAAGAGAAAAGCTAGGAGCTGGGAACTATATTCATTTAACTACAATATGATTATGTTACCCTATCTTATTTTTACATTTGTAAAATAGAGTTAGTCACAGGGAAGTTTTAGTCAGGATTTGGAGGACTGAGGTTAAGGAATACCTTCCTTTTTGACTATCAGTGATGAGTCTTGGCACAGTCGCAGGATGTAAAGTTGCTGCTTCCTTAAAACTGGAGGGGCTGTCCACACTTTGTGGTCACTCAAATTCTCTTTCCATCATCCATCACAAAGTACATTGTGCATGGACATCCATAATTCAAGCTCATACCAGATATTGAGAAAGTATTGGACATAAATTTATAAGCTCCCTATTACAATTAAATAATCTCAAAACTTATAAAAGATTTATCCTATTTAATATTCAGTGTGATTCTCCCTTAATTCAATATGGACTTATAAATAATTCATTAAATTTACAAAAATCATTTAATTTCATATGATGTATAAATAATTTTATTATTAATTGAAAATATGAACATTCAAAAGTTAGATGGATTTTTAAATTGTACTTCCATTGTTGCTTACATCTGTGCTATCAGAACTTGAGAGGATAAGTCAGTATAAGAGCTGTAAGTTTGCAGCCACACTGCTCCACAGTGTGAGATTCTGACTCAAATAAAACAAAATAAAGCAATTTGTACACAATATAATGAATATACTTTATACCAAGAGAAAAATACAGGAACATATTTTGAGAAGCAAAATAGCTTTTGAGGAAATTAGATTCTACTTAGGATATTTTTGCACTAAAACTTTGTTTCAAATTTTAGTACTTACCTCTAACATTTAAGACAAAAATATTTTGGTATAAGGATAGAGAAAGATCTTGTATTTTGTACTAGAAATGCATAATTATAAAGATGTCTAGAATATTGGTGTATTAATAGCATATACCAATAACATATGTACATGTGTTTATCTTCTAGTAGCTTACAAAGAATTATATCTTATACTTGTCAGAATAACAGAAGTAGAAACATAGTTTGAAGAGTATTAAGCAAAGAAGATGAGAGATCATTTAGAAGGAAGAGTCAAAAAAAAATCCAAGCAAGAACATGCAACAGTATATTTTCTTTACCAAATTTATGCATTTTGTGGCTCTCAGTAGGTTTTCTATTTAGATTTCTGCCTGACCAAATAATTTTGAGAATTCACATGCTGGTTGAGGACACATTACCACTAAAAAAAAAAAAAAAAATTGTTAACAGCTGGACAGTAGGGGGCAGAATTGTATAGGTTTCAGAATGATGCCATGGTTTGTCAACTTGGAATAATTAATGTCAAAGTGGGAAAGGACTCACCATGATACAAAGCTACATTTAAAAAAATATTGCTTTGCTTACCAAATGAAATGGTATATACCAAACCTCATTCTCTTTCATTATTTATACATTTTAGATATAAATTATCAAGAAAGGTCTTGAAAACTCTTCAAAGGGTATTGTATTTTTAACACAATGAACTTTATTTGCTACATTATGCCTTTATGAAGTAGATTCAAAATTGGTCAGAACTGTCAACAAAGCTGATTATGAATAGAAAACTGATATAAAAAAGAACAGAAATTTGGATGTCTGCATGAAAAATAATTCAAATAGGTTCATACTTATCATCCTGTACAAAACTCAAGTCCAAGTTGGTAAGATACCTTATCATAAAACTAGACTTAGTGAACATGGTAGAAGAGAATGTGAGGGAAAGCTTTCAATTCATTGCCACAGGAAACAGCATTTTACAGAGAACACCAAGAGTAAAGTCGCTGAGATTAACAATTAATAAATGAGCCTTCATGAAACTGAAAAGCTTCTGTAAGGCAAAAGACACACTGTCAATAAATAGGACAAAAAAACAGCCTACAAAATGGAAAAAGATTTTCACCAGTTCCACATCTGATAGAGGACTCACAAAGAATTATATCTTATACTTGATTATATTCTTTATATATCTAAAATATATAAAGGACTTAAGCAACTAGACAATAACAAATCAGATAATCCAATTGAACAAGGGACTACACATCTAAGAATAGAGTTCTCATTAAAATAATCTCAAAAAGGCAAGAAACTTTTAAAGAAATGTTCAACATCTTTAGCCATCAAGGAAATGCATATCAGAATGAATCTGTGATTCCATTTTATATCTGTCAGAAAGGCTAAGATAAAACAATAAGTGACACCCCAGGCTAGTCAGGATGTGATGGAAAGGGAATACTTCTCCATTGCTGGTAGAAGTGCAAACATGCACTCTGGAAATCAATATGGCAGTTCCTCAAAAAAATAGAAATTGATCTACCTCAAGAGCCAGTTATAGTACTCTTTTGCTTATACCCAGGAGACATTCCACCCTACCATAAGGACACTTGTTCAACTATGTCCATACTGGTTTTACTCATAATATCCAGAAACTGGAAACAACCTAGATGTCTCACAGGAGAAGAATGAATAAAGAAAAAGTGGTACATTTGCAGAATGGAGTATTTATCAGCTCTTAGAAAAAATGATGTCATTAAATTCATAGACAAATGAATGGAAGTAGAAAGTGCCACCCTGAATGATACAACCCAGAGTCAGAGAGACAAGCATGATATGTACTCATTTATATGTGAATATTAACTGCTAAATAAAGCATAATCACTCTATAATCCACAGATGCTGAGAGATCGGTGCCTAGTCCAATCGTCTTAAGGGCGGTTTCTTCCTGTAGTTGGTTGTCGCAGTTGCAGAAACCCACAGCCAAACATTAGACAGAGTTCTGGGAACCCTACAGAAGAGTGGGAGAAGGATTACAGAAGGCAGAGGGCTCAAGGACACCAGGAGAACAAGGCCCATAGAATCAACTAAGCAGGGTTCATAGGTGCTCACAGAGATCAAAACAGCAATCATGGAGCCTGAATTGTTCTGCACTAGGTCCTCTGTATATATGTTGGGTGGTTTAGCTTGAGATTTTTGTGGAACTCCAAAATGTTGGAGTTTTGATGTTCATGACTCTTTTGACTGTTCTTGGGATCCTTTTTCTCCTACTGGTTTGCTTTATCCAGTCTTGATATGAGGGCTTGGGCCTAGTCTTATTGAATCTTGTTATGCTGTGTTTGGTTGCTAACCCTGGGAGAACTGCTCCTTTCTGAAAAGGAATGGAGGAGGAATGAATCTGAGGCAGAGGGGAGGGTCAGGGAGGGCGTTTTCATTTAGGATGTATTGTATGTGAGAAGAATAAAGAACAAGAATATATATAGAAAGGCATGACACACGAGAAAGGGAACATATATCAGATAACTACTAAGTTGAGTGTCTCTGTATGCCAGCTCTCTCCAGGACTTTTAGCATGAAGGGCTGTTGGATTTTGTTAAATTGTTTTTCAGCATCTAGTGAGATGATTATATGTGTTTTTTTTCCATCTTTTTATATGGTGGATTTTGTTGATGGATTTTCGTATGTTGAACAATCCCTGCATTCCTGGGATGAAGCCCACTTGACCATCGTGGATGACATTTTTTGATGTGTTTTTGGATTTAGTTCGCAGGTATTTCATTGAGTATTTTCAAGTCAACTCTAACATTTAGATGAGTCACTAACATAACTGTAGAATTTAAATCATGATTAGATTGTGGTAATTGACCTTCTTTGGAGACTGAGTTAAGCTTAAGCTTTGGGCTAACTAAATATTGATTTATGGTACCTAAGTAGTTCAAATTAACCTCAATATATAATAAAATAAGAATAGTAACATGCTGCTGGTACTGATGATCCCAGGCTACAGAAAATATACCAATGATAAAATGATGATATTAAGAAGCAGGCCACATTGGTATTGATCTTTGTATATTGGTACAAAATTAAGGATAATGCTTTTTAAAGGTATTGTACCTAGAAATGTTTAAAAATGAAATGTGAAGTTTTGGCCTTTTGCTACCAACTGTCATAAACTGTTTAGGATAATTAAGAAGTACAAACTAATAGTCATGAAAGCTTGTCATTTTGTTAGGTACTATGACAGTCTATCACAGTTATTTTCTAAGCTAAACAGAAATCAAGTTGCTAAGAGACAAGCAACATTTGCTTATCTAAATATAAGAGATAGATAGGGTGTCTTCAAAAACCTCAAGAGATCTGAAGAATATGGCATTCAAAGATATTTTCTTAACTTAAGATTTTTTGATTTTGAGACATGTGAGCTCCTTACAGCATCCCCTAATCTACTCCAAGAAAAAGAAGTGCATCAAAGAATCTCCAGTGGGAGACGGTTGAATTAGTGACAAGCCTATCTCTTGGCAAGAAAAACCCCTTGCTTCAACTGTAGACAGAATACTGTCCAAAACGGACAAAACTTGGAAGCAGGTCAAGTCGACAGCCAACCTCTGCCAAGACAGGGTAGAAAAATCCTTCATAATTCCTGCTCTGCAATCAATGTCTGTCAGAGAAACAGGGCCAAATGGCTTAAGATTGATGCTGTCTGTAATGTATGGAGAGAAAATGGGAACTGTCCAGGCAGCCATTGGTATGTCATTTCTTAGTTTTGGAAGCTGCAGGCCCTGCATTTCCTATATAATCATATATATTTATCCCTCACAGGTCTCTGAGGTGGTTGAAGAATAGATAGCTAGAGTCTCATAGTTAAATTTTGAGTTGTTTAGGAATTAAGAGGGTTTTCTATATCTAAGAAGATGTTTTGAAAATTGTGATGCAAGTTAGTATGAAAGCTGAGTTAGATATAGAACTTTAAACTCATGGATATGGTTAGATAGTAGAATGTTAAAGTCAGGTGTCAAATACATATGGACTGGACATTGGGAATGTATGCTAAGCCATAAAAGTCTCATGATTGTGACCTATTTATTTCTGTTGTTTTGCTTTGTATTTATTGTTATAAGAGAAAGAACCATTTGTTGGACTGAAAGGGGGAGCTGTTGGGGGAAAAAAGATATACCTTAAACTTAAAAAAAAGGGAAGAACATGGGGGGTTGAGGGGGAAGAGGGTGGAAGGGTGAGACTGGATGGGGAAGTAAGGAGGGGATTGTGATTGAGATATAACTTGAAGAAATAAAAAATAAATTATATAAAAAAACAATTCTATTAATTAAAGCAATAGAAAGATTTGGGAGCATAATTCATTAAGCCATGCTTTCTGAACACAGATTAGGCTTTTGGTTTAATTTTCATCATTGAAAAACACAAAAGAATAAATAACATTGAAAAATCACTAATAAATGTAAATGTTTCAATATATGTATACATACACATGAACATATATATGTATGTGTATATATGAACATATATGAGTCTGGGGTTGATTAGTTGGTATTGTGTAATGCATCAGCATTTCCTCCATGGAGAAGATTACTTTTCTATTTCTAAGTAGCAATTAAATACTTATAGTTCCTCATCAAGAGGTAGGACCTTTAAGATTCCTTGTATTCACACTGGAATGTCAATGGTGTTATCAGTGTGCAGGTCTTGTTTGATTGGGGCAAGACATTATATATAGAGGGCTCTCCTTCATAACCAATATTCTGGCACTCTGGCCCTTACAATTATTCCACCCTCTCTTCTATGACATTCCCTGAGTCTTAGGTACAGGGACTGTGATTTAGATATACCAAATGGAAACTTGCACCACAATAGGTTGTTTTATGTATTTTGATAATTTGTGGATCTTTATGATCATCTATATCTGTTTGGTAAAATAAGTTCCTTTGGTGAGGGGTGAGAGCTACATTTATCTTTGAATATAAGGATAGATATTTTTAAAGTATTTGAGGATTATACATGTTTAGGAAAATGAATAGTAGATTTACTGCTAGGCTCCATGATCTAACCATCCTAAGGTGGTTGATTAATTTCACATTGCCAGAATTAAATTCTCTTCTATTTAAAGGGTCTTACTTCCAATAACATTGCATTTGATTTTCCCCAATATAGAAATTACACTATCACATTCTTAGGTACATCTTATAATGGTATTTGTTGTGGTTCCTAGGTTTTACAACTAAGTGGGACTTTTAACTTATTTTCTTCCTTGGAAGATTACATAGAACCTTTGGATATTCTGAAAGCTAGTCCTCAGGGAGGAGGCTTCCATCTAAGTAATATATTACAAATAAAAAACTCCACTTGTAGATAGTCATTCTTATATAATAGCTTGGAATTTAATAAATATTCTTAACCATTGTCTTCTTTGGGGGGATTAGAATATGGAGATTACTAAGGAAAAAAACTTGATTCCTGTATGGTGTTTAAGAAACTATGCAATGGTATTATGCAAACATATTAAAGATATGCGCTAGTTTCTTTATATACTGCCCAGATATTCTGACATCTGAGATTCGGAGACCTGATTGTGGTAGAACACTGAATTTCATTCTAAGAATGAAGTAAAATTAAACATAGGTGTGTATATATGTAAAGGAGGAATCTCCTTAAAGAGGAAGTGAAACAAAAATTCCAGGAAGTCCCAGTAACTAACCAGATTTCCTAAGTCTTTCCCTACCAGACTAAGCAACGAAAGCTGGGAGTCCCTCTAAGATGAGCAAAACTAAGCCTCAGAAAGGCTCCATGAGATCCCTTTGGTCAAAAACTCAATTGGATGTAATACAGTCCCTGTATTGGAAGTTTTATTTAAATAAGTGACACAAGAATACCAGTTGGGATTCTCTCGCCTATTATTTGGGGACTTCATGAGAATCTCTTTCACATGTTTTAGGAAGTTTTAACCACACTGGGGTTCCGATTAACCCCTCAAATGCCTGGAAGTTCATTACATAGATGAAAATCAATCAACCTCAAGTCCAGGTATACCAGTCTTAGCAATATACCCAAAGGTTAGTTCATTTCCTTACCACCGGGCATTTCCTCAACCATGCTCATTGCCTCCCAATTCCTAATAGCCAGAAACTAGAAATAACCCAGATGCCCCTCAACAGAAGAATAGATAAATAAATGTGGCATATTTACACAATGGAGCATTACTCAGCTGTGAAAGAAATTGCATGCAAGTGGAAAAATTAGAAAAATATCATCCTGAGTGAGATAACACAGATTAAGAAAGCTAAAATGCTGTGTATCCAGCTATATATGAATATTATTCTTTAAATAAATGATAATAAAACTACAATCTATAGACCCAGAGATGTTAGGTATAGAGAAAGAGACTAAAGGGGACACGTCTCTCTGAGAGTGAGAAGTATAATGAGTTTTCTTTTGGGGGTGGTGAGAATGGGATCATCAGGGAGGAGGAAAGGAGATGGGGGGAGGTAGGGAATACAAGCACAGACAGCTAGAATTGAGGTCCTTAATTTTTTAATAAGATAAATCCATTGATTTTTCTGATGAAATGTTGTCTTCCCAACACTATTGCAGTCTGTCCTCTGGGTTACATGACTTGGCCCCAACCCAAAGTTAAAACACTTGTTAAATGTTCTCATCACCCTTATTTTACTAGATCCCATGTAACACTTCTTCATTTTATGAAGACTTCCAATTCATTATCTCTGATTTCCTTCAGTAAGTCTGAAACTTTTCTTTGTTAAACTTATTTCATAATCTGTCATAATAATAAATGTCTCTCAACAAGTCTCAGTTTGCTGTATTTGATCCAGTGAATTCCTCTGAAAAATACTCAATGTTACATGAATGTAACTCATTTTTTTTAATTGTTGAATTTAAGACTATCACTTATCAGAAAATAACTCCTTTATGTTGCCCATTCTGCATCCATAAGACCATATGGGCCACTATATTTTCCTACCGTTTACCTCAGTACCTTTTTCCTGTGCATTTGTTCATTCACGTAGACTTTCAGTTACGTTCTTGTTCTTCTAATTTTTTATCCTGTTCTATTTTGTAATTGTTGAAGAAGCCTCCACAGTGTTTTCTATAACATTTCTAATAATTCCCATTTCTATCAATAATATGTGGGCTACTTTTTTTCACTGAATAAAATAGAATAGTGCCCATGCACTATTTCAACATGGAGTTTCTTACAAAAATAAATGTATTCTTTGCCAATTCCATACATGATCGAATATAATGAACTCTGTTATCTTCCTGAACTTCTCTAATGTCTCCCTGACTTCTATCAATACTCTATCCTCCATATAAATTCTTTTATTCACATTCATATATTTTTTTTTGTTTTGTGGCCCACTGATTTTAATCGTAATGCCTGTGTGGCCACCATGTGTTTGGAAATATCCAGTGGAGCGTGTGGGTTCACTTACAATTATGCCACTTATACGAGTGCTTGACTATCCCTTAAGAAACATGAAAACATGCAAGGGGTTAGCCAGCCTTATTTTTTTTCCTGAATTCTTACTCTTATGCAATTTTGTCTCATATCTCTATCACCTTCTATTAAACAAGATTTCTTGGGAGATATATGCAAAAGCTTTCCTTGCCTTGCTATCCACCAAACATCCTTCAGTACGCTTTCATCTGTCTTGTAACAAACAAAACACATGTAGTCATGTAAAAGTACAGGATACTCTTCATGTCACTGAATTTTATTATGAATATTTAGAGTTCATCTGAAAAGCAATTTCTATAAAATTTTGAGAATTTGCGTGTTGTCTCTTGTATTATACACTTTTATTTTGGTATCTATGACAACAACATTTCCATCTTCCCCTTCTGTATATCCTTGCAGGTTTCTGTTTCTTTACCTAAATGCTAAATATTGAAGTTTAAAATGTATCAATCTTCAGTATAACACTCTTTATCATAGGAAATAGTTACTCCTGTTTTTATTGTATCACAATTTGTCATTTTCTATTTATCTGGCTTTGTTGTCTAAGTCATAAATCCAGAAAGAGGAGTATTATTTTCTCTTGTAATTCAGCTTGTATAAGTAGTTTGTAATATGGTGAATTTTGTTAAATGGTAATTAATCAATCAATCAATGTATCACTATGAACATGTAGAAATCTACAAATATGGCTAGCTAAAACCATAATATGGTATTTCTGTTAATTAAAGAAAATAACAAAGTTTGTGAAATTTTCTTTAAAAAATTTTCCTTAGCTACTGGCTGTTTTAATTATATATATATTTTATTTCTTTGGAAATTAAAATTCTATTGAGAGGATAGTGGAAAGAGCTTAGTGATAGAAGAGGGGCTTATTACATAATAATCCCTGACTTCAAATTCTAGAACAACAAAAAATCAAAAGGAAACCCCAATTTTTCTCAAATGGGTGAAATCACACAGCAAAACTTTGCTTCTACTATAGTCACAAAAGTTTGTTAATGTCTTCTAGTAATTAATGTACAAATTAAAAAGAGTGTAAATGTTTTTCCTCAATGCTAATATTACATGGGTACATCTATTTATCTCTGTATTTATCTTCAGAGAGTGATGAGATTTCAAATGAGAGAGCCCTTTAGTACAATTTCTAGGCTGCACAAAATTATGTTTGAATAAAGAATTGATTTAAAAATCTAGTATGACTTTAATCCTTAAACATAAGAAATGTTACATATTGATACATTTAAATAAATGTACATAGAAATGTCAAATTAAAAAAAGGAATTCTACAAATTAGTTTTTATGATTGGCCAAACCTACAGCCTGGATGCTAACTTTATAGTTACTTACTATTACTTCCAATTACAACAATCATGTATTCACTAGGAATGGATGGCTCATATTGCTAAAAACTTCTCTAAAACAGACTACATATAAATATATATGAATATAATGTATAATTATAGAAGGTTTATATATTCATATATATTTAAATACATTTATATATATTGAACACACATGATTTTTCCTTTTTTATAATTACTATAAAAAGGATTCTTGTCCTCATAAGCTTATCCAGTACTCAAATTAATTTCTAAATTACTGGATATTATAATTAAAATTCCATAATAAAATTATTAATAAGACTTATTAATAGCTAATTGAGAGCAAGATCTGTTAAATGGCTATATGGAAAAGTCATATACATGCCTTCATTATCTAAAATTGTTTTATAGTGACTTCTTAGAAGTTTCTTTTCTTTTGCTATTCTCATAAAAGAAAATAATAAAGCTGAAAAGTTATTCAAATATAGCTTTCTTGATATCTGATCAACACAAAAATAGTGTGCAGAAACTACTGCTAATACAGTACCTAAAACCCTGTAATTTAACATGTCACTCAGTAAGATCAGATTAGATGTATGTATCCTGTCCTTTAAAAAAAGAACATAAGATATCAACATTTCGTTGAAATTCAAGCTTCAAGTACTTTTATTTATAAATCTGAGAAGCAAAAAGAAATGCTTCCAGTATCAATTCTTCTTCAAAGAAACCCAAGGGAGAGCTCCATTTTTGGTCTCCGGACATTATTACAATTGTTAAGTGGTAACATCCTCAGTACCAGTGAGCTGTGAATAAAGAAATCATGCTATGCCTTTCACAAAATGGAGCTGGTAATATGAGTATCTGAAAGATATAGAAACACAATATAACTTTAAGGTAAGAGTTAAAGAGTTGATGGCATACTGTAGCCACACTTGTTGCTTCTGGTGTACTGTTAGATATTGGTTACTGTTTATCTATGAACCACAAATGTTTTGCTTCCCACCCCTCCAACCACCTACTACCCCCTAACTATTACTGAACTTGTTTTGCTTTCTTGGAATCAACCACTCATAGTTGGAAACTTAGTCACTTGTTATTGTCAAAGGCTTAAGAAACAAGAAGCAAAGAGAGTTTGGCACTGATCATCAGCCCAAGAATCCCATGCTGATCTATTAATCAAGTTTCAGGAAAGCCACTTGTAAATATAACTTTCAGAAATGTAGAGTAGAATCCTAAAAGGCAGGAATGGACTTGAGAACCCACAAACCAAAAAACGGTAGCCTTGCCAATTCTTCTTAGGGAAATTTGCTGAGTGACTGACCTCAGTAGGCTCTCAATGATGTCCAGTGACTCAAGAGTAAAGGAAAGAATTTACTCCATGCCATGCCAATATGACCAAGGTGAGTTTCTAATACAGTTTTGTTATAATAATTCTTACAATATTTTAAGAGGAGATGAGCAACATACTCTACCATTCTCTTTGTTTGAACCTGAATGTACATAGGATGAGAGATGTTATACAATATTTGCTCCATATAGGCATTGAAAAGATGCCAATAGAGAAAGCTCAGTGCAGCTTAAAAAGAAAAAGTGTATAGACAATTTACTTGTCTTTAAAAATAAGGTCTGAATTCAGATAGTTGGGCTTATGTGCATGATTTAAAAAATTTACTGATACTTATTTTTCTGGAGAATTTTTCCCTTATAACCAAAATGTTCTAGCTGACATAGAGTTTAAGCAGTATAGAGGAAAACAAATATCGCAGCTTGATCAATGAACAAAATTGATATGGTAATAACCCTCATGAAAATAGCACATCACCCATTTAACAAAACTATCCCTTATACAATACTATGGGATTGCAATCTATTTGTCTTAAGGAAAATCTTATAGTCGATGTACTCTTCTGGATGCCTTCCATCTATATCTAATCTAGCTTCATATTTTGTGGAGCCCAATACTAAAGAAAATGAAAAGTCAGTGCTGAGAAAGGAGTGAAGTTCCTTTCCTTGGCAAAATAGATATCTTTGCTTTTCTTTTATTGTTTATTTCTCTTAGATACTTTTATGATGTTTTTATTACTTTGTATATCTCTAAGTTAGAAGGTATGTAATTTTAAATAATTAGTATGAATTTTACCTTTTATTTTTATGTTGTATGATACCAATCTTTATGCAAACATAAAAACAATGTGCAAGCAGGTACAAACTATTCAATATGTTTTTCAGGGTTTGTGTATGTCCGTGTTTTTCACTTGCCAGTTTCAAAACTTTTGAAATTCATGTATTGATGTGTGCACTTTGTGCTAATTCTCTCTTTCTTTGAGTTTCTGAGAGGAAATGATTAGCAGGTAGGAAGAAAACCTATTTAACGTCTTCCTTTCTATAACATAATTTATCCATAAAGGTGTGCTAACACAGTCATCAACCAGCATGTGAAGATGGGATTCACTGAGCTTGTACATTTTTAAAAATGTCAGTGTTGTGTTTCTTCCTCTCAACAAGTTTTGCTCCATGTTAAAGGCTGCTGTGTTACAATTGTCACTGATCTGGATCTTAAATTTGGGGATATAATGCACTTACACTCCACCCTGAGTTTTGCTATACTCAGAACATCATGTGTCCAAGTAATTCTGTCCCTTGAGATATTCATGTAAGTGATGCTTCAGAGAGCCACAGCAAATGAGCCCAATGAATGAACCTTCTGTTTCAAGCCTACAGTCTACAATGCCACAGGAATTAATTCTAGTCCAAATATAGCATTACTTTTTGTTCCTCTTTTTAAATTTATTTTTTATTTCTTCAAGTTACATCTCAATCACAATCCCCTCCCTACTTCCCCCTCCAGTCCCACTCTCCCACCCCCTTCCCCCTCAACCTCCCATCCTCTTCCTTTTTTTTTTTAAGTTTAAGGTATATCTTTTTCCCCCCAACAGCTCTCCCTTTCAGTCCAACAAATGGTTCTTTCTCTTATAACAATAAATATAATACAAAACAACAGAAATAAATAGGTCACAATTATGAGACTTATATGACTTAAAATACATTCCCAATGTCCAGTCCATATGTATTTGGTACCTGACTTTAACATTCTATTATCTAACCATCTCCATGAGTTTAAAGTTCTATATCTAACTCAGCTTTCATACTAACTTGCATCATAATTTTAAAAACATCTTCTTAGATCCAGAACACCCTCTTGATTCCTAAACAACTCAAAATTTAACTATGAGACTCCAGCTATCTATTCTTCAACCACCTCAGAGACCTGAGAGGGATAAGTACATCTGATTATATAGGAAGTGCAGGGCCCACAGCTTCCAAAACTAAGAAATGACATACCATTGGCTGCCTGGACATTTTTTCTTTTAATATCTGTGTAAATAATTTGAGAGTTGCATATAGCTTGTCTTAATATTTTCTATCTCATTCATTCCCAGCTCATCTCACAACCACTCCCCTTCTTTTTTTCTCACAAATTTTCATTCATTTATGAAATCTTGCAATACAAATTTATCTGCCCAAACGTTTGTGCATGTGTGGTCTTATACTGCAGTATGGTTGAATTACCATGTGCTACTTTCAAAAAACCAAACCAAAATAAAACAAAGCAAAACCCCTAACTTTGAATCTCCAAATACCTAGCAATTGCCAATTTCTCTGTATCTAGTGATGGTATTTTGTACTCACCTCCCCTCTCCATGCTGGGGTTTGGTCTGACTTGGGCTTGTACAGGTTTTATGCATGCTGTTTTTACTGCTGTGTTTTTATACTCTTACTTCTCTATCTTCTACAGTAATCCCTTAGTCTGGGGATGGGCTGATCTATGTGCTCTACTGAGGCCTGAGCATTCTGCAGTCTATTATTCTCTACAGCTTGTCCAGTTCTTAGCCCTCTGTGTTAACTTTAACATCCACTGGAATTAGATGCTTCTCAGATGAGTGTTGACAGATTGCTTTATCTCTATTTCATTAAAATATTTAGAGTCTGTGCATGCAAGCATGTGTGAGTGAGTGTGTGAGTGTATGTGTGTGTGTGTGTGTGCATGAATGTGCATGCACACCACGGCACAAGTGTGATGGAGAAAAGGCAACATAGGGAGTTTGTTCTCTCAATCATGTGGTTTGCAGAAATCCAACTCAGAAAATCAGGCTCAGCAGCAAACAATTGTACTTGCTAAGCCATTTCCAAGCCCGTATAAAACATTATTGAGGATTTAAGACTCATATTCTTCATGCATTATATAAATTCCAAAATAGCATACTTTCTGCATAAAGCTATATTTTTCTATGACAGGAGTTAAAGTATATTTTCTACAAAATGTTGCCATCCTACTGCTCTCCTTACAAGCTTTTCTGAGTAATATAGGTTTGTTTTTTTCATGCACTGTTTGAGTACATGTTATGCCCAGTGCTGGGTCTAGAATCCATTCTAACTGACTATCTCAGCCCCATCATGTATATTTTATTTAGAGGGTTAGACATTTATGCAATCGATATTGAGTATTTCTTTCTAGCTGACACCATATTTAAGTGTTAGGGCTTCCTATTACAAACAGTGCAGTGCTTTCGTGTGTGAGGCTACAGCTAACATTTCCTTAAGAAGTATTTGCTAAATTTACATATTTCAATAAATTTATGTATTACATTCACTATGTATGATAGAATCCAATTTTTCCTTTTTTTATTAGTATATTATACAAAAATAGAAGTGTACTATTTATAGAAGTGTACTAGTTAACTTATGAAAACAGGCTATTAATATTTTCCTATCACTATCCATCATTATGTAAGTGAGAAATTAGTATATCTTCAGATTACTAAGTGTTCTACATATGTTTATCAGATTAATTTTTCTTAAGGATTTCAAAGTCAGTCACACTATATGTTGCCATCCTCTGTAGTAAGAGCTAATAAATGACCTCAACACAATTCTATTAAGTAAACTCTGTCTTCTGGGTTGCCCAAGACTTATACCTCTGGGCTTCTTTTGTTCTGGGATTCCTTCAAATACCACATTGTCTTTACTACTCACATCTATTCTTTACCCTAGATTATTTATTGCCTTTCATCACTTTGGCATGTGAGCTCTGTTGGAACTTGGAGAAATGTTGGAGCTTCCTTAGAAATGACTTATCATTCCATCTTTTTATTATAACTTTCTTTCATCACATTTTCTTAAATGTAAATTCCATTAAAATTAACCAACCAACTTAATTCACTTAAACAAATTTCAAATAAGTAGAACCATCTTTTCTGTTATTTTACCACAATTAAATAAAAACATCTAAATATTTTTTTCTTATTTAATTTATCCATTAAGGCCTAAGAATATCCAAAGACCTATTAAGCTGAAAATAAATTGCTCAAGTGTATGATTTTCCATTAACAATTCATAATTTAAGAGACTATGATAATTGCACTCTCACAAGTAAGTCAAACTTGTGGTACTAGTCTATAATTCCAGATACATTTGAAAGGTTGAGGAAGTAATATTACACATTCAAGGACGGCCTGACCTGAACAATAGCTTACTCCTAACTTTGGCAACTTGTTGACACTTTGTCTTAACACTTGAAATAAGACAAACAAGCAAACAAACAAACAAAAATTTGTGGCAGGAGAGATATTTCAGCCATTAAGAGCACATAATACTCTTGTAGAAGAGTGAGTTGAATTCCCAGCATCCACATCAGTTTCTTACACTTCTCTGTAACTCTTAAGTCCATGGTATCCAAAGCCTTTTCTAGCCTTCATTGACATTGCACTTATGTACAATTTCCTCCTTCTCCACATATATTTATACATAATTAGAAATAAAATAAAATCTTTTTTAAAAAAGTGAGTGCAAATAGAGTAAGAAGCACAAGAAAAATCCCAAGTTTAATTTCCGGAACACAAAATAAATGAAATTAAAACTCATAATTGTAAGCTCATACTCAAAGCATATAACAATGATGATAGTGGTCCAGTAGCTATTATTTTATAGTTGTATATTTATAGTATGGGAAGGGTTAGTAGCTGAGTATGCTTAATGTGTACAACTGTACGTTCCCCAAAGCAAAACCTGAAATCAAGAGCACGTAGTCTCAAACTAGGTAGTTTCTGTTTTGTTCAGTCAATGTAAAGAAAAAAATATGATATGAAGCTGAAGATATCACTCAGTGGTTAAAAGTCCCAACTTCTCTTTTAGAGATCCAGGGTACAATTTCCAGCACTCACATTACAGCTTCACCACCTGCTATCACTGTAGTCCATGGGATTTAATAACTTCTTCTGTGTGCAGACATAAAGATAGAACAGGTCACCCATATACACTAAATAAATAGATAAATAAATCAACATTTTTGAGATTATATTATAATTATATAATTTAACCCCGTTCCTTTCTGAAACCCATCTAATATAATTCTGCCCTGTTTTTTTCCAACTCATGATCTCTTTGACTGTGTGTGTGTGTGTGTACTTCTTTATATCAAAATAATATAACATTCACTTGCATATTTTTGTACTTATATGTTTCTAGGGCTTATTATCTGGTTTTGGGTAACCAACTCTTGTTTTTTTTTTTTTTTTTTTTCTTGAGGCCAATTTTTTCCCACTCAGAATGTTTCAGTTGTGTATATTTCTTTGTGTAAGGTTGAGATTTCCTCTTTCCACTACAGTATATCTATTAATTTCTCATTGTTGTAGTTAGATTTAAACAAACATGTTGGGGAGACTTCATATGTGTAACTTCTCTGATACTTCTGATAAATGCAGTCTCTCACCAAGCTTACTGTTTCTCTGGCTCTTCCAGTGCTCCAAGTACAGGAGAACATTTGGAAATGTACCAATATATACTGGGCTTCAAATTCTATCCTTTGATTGGTTGTGATTCTCTGTAATGGTCTTCATCTGTTGCAAAGATAAGTTTCCTTGATGAGGCGAATAACTACATTTAGATGAGAGTATAAGGATAACTATTTACAATGCAGTTATTGATTTTGTTAGTTTAGTAAAGTAGCCGTTGTAGGTTCTTCTCCAGGATCTCTGGGTAGTTGTGTAGGTTTCTAGTACAAGGCATGATCTTCTCCTTGTTAAGCATGTTTTCAGATCAAATAGAGAGTTGTTTTTACCATCCAGTTACATTTGCTTCTATTGCACCCTTGGTGTTACTGGCCTATGCAGATAATTGTTTTGGTTCACATGTTTCACAGTTTGGAATGGTTATTGATTGCGTCTCTTTTTATTAAGCTTGCCAGGTGCCTTCTAGTACCATGAAAGGTAGTTCCCAGAGAAGGCATTCAGCTCATATCTATCTTGGAACCCTCTGGGTCATATGTCCAAAGTGAATGATATCTTCTGCAACTGATGCTTACCTTATACCTCTAGGAGACAACCAAGGGCTATTGCCTATCATATCAGGAGTATCTTCGACAACCCTGACCTCAATACTACATCTCACTGTTTGTAACTTCATCACCAGAATGACAAAGATCACCAAAACAAGTAACAACAAATGCTGAAGAAGATGTAGCAATAACTGAACCATTCTACTGTTGGTGGAATTTAATATCAGGATTTCCATGCCTGGTATTGGAGCTTTTGTTAAATAGTCTACAGCTGTTTGGAGTAGCATAGTAAGTTCAGATGAAAATATTTCATATATATATATATATATATATATATGTACATATATACATATATATGTGTGTGTGTCTTAGGCTTTTTACTTAGATAGTTAATAGTAGGCAAATAGTTAAAAGTATGAATCCTGATGAATTCAGACAGTATTACTGTTTTATGGATATTTTATTCACTCCCCTCTTTTTTTCTGTGTTTATCACCCTTTTCCTCCTTAAAGATCAGCTATTCTTCAATTCCCTCTGTAGTTTATTTGTCCCTGCTATTTCCCTCTTTACTAACTCCCTCCTCATCCTAACAATGGTCTCTCTTTAATTTTCTGTTTCTGTACTTATTCCAGTTTGTATATTCACTTTTGAAGATTGAGAGCTAGGCACTTCAGATGAGAGAGGACAAGCAACATCTCTTCTACTGGATCTGTGTTATCTCATTCAACATGATCTTCCCTAGATGTATTAAATTATCTACAAATTTAATGATTTCAATTTTTTTCTTTTCAACCAAATAGTGGTAGATAGTGTATGTGGGCTACACTTCATTGCCCAACTGTCAGTTGAAGAAGCTTCATTTCCCCCATTTTCTGATTATTGTGAATCAAAAAGCAGTGAACATAACTGAGCAAGAATCACTGTTCTAGAACGAGTCCTTTGATCATATGCCAAGGAGCCACATAACTGGGTCATATGGTAGACTCATTTTTATGTTTTTGAGTTCTCTATATTATTTATCAGAGTGGCTAAACTAGTTTGGAATTCCACCAACAGTATGATGGTTCAGTTACCACCACATCCTCTTCAGTATTTGTTGTCACTTGTTTTGTTGATCTTTGTCATTCTGGTGATCAAATTACAAAAGGTAAGGTGGAGTTTCAAAGTTGTTTTAGGACTTCTTGGACCTGACAGTGGTTAAATAAGGACACAGAGCCTTAATAATATGTACAAAAGGGTAGGCCTTTAGCTGGTCAGGCTTAGCTAGCTCATAAATTAACCTGACTAATCATTGTCTATGTCTTGCAACGCTGCCAGGTCTTGCCCTCACTGTTCACACCCATCTGTTCCTTCTCTTATCATGCTATCGAAGCCTCCCACCTCTGACTCTTCTCACAGAGAACCTCTGTCAGGCTGCAAGTCTTGTATTCCCTTTTCTTTCTAGCTTTTGGCCATCAGATCATTACTAACTGAATCCACACTTGAATATACAGAGACAACCTTCAAACTGCGCCCAGAAAGGTCAATCCAATAAAAAGTTGCTTTGATTTATATTTCTCTAATTTGTTAAGGACAGTGAATGTTTTTTAATGTTTATTTACTATTTCAGGTTACATCTCCATCACAGTTCCCTCTTTCCCCCCTTCCCACTTCTGCCCTCCCACCCTCTATGCCCTATCCCTACCATCCCACTACTTGGAGTGGAGTGTCCCTAAATATCAGTCCTCCACCTTAATTCAGCAGGCATATGAGGGTCGAGAGCCTTCTAATACACTGGGGGCCTACAAGGCAGCACCACTAGGGCAAAGTGTCTCATTGGCAGGTAAAAAAGTCTATTTTCCTGTTTCCATTGGTGCATTGGCTGTAGTATAGTTATCCTGTACTATATGGTTAAAAATCTGATTATAAGTGAGTAGATGCCATGTGCATCTTTCTGAGTCTGGGTTAGCTCACTCAGGATGAGCTTCTCTAGTTCCATCCATTTTGTTGCAAATTGCATGATTTCATTGTTTCTGATGGCTGAGTAGTATTCCACTGTGTAGATGTACCACAGTTTTTTTTATCCATTCCTTGGTTGAGGGATATCTGGGTTGTTTCCAGTTTCTAGCTATTACAAATAAGGCTGCTATGAACAAAGAGGAGGAAACGTCCTTGTGGTTTGGTGAGGAATCATTTGGATGTATACCCAGAAGTGGTATAGCTGGGTCTTGAGGTGGAGCTATTCCAAGTTTTCTAAGATATTGGCAGACTGATTTTCATAGTTGTTGTACAAGCCTGCACTCCCACCAGCAATTGAGGACTGTTCCCCTTTCTCCACAACCTCTCCAGCATGTGCTGTCATTTGAGCTTTTGATCTTAGCCATTCTGAAAGGTGTGAGATGTAATCTTAGAGTTGTCTTGAGTTGCATTTCTCTGATGATTAAGAATGCTGAGTATTTCATCAAGTGTCTCTCAGCCATTAGGGATTCTTTCTTTGTGAATTTTGTTTAGCTCTGTTCCCCATGTTTTAATTGGATTATTTGGTTTCTTGGCATTTAGTTTCTTGAATGCTTTGTAAATTTTGGATATTAGCCCTCTATCAGAAGTGGGGTTGCTGAAGATATTTTTCCCAATCTGTAAGTTGCTGTTTTGTTCAAATGACAGTGTCTTTTACCTTACAGAAGCTTTTCAGTATCATGAGGTACCATTTATTGATTGTTGGTCTTAGAGCCTGAACTGTTGGTGTTCTGTTCAGGAAGTTGTCACCTGTTCTGATGAGCTTGAGGGTTTTCCTCACTTTCTCTTCTAATAGATTTAGTGTGTCAGACATTATGTTAAGAACTTTGATCCATTTAGACTTAAGTTTTGTGCAAGATGATAAGTATTGGTTTAATTTCATTCTTTTATATGTTGACATCCAGTTACACCAGCACCATTTGTTGAAGATGCTGTCCTTTTTCCATTGTATGGTTTTGGGTCTTTGTCAAAAATTAAGTGACCATAGGTGTGTGGGTTCATTTCTGGATCTTCAGTTCGATTCAATTTATCTACTGGTCTGTTTCTGTACCAAGACCATGCTATTTTCATTATCTTTGCTCTGCAGTACAGCTTAAAATCTGGGATTGTAATGCCTCCAGATGACATAAGTATCAAAAATAGGATACAAGAGAAGGAAGACAGAAAATCAGGTGTGGAAGATTTGATTGAAGAACTCACTAAACAAGCAAAGAAAATGAGAAATCCTAAAAAGTTCTCACCCACAACATCCAAGAAATCAAGGACTCAATGAAAAGGCTGAACCTAAGAAATATTGGCATAGAAGAAAGAGAAGACTCCCAACTTCAAGGTCCAGGAAACATCTTCAACTAAATCAGAGAAGAAAACTTCCCAAACCAAAAGAAAGAGATGCCAATACAATTCCAAACAGAACATGGCATACAGAACACCAAACAGAATAGACCAGAAAAGAAATTCCTCTCACCACATAATAATTGAAAGTCCAAATGAATGTTTTTTTTTTTTTTAATGCTTCTTAGAACTTTTTGTTTCTTCTTTTGGTTACTCTCTTTTCAGTTCTCAAATCCATTTTTATTTTATTTTTTTTAATAAATTTATTTATTTATTGCTTCAAATGGCATTTCCATCATAGTGTCCTCTTTCTTCCCTTCCCAGTCTCACCCTCCCACCCTCTACACCCTAACCCTTCCATCCCACTCCTCTGGAGTGGAGTGTCCCTACATAACAGTTCCCTGCCCCAGTTTAGCAGTCATATGAGGGCCAAGAGCTTCCTCATCCATTTTTAAATGGGTCATTTGTGGTTTTGGTAGTGTTTGTTTGTTTATTACTCTTTTTGTTGTTGTTATTCTTTACATATTCTGGACCTTAACTTTCTATCAGATAGACAGCAGACAAAGATACTCTCCTAGTCTATGAACTTCCTCTTCACTCAACTGATTGTTCCTTAGTTGTGCAGAAGTTATAAGTCTTACAAGGTCCCTTTTGTCAATTGTTGCCTTTAATTATTGGATAAATAGACTCTTATTCAAAAAATACTACATCAAAGTTGATCTTTATTTAATCCTTGATTCAGCCTACAAGCATGCCAACTATGTCCTCAAAATTTCTGAATATGTGGCAATCTGTGACTAGTTGATGTAGGACACAGCAGGTCATCTAAGCCAGCACGATAGGGACTATTGAACTTGCAATGAAGTTTGAGAGAACTTGTCAGGTTTCTTACTTTTATTTTCTAATGCTTTAGATATATCCTTTGCAAAACTAGAAAACCATTGAACTGTAACCAGTCAAAAATGTATTAGATTTGAATTATGACACTGTCCATCTGTAACTACCAAAATTCTAACATTTGAAGCAGAAAGGAATTCAGTCCTTTGCAGCCAAAGGTAAAGAAAATTGTGCTGAGAAAGTCATTCCAAAAAAATCACAGAATCTAATGAAAACTTTTTATATAACATTCTTTAAACTGTATTTGTTTTTCAGAAGTATGCTATATATTGAAGATGTGTCATTTTCCCCTAGCCGTCTTATTACAAGGAGGGTATACAGTACTTCCATTCTCCCATATATAAATCAGTAATATCTTAGAATCAAGAAGACAACTATTACACCTTTGGAAAAATATGGAATTTTATGCTGACCATCTTTCATATCTTGTTTAATGTCCAAATTTTGTTTTATGGTGTCTATGCAAAGGAAAATTCATTCTGAAGAATTATTTATACTGCAATTGTGAGAGATGGAGTTGCTTTGAATTAAATGACTTTAACAAAACTCAGTTCATAGTGTTGGCCCTTATAGTAAGTGATGCACAAAGTGAATTATTTATACATACAGAAGAGTTTCATAAATACTACATAGAATTACACAAATAAGACTAATTTAGTGGTTGTTCTGGAAATATTGCAAATGAAAGTTACAAAAGTACTGTATTCATGGAACCTCATATTTGTGTGGGGTAGAAATGTAATAAAGCCATCTTGGGTAAATTCTCAAGCTGTCTTATAATGTTGCTTTATAAGTGGTTATTTTCAAACTAAATTTCAACATATATATATATATCTTTAACTGTGCTTCACTTCTTAAAGAAATGGCTTATAAGTATCCTTTCTGTTAGTTAAGATTATTGACTTTTTATTTAATATATCTTATCATACATTATAGCGAAGAATAGTTATAGGAAGACTGTCTTAAGTATTGATATTTTATGATAATTGTCAGCACATTGGACAGAGGTTTGTAGAGATATGTAACTCAAAATATTGTAAAGGGAGTGGTGAAGTTCCGCATATGCAGCTAAATAGATGGGTATCAATACACAGAAGGGGAGAGCAACCCTAATGCTTCTGTAGTTTTTACAAACTTCTTATAAGTATCCCTATGTAAAAGGAAATTGTGTTTGATCACTGGCATATTCAACTTAGTAAGTAGAATAAAGAGATAAATAAGGAAATAAAACAAATAACTTTTGATTTTAAAATGCCAGTTAGAGAATACAGTTAAGTGTGAATACTAAACAAAGCTTTCACCCTATAGAGAATAAGAAATAATGTATTTTGAACCAAATCAGAGTCACCATGGTCTAGTTACACAAATTCAAGTTGTCTAACAATAACATGTGTGAATGTAGAAGAGGTTTATTGAATATTTGATATTTACAGAAAAACATTAACCAAGGAGCTTATTAAATACATTGGGGGGGACAGAAGTTGGGGATTATATAAAAGTGGGCAAAATTTATCTGTAAGTTTTATATATCACATGAAATTCACATTCGGTGTTGTTAAAATTAGATCCCTGAAAAAATATATCCCCAAGTTTTATTAGGGCATCAAAAAGATGTTATCAGACATAACCATGGGTAACAAATAGCTACTTAGAGGAGTAAAGATAACCCAAGATAATTTGGCTCTGAATATCTAACATTCTTGAGTTCCTTGTAGAAACTTTAACATGGGTTACTCTCTTAGTCTCTGAGAATTTTAGTTCACTTAAATATAATTCTATTGCATTGCTCACCATCAGATATCAGCTTTTCCTGTTTTTAGGTGATACAATTCTCAGCAACAACACGTTCCTCTGTTAATTGGGATCATCCTCGTTATGGAGGTATTAGCTTGCTTTTTCAGATCACTGTAGGTGTTAAGCGCTACAGTTCCAGAATGTATATTATAACTGTGTAGACAGCCATTGAAAAGTCGAGATTTCTTGTCTCATTAATTTTGCTGTGTGATGATTTTCGTGAAAATTCGTTATAATAGAAGGTTTTTAGGATTTCTTTTATTTGTTTAAATGTTTGTGTATTTTGTTCTCCCCCCCCCCCCCCGTGTGTGTGTGTGTGTGTGTGTGTGTGTGTGTGTGTGTGTGTGTGTGTGTGTGTGTATGAAATTGTCTGGGGAGACCAGAAGAGAATTTTTCAGATACTCTAGAGCTAGAGTTACAAGGAGTTGTGAGCTACATCATGTGGTTGTGATTGTTGTGTACTGAATTCAGGTCTTCTGGAAGAACACTGCCTACTCTTACTTGTTAGGCCACAACTTGTTCCACCACCTTATAATAAAATGTCAAAACTTAAACAGATATGTGCTTAATATTTTAACTGTAAAATCCAGTGGTCTTCTTAGTAAAATTGCAGAGTTGTAGTATATCATGGTTCCAGTTTTAAATTTATTTTTCCCATTGCAAACCTGAATAACTGTGAACATTGGCATTCAGTAACTACCTGCTTCTCCAAATACATTGATGTGCACACTAGCACTAGGGAAGGTTGATGAATTTTTTTTCTTTATGGACTCATTCTTTACTCATTCTTTAGGAGAATTAAGCAATATATAGTCATTTATTTCTTGCTTCTTTCATTTAGAATAATGTTGGCAGTATCCATCCATATCATGTAATCAACCTATTACATTTTCCCCATAATTAATATTCCATTGTACTGATATACCACAGTATGTTTTTACATTAATTGTTTGATGGAAATTTGGACTGTTTATACCTTTATAACTATAAAAATGTAGTTGAAGTTTTCAAGTAAATGTTTTCTATGAGAATGTTTTCAATTTTAATACAAGGGACCTACTTAGTTGTGGTAAGTGGTTAAGCTTCTAAGTCTAAGCAAGCTTTTTTTCCATAGTGGCAGGACAGGGGAATAGTCCTACCAGCAGTGTACAGTGGCTACACTCTCTCTACATCTTTGTCAATTGTGGTATTTACAGTAATAATGTAAAAATGATAGCCAATGCTTCTATTTCTAATATTTATTTTAGCTTCAGGGAAGAAGTACCTGTCCTTTAGTAATGATATAGCATATAACATTTGATCTTCAGAATATTTCAAATACGACATATTGAAAGTAAATCCAGTTATGCTGATGATAGGTTTCTTCAGTTGTATTCCTCCTATAGAGTTGCGTATCATTTAATGAACACTTTATTATTCCCATTCCCCAAACAGCACAACCTCTTTGTATTTCTTTATTGGATAATGATATTCAGCACATTTTTCATGTGCTTGGCAATCACTGAATATATTCTTTTGGAAATTATTAGCTCTCTCATCCATATCTTAATAAAACTAATATTGTGGATTTGATTTAATTGAAAGATCTAATAATATAATCTGCATTTAAACCTACCATTGGATATAGAATTGAAAATGTTCTATGTCACATTGTGAGGTTTTAATTTTACTATTTGACAGCCTTTTGAGAAATACGTTGTTTTTTTTTTTTTTCTAAATAGTGGTCAATTTAGTGACTTATTTTTCTTTTTACAGGTTATGCTTTGATGTCATACACATAAACAGAGATGCTAATAAATTCAATGGTTTGTTTATTCCACCTTCAGGGTTTTATCTGAAGGTCACATAAATTTAATTACGTACTCTGTAATTTTCAGTTATTCTTTGTTGAAATTGATCTTTCCTTCTTTAGTTTTGGTGTTTTAAATCAATATGTACTCTGAAGTGTGACAAATACCAGCCAAACTCAGAAAGGCACTGGCTTAGTTCCCATGGTGACCTCCACTCTTGGATATTAAATTGTACTCAATAAGCTTTATCATTGTTTTGAATTTAGGCATTGATCCCAAGCATGACACAGCAAGCTGTTCATTTGTTTCAATTTTTCTGGTCACCCGGCCACATTTTCAGTTGGCTTGGTTTCTTCTCTCTCTGTAAACTCTTGATTCCTCTAAAATCAGCATAGATTTAATAATTTGTACTAATTGTGTGTGTGAGCCTAGTTCTCTTCACTAAATAGAACAAAGGCAAAAAAGCAAACATATATATCTGCAACATTCTGTCTTCCACTTAGTATCTCCCAGATGCTCTTCCCTGTTACTATGTCAAAAAGGCTTGACTATAATCAATACTTGAAAATACCATAGAAAAACTTATATTCAACTTTTAAAGTTACAGATCCATTGGTGTGGATTAAAACTAAGTTCATAAATTTGTTTAAAAAAATAAATCATAAAAGTCATGGACAGTAATTTACAGAATTCCAGTCACTGAGCTACAAAAGGAAAAGTTTTAAAATTTACTGAATTTTTGCTTTATATCTAGCAAATAATATTGAGGGCTACGTTTATAATTTAAGGGTGGGATATTTAGCATTGTTATATTCAAGTCCAATAGGAAATTTTAGAATATCACTGTCCAGAACACAGTTCTATTACTAATGTGTCTTGAGCCAAATTAAACAAGTAAAATGCCAGGTACTCAATCTAAGGAAAAGCAATCCATCTGCTGTAATTACAAGGAATCCAAAAGATATTGAAGGGATTCCCATTTACTGAACACAAAGTGACACTTATTTTAAGAGAAATTACTGGGCCTTGTTGATTCTGTTAGTAGAAGTTTTGTTCAAGCAGAGAAATGTGTGCATTTACTCAGAGTTATGTATTAGGTACTTAGCTCTGCTTAGGTTTTTAAGGAACCTTGGAAATATTCCTTGGCCAAATGGAGAAAGCAAAGGGACATTATTTTCTCTCTAATCAGCTCCAAATATCCAAACAGACAGCTTGCTGGGATAAGAACTTACTTGGGGATGTAAACACATCTCCAGTGAAGTGCAAAAGTAGTTTCACTCTGCTCCAAATTTATACTAAAAGAATTTACACCTAAAGAAAATGATGGTGAGATTGGAGAGATAGCTCAGTGGTTAAGAAAATGATGCTATGTCTTAAGCATTTTTATTTATTTATTTATTTTTTAATTTGAGCACACTGCTCAGATCTTTGTAAATTCTTCAGGTATTCATTTGACAGACAGTATTATCTCACTAAGAAGGAAGAAGCACAGTCATGACCATAATCCAATATTATAATCCACAAGTAAGGAGATACATGTTAGATGAGTGCAAATCATCCACAATTTACTAAAAATTAAAAGGAATATGTGTCATGCCTAAAGCAAGCCTTTTATTAACACAGGATTTACATAACATGATGGATGCATGTTAGTCAATTTTCTTTTCTTGACTGTTTGGGCACCAGGTATTTCTATAGCAATCTTAGCTGTCTCCTGAACTTGTTATTTATACAATACTCATTGTTCTCTTTTGTTCTCCAAATATATTATTTATGTGCATGTCTAAATCTGTTCTAGGAACAAAGTAAGTTAATATTTAGAGTTACGGATTTCAGTCTGTCAAGAATATCTTCATTCTTTTTGTAAATAACTAAAAAAGAGACACGAAATAAAATAATGTTTATATTTTAACAATGGTACTTAAAACTGCCTCTCCTTTCCAGTGCACACAGACATGCAGGAAATGAGGTAAAATGACATAGAAAATAAATGTTGTTTCTTTAAAATCAAACATATATCTATACCCATTAATGCTGACATTTCAGTTAAGATTCATACCAGTATGTTCTGAGTATCAGAGAGCTATCCATGCCCATTTACTACAATTATCTGCAGATGGAATTCTTTTTCTACCATGTGCTAATTTATGAAGCATATAATCTTGTATTCTTTTGCTCAATGCATTATCTCAACGATCAAACAATATGTTGTTTATTGTCTTTAAAAAGAATTTTTTCCAATATGTAAACATAAACAAAGCATTATAGGACCTTGCTTAGGTTGAAATGCTGCTTTGCTATATGGAGATTGCTGAAAAACAATTCTTCCTTTTGTCACAATGTGGAAGGCTTTGGAAAGACCAAAAAGGATCCCTGGCAATAGGTAAAGAAAATGACATACCCAGACTTTATCTAGCTGAGAAATGAACTATAAGTTTTATAAGAATATCAAAAGGTAATTTTGTATCTATTGACCATTTACCATGAGTCAACAACAACTATAATATTTTGCAAATAATATGTCTTTTGCCAGAAAAAGAAAACTACTGTGTCTGGGTCCTTTATATGGAAAGAAATGCTAATACAAAATTACAACTTGAACACAATTTAGATAACCATAAGATTCATATTCTAGCAATGTAATAGTTTCTAGAAGTTTTATGGTAGCATAACAGAGAAGATCCTAAAGCAATGCTCTTTTCAAACATGTTGATTGATTTGTAATATCAGGGGCTACACAAACATGGAGAATTAAATCTCTGCCATATGCTTCAGATGCTGTGTGACAGCATCCTTATAACTTTGGGTGGTTGAAGCTGGTTTCTGTACTTGCTTAATATTAAGAAAATGTTGTCTCATATGCAGAGATTGGATGTCAATGACTAGTCAGAGGTCAAGATATCCCCAGGATAATTTGTAATTAGGACAGTGACCTAAAATATTCCACCGTTCAGTCAAGTAGGTTGTGTCTTCAGTCCAGGAATCTCTACACATAGAAGCTACTCAAGTTCCCAGTACTGTTTATCTATGAATAAGTCTTCAATTTCCTGACAAGAGCCTGGAATGATGAGTCAGAACATGAAATAATAAAAAGGAAAGCAGCTATGTGGAGGAATTGAGCATGTTCACTGGACTTAGTTGTGGAATATATACTTGCTAGAATTCATTTATTGAGACTAACATTCATTCCTTCACTATACTGCATTCAACATCATCCATTTACTTTTTCTCTGCAACTTAGGCATTTTATAGATTGAAAACATTCTTTCTCCATATTCTGGTTTCTCTGTTTTCTTGCACCAGAACTATCCTTTTTATTTTCCTGTTTATTTGAAAAGTATTATATATCAGCATTAATAGAAAGAAGTTCTTCATTTTACTCTTGTGAGATATTTATGTAAACTTTGGAACAAAAAAAAAAAAACCATGAGAGTTCAATGCAGAAAAATTGTAGTAGTTGACAAGTTAGGGTACAATGTTAAAAAACAACACAAGTAAAACAGGAGACATTAAACTCTCAAGGGATTAGCTTTGCTTCAAAAAAATTTGAATTAATCTGGGGAGCCTTACTGGGTTAGGTTTAAGTTCTCTCCAATTATAACCTAATGGAGTCATGTTCTGCATTCTAAATGTTAATTAATTGGTCCTGCTTGCTCTCTGTTACTTACATTGTCTCTGATTGATTGAATAAATGCTGAGGCTTGAGATTGTGTAAAGACAGAGGTAGGCAGTACTACTGTGGGGGGCTTCTGAAGCAGAGAGGTTCATGGAAGAAGGAGCCTCCAAGACAAGCATCTACAGCAGAAAAGAGGATATATGCCATGGGTTAGAGAAAAGAATGTCATTTCACATGGCCTGGAACATCGGCCTAGCATGGAGAATAGCAGTCCAGGGGACATATGTATATATGAGATCATATTTGGGTAACAGAATTATGAGCTAGCTTAGATGGGCTGAGATTGCTCAATCCAGACCAGAGCTTGTTAAAATACTTCAGGTGTCTCTGTGTGCTCATTTATAATGACGGGTTAAGGATTAACATCATACATAATTAAATACAATATAAGTACTGTTAAATAATTTAATTATTTTTTCTAAAAATGACACCCAACACAATTTAATTAATTAATTATACAATAACAAAAGAACATTGCAGTTTTTTTCACCTTGAAAAGCAAGAAGTCTAAAAAGATGATGAAATGTTTTCCAAAAGGACCAAGTGAAACAAGATAACCAAATGCAGTGATCCTTTTGATTATCCAGATGAGAACACAAATGTATCAATTTAACTGTGATTTCATTTCTTGTTTTTAAAAATAGGACTTTTAATAAACAGATTCCTAAAAATCATTCATTTAAACTTTGTAGCTTTTGTACAGTAAAGGAGAAACGTTATTTCTAATTCTTATATACCATTGAAAACATACACCTATATAATGTGCTTGAACACAGTCAGTCCTAATTCCTTCTCTCTAACACACCTTGCCCCACAAACACATCTAATTCTAAACTTCATGTTATCTTTTACATATTTATACCACTCAAGTTCAATTAGTACTGCTAATGTCCCCATGGTCGTTCAGTCACCCATTTGACCCAAGCTAACCTAAACTGGTTACCCCTTAATACAAAGCAACTCTCTCTGCTCTAAAAGCTGTCAAATTCTTGCCAATAGATTTTCAGCTTAGAACTGAGGTTGATCTTTAAGGCTAAGTAGGATCAGACCTGATTAGTATTTGGATGGGAGGCATTTTTTTTTTTCTACAGAAGAACTCTGTGAAAAGTCAAAATACTTAGCATATATTAGAAACTTCAATCTAACTCCTTAAAAATCTGCTTCTGCATTTCAAATGGCAAATAGAGTGTTTTAAAATTATACTCCTTACTTTATCAATTTAATTGTGTACAGCATATCATCTGTACATTTAAGGATCAATAGAGTTCTTTTATAAGATTTGTATTGTTTTGTATGGTTAGACAAAGAAAATAAACAAGGGTAAAAATGATATGAAGAGTAGACAACATTCAGGACAAATGCATAAATGTTACAAAGAAAGAGAGAGAGAAGCACTCTCATCATCAAAGAGAATCAGAGCACCAGACATAAAGGATGCTCTTTAAAGACCACCTACATTATTTAATTTGCATTTATCCAATGGTTTAACACTTTGAATGAAGACACACAGAGGTGAACAGCATGGGAACACGTAGAAAATTACTCTTGGCTTTTTAAAATGACCACTCAAAGGAAATAAGTGCTAAAAATTAATCTGTCCCCATGGATTTCTTTGTTTCATGAGTTTCTTTATGAAGCCCGAAAATGTAATCAATTCTTACCCTTCTAAGAGGACTGTTTTAGCACAACAATAATTGCAAAGTGAACTGTTCAAGCAAATGGGTTGAGGGCAGCTAAAACCTTCTGTCTACTCAAAGATCTCATTAAGATGAATCGATGTTTGTGTACTGACTTCCTATTTTATGACAAATTTATACCAGAACATATTTTATATTAGCTGAAACACAGTAGGAGTTCGAGGAGTCTGGCAGAGACAGTTGGAAATGTCTAATTCTGTTTGCTTGTTTGGTTTAATAGGTCGGTGCCTAGGGCATTGCACTTAATAGAGCTAAGATCAGAACAGTAGACAAATCATTCACCCAAGGCTAAAATACAGCATGTTTTATATGTCTGGGTTTTTGATCCTTGAACGTTACTTCCTGCTTCAGGGCTTTCTTGGTCTACAGGTATTGACCCAGGTATTAGCTTCTCCACCCTCTATGTACTTAGGGACAGTTGCATCAGCTAATCATTTTTAAGCTAGAAAAAAATGATGTCAGTGTCTTCTGGTGTTTGTTTTTGACAAAAAGAAGGATTTTGGTTTGGTTTTAAAACAGAATTGTAAAATGTCAACAATACATCTGCTTTTAACCTAAACAACCAAGCATGTATTTCATAATCTTGGCTAAAACAGTTTCCAGCCAAGCTGGAGTAATAATTTTGAGTTTTGCATTTAATAATTACATAAATTATTCAAGTATTTCTGTGATGACAATAATCACAGGTAAACTGTTCAAATTCCAGATTAAAGAACAATACCAGAAAGGATGAATACACAGAGATATTGGCAACTGTTGGTGGTTAAATGTCTTCAGTAACTTTCTTTTGGTATAATATTTTATAAATACATTGTTGGATTTTATTTTCTTTATCTCAGTAGGAAGTTAAATATAAAGAGCAAAAGGAAAAATCAGGATGAAGATACATACTTGTTCCTCTTGATTTCAGTATTCCTGAATAGTAACCTACTATCCTATAATCTTATAACAGGGAGCATAGAGTATTTCATATGACTACGGATTTCTACCAATGGTTAAGAAACTGTATCTTCATGTTTCTATATTTATTTCAGGTTATGCACACACTTCTGAATATTCAGAGATAGGACCCATAAATAAGAGAAAATGTGATACTTGTTTTCTGGGTTTGAAATACCACATTCAACAAAATAATTTCTAGTTTTATCATTTTTTTCTGAAAATTTCATGTTGTTTTTCTATCATAATAAATTGTGAATGTGCACAATATTTATATTACCTATTCATTTGTTGGATGGCATAATGACATTTAGGTTTTTCCATTTCTTTTTTTGTTTCTTTGCTATAATTTATTTATTGTTTATTTTATGTTTATTTATTTATCCATTGTGCATCTTTATCATAGCACCCATCCCTCCTCTCCTCTGGGCCCCAATTTCCTGCCCCATTCTTTTTATCAACCCCCTCTCAGAAAATGGGAATATCCACCCCCACCCCCCAACATCCTGATTCCATCTTATCAAGACTAAGCCCATCCTCATCCATTGAGGTCAGGCACTGCAGGTTCCTTAGAGGGAGTGATCAAAAAGTAGGCATCAGAGTCCATGTCAAAGACAGCCCCTGCTCTACTTGCTAGGGGAACCACATGATGACCTAGATGCCCATTGGTTGCATATGTGTAGGGGGCCTAGGTCCAGTTCATGCATGCTCTTAATTTTTTTTAAAATACTTTATTTTTTTTCTTCAAGTTACATCTCATTCACAAACCCTTCCCTATTCCCCCTTCCTATCCCGCCCTTCCACCCTCTTCCCCCAAGCAGTTTCCCCTTTCAGTCCAACAGATGGTTCCTTCTCTTATAACAGTAAATACTATACAAATCAACAGATATAAATATGCCACATTTATGAGAATTAAATGGCCCAGGATACCTTCCCAATGTCCAGTTTATAAACATTTGGCCCCTGACTTTAACATTCTACTATCTAACCATCTCCATGAGTTTAAAGGTCTATATGTGACTCAACATTCATACTAACTTGCAACACAATTTTAAGAGTATTTTCTTAGATTTATAACACCCTCTTGATTCCTACACAACTCAAAATTTAACTATGAGACTCTTGCTGTATATTCTTCAACCACCTCAGAGACCTGAGAGGGATAAATATATCTGCTTACATAGGAAGTGCAGGGCCTGCAGCTTCCAAAACTAAGAAATGACATACCAGTGACTACCTGGACAGTTCCCATTTTCTCTCCATACATTCCTGCATCAGTCTTCAGCCTTTGGGTCCTGTTTCTCTGACAGATATTTGTTGTAGAGCAGGGATTATGAAGGACTTACCTACCCTGTCTTGGCAGAGTTAGGCTGTCGACTTCCTTGCTACCAAGTTTTGTCCTTTTTGGACAGCAGTCTGCAGTTGGAGCAAGGGGTTTTTTCATGCCAAGAGATAGGCTTGCACTAATTCAACTATTTCACACTGGAGATTCTTCGATGCTTATCTTCTACTTGGAGTAGAATAGGGGGTGCTCTCAGGAGCTGATATGTCTCAATATCAAAAAAAAAATCTTAATTTAAGATAACATCTTTGAATGCCATATTCTGCAGATCTCTTGGGGTTTTTGAAGATGCCCTATCCATCTCTTGTATTTAGATAAGCAAATGTTGCTTGCCTCTTAACAACTTGATTACTGAGTAGTTTAGAGAATATCTGTGGAAGACTGCGATAGTAGCTAACAAAGTGACATGTTTACATGACTAGGAGTTTGTTTTATTTAACTATCCTAGACAGTTTTAGACGGTTGGTATCAAGAGGCCAGAGCTTCACATTTTATGTTTAAGTATCTCTAGGTATGATACCATTAGGAAGTGTTACCTTTAATTTTGTATCAATATACAAAGATCTATTCAATTGTGGTTAAATATACTCTTAATTATGTATCAATATACAAAGATCAATGCCTATGTAGCCCAATATAATCTTAATATTACGTCCATATACAAGGGTCAATAGGACAATCTGTTTGAATTGAGAAGGCCTTTTGTAAGTAGCCTCCAAACCTAGGTCCCTCCAAATCCCATGTGTGTGTCTCTGAACTCTAATTATTGGGATCAGAGACCTGTGGTTCCCATCTGAAGGGATCAAAGATGTGTTCCACCACTCCTGGATCGAAGTCTTTCTCTATTTAGAGTTTGCCCTGCATCAGGCTGACCCTGAGCTCCGAGATTTGCCCGTTTCTGTCTCCAGTGTGCTGGGTCCAAGGGTCTACTCAGCCTTCAAAAACAATGAAATCATGCAATTTGCAACCAAATGGATGGATCTAGAGAAGCTCATCCTGAGTGAGCTAACCCAGTCTCAGAAGGATGCACATGGCATCTATTCACTTATAGTAGGATTTTAGCTATATCGTACAGGATATCTGTACTACAACCAACACACCAAAAGGAACATGGGCATAAACTTTTTTTTTCCTTCTCCTTTTTTTCTTTTTTCTTTTTCCTTTTCCCTTCTCTTTTTCCTCTCTTTTTTTGTTGATATTCTTTGTTTTTGTGGGTTTGTGTGTTTGTTGGTCTTTTTTTTAGTATTCCCCCAGTAGCAAGGAGACACCTTTCACTGGCAGTACTGCCTCGTAGGTGAATGAAGAGGCTCTTGGCCCTCATATGACTTCTGATCTGTGGTGAGAGACTGTTAGGCAGGGACACTCCACCCCAGAGGAACAAGACAGAAGGGTCAGGGGGTAGAGCATGGGAGGGTGGGGCTGGGAAGCGGGAAAAGAGGACAATATGATAAGGATGTAACCTGAAGCAACAAACAAATAAATTTATTAACTAAAAAAAAAAAAAAAAAAAAAAGGCAAGTGGCAGGGCTGAAACACTGTGAATGGAATAGAGGATACAGCCGTCCAGCCTGGTTTTGCAGACCTCCAGGTGTCAAGAAGACGTGGAGCTAAGGTAAAATACAAGAGAATTGTGGTGTTGTCCCATGCCGTTGACTTCAGCGGAGACGGGGGGAGCACCGTAGAGTTGGTGGTCTTATGTATTCTGGAGTCATACGGAGCGGGGTGATGAGGGTGCACACTCTTGGTTCCACCATTCAAGAAGAGTGCATGCCCTTAATTTTTACTTCAGTCTCTGTGAACCCCCATGGGCCTATGTTAGCTGTCTCTGTTAGTCTTCTTGTGGAGTTTTTGTCCTTTTCCTATCTTTCTCCCCTTTTCCCATTCTTCTACAAGGCGCCCTAAGCTCCAAATAATGTTTGGCAGTGAATCTCAGCCTCTTATTGGAGCCTCTGCTGAATGGAAGTGTTCAGAGGACAGTTATTCTATGCTTCTGTCTGAAATGGAATTTCCTAGTGACAGGGATTGGCTCTCTCCCTTGAGGTAGTTCTCAGGTTGTATACCTCTTGATTAGACATTCTCTCAGTCTCTGCTATATCTCTTTCATTGCACACCTTCTACACAGGGAAAATTTTGGGTTGAAGATTTTGGTGATGGATTGGTGATCTACCAAGATTGATCACCTAGATGATCTAATTAGGTTGGAATCCTACCGAGTTAGAAGGAAGCCTCTTCAGTCGCCATATTCCCTCTGCTAGGGGTCTCAGCTAAAGTCACCTGTCGCGTCCCCCTGACCAGCAGGAAAGACACAACCACGATTCTTCTTCAAGCAGTTTATTCAGGAACCTTGTACATCTGCTTCTCTGCTTGTGTCTCTGCTTGTGTCTCTGCTTGTATCTCTGCTTGTGTCTCTGCTTGTGTCTCTGCTTGTGTCTCTGCTTGTGTCTCTGCTTGTCCTCCTCCAAGCCCTTATATGCCTACTCAAACCCAATCAGATCATGCCACCTGGTGATCCAAGATAGGCTCACATAAGGAGGAAGCCCACCGGGCTAGGCAGCCGCTACCAAATAAGGCTTGTTTATAGCTAAGCTTGAGCTTTCTGGCATTAAGCCAGGCACCATCTTAGGGTTGTGGCTCTCCACAGTCACCTATATCCTCCCACGGGCCTAACCTGTCTCTAGACTCCAGTTTGTCTCAGAGATACCCTCCCCTTCCTTGGTTTCCCATCTTTTTCCTACCCCTCTCATCTATCACCCCTGAGCTCCTCGCAACTGATCAGTTTTGGGTTTTTCCATTTCTTAACTATTCTCTATGGAGCAGCAATGGATGTGATTGAGTGAATATGTGTTGAGTAGGATATTGAGTACTTTGGGTATATGCCAATGTATAGTAGACACAGATCATACAGTGTATCTACTTTCAGTTGTTTTGAGAATTATAGACACTGATATACATAGTGGCTGATTTTAACGTCACCTGTCTTACTAGGAACAATAATGAATGTCTTTTATTATGATTAGGGTCTTTTATAAATTGTTTTCCATGTATATTAAGTTTTGAAGACAAGGAAAATGGATATAATAGAATACTTACAAACTCATATTCAAGTGAATATTTAATATTTAGGCAAAAACTGGGAAGGGTATCTTCATATTTAATTTGTGACATCAAGCAAGAATAGAGAAGGAGAGTATCAGAGAGTAACACCATGATATTATGCTATCATAAGCATATTTCCTTAAATTTATTAGGGAGCAAATTTTGACATTTGACATATGCCTTTCTTTTGTTGTGGTTCACAGTGCAAAATATAAGAATAATTTTGAGCTAAGATAGTGATAGTATACAATTGTGTTAGATTTCTAAAATTGGTAAAATTGTTAACAAACTAATTATTCAGATAATGCTGCAAAATATATTGTTTTTCTTTAAACTAATGAATACATTAAGAAAATTGTTTTATTGCCTTCATGAGTAGGAAGGTTTCATGAAACATGAGGACTTTCTTGTTGAAAAGTATGAATTACCAGTATACTTATTCAAATTTCCCTCAATATTTATAAATTTTAACTGAAGTACTATCATTCTTAGAAAATTATTACATCTTACTGGAAACCACATGTCATGGATAGGTGATTCAATTTTTGTTTAACTTGAAAAGAATATTTGCCTCTAGCAAATTTCATGTATCTAGTAATAGACTAATACTTATTTCATTAAATGTTTTACACATACATCCAAAGAATTAAAAGGTTAAGGACTAGTTTCTAAGTATTAGGCTATTAAGTACATAGAAAAATACAGACGAGAAAGTACAGCTTATTTGAAAATAATCTGGGCTTCCTTACACATACTTCAACTTTCACTTTTCACCTTCATTTCAGTCACATTATATGGAAACACATTATATGGAATAGCCCAGTTTGTTTTTCCAAGTCTTCAACTTAGTTCTGGAGGACCATACGCAGTCTGACAGTTTTTTCTGAATGTTTAGTTTAGATTCTGTGGAATTCAGAACTTTATTATATCTGTAGTGATTGACTCCTGCTAAAGAATAAATAATAAATTTAACAGTAATTGTGTATAGAGGCCCAGAGCCAAAATATAGTCTAAAGATGAAAAAACTTCACTTTTTACTAAACCTGTGAAATATTCAAAAATGGTTTCTTTTTTGAAGCCTGTAGCAAGAGAGGTAACCATTAAATCAGAGAAAAATGTGGAGAAAAAGATTGGAAAAATAGAGAAGAAAAAAATCCTGAAGAATTTGAAGAAAGAAATGTGTATTGTAGAGGAATTGTAATTCAGGAACCCCACTACTCTGACTGGAATACAGATAACACCTTTAATCCCAAAAGACAGAGGCAAGTAGATCTCTGAGTTCGAGGCCAGCCTGGTATAGAGTAAGTTTCAGGTAAAGAAACACTTAGGTTGATGAGTGGTGGTACACACTTTTAATCCTAGCAATCAGGAGACAGAGGCATGCAGATCTTTGAGTTCCAGTCAGTTCTGTTTGGTCAGTTTCCTTGAGTCAGTGAGTTGAAAGAAAGTGAAATGAAGTTGAGTTTGTTGCAGTTCAGTTCCTGGAATTTAGAGGCAGTTTTACTCAGAGAGTAAAACAGAGACAGGTTGAACAGAGAACAAACCAGACACAGGTGTATACAGGTGAATATAAGTTACTTTCATAGTATATTTCTTACATGTAAACTGTTGACTGTAGACAGACTTTTCTTGACTTCATCAAATACTTGAGATGAGTGGCCATACTAAGATAAGTTCTGGAGTAGAAGACTTGCACAAGAGAGATTGACGTACATAAATATTTGCTATTTAATTGAAAATGTATTGTAATTTTATATCACATGTTTGTATAAACACTCAGTGAATGTTCGGCACATTCATTGAATTACTGTAAACTAGTTAATAAAATCTGAGAAAACTGCACACAGTGGTGTTTGAGAGTTTTTCCATTATTTCTCTGCTCCCCCTTACATTTTTGTTCATGAAATATTCATTTTCTTCACTGTTCACTCATTTCTTATATTCTTCTTAAACCTATAATGTCATTGGTAGTTGTTTATTAATTTTTCTTTGTGTAGCTATGTTTAAATTTAAATTATTATGTTTTATTTAAAAAATGTGCTGAGGATTGAGTCAAATCTGTTCCTGCAAGTTTGTAAAGTCTTCTATCAATGGGTAGATCTCCTCATCTTGATATCATTTTGGATGATTTAATTTCTTATTCTCCTGAGTTTAATCAATGATCTTTTAGTGTTTCTTCTAGTCAACCCATTTTTAGACCTTCCTGAAGAAAGATTATTCAGACCTCTAAAGTGTATTTGCTCTCATCAGTATCTATGCTATTTCAATATCTGAATATTTTGACTTAAATTTTCAATGGTTGTTGCTTGACTTTTTCATGTCTGGTTTGGGGTATCAGTTTCTGCCAGAAAAGTTCAACTATATCCAGACTGATTGTGTTAGCTGTTGTTTTTTGGTTATTTTTGTTTCATTTTGTTGGATTTTGCTCTGTTTGTTTATTTTGTTATTAGAAGATATAATGAGAACATCCTAGTTGTGGACTCATTTTCATATTAAGAGAATACAAATGAACATTTTTCCCTTTTACTCATTTGCTAAAGAAAATTTCACATCTTCAACAGGAAGTATGAATTTCAAGTACTGTCCTTTCAAATGTGATTTTCCTGAAAGTTTTTCATGCTTTAAAATCACTTGCCTGTATTATACAATTCACTTAGTTATATATTATTTTACCATTTAGAATTTTGGGAATATTTTTAAGTCAACATCAAGCTTATCTGCTGATATCCTTCCCTTGCCTTTTCCAGTACCTCTTTGTCAGCTTTTTCTCTCTATAAGATCTAAAACAAGAAAAAAGTAAAGTGACAAGTTGACTGGTGAAGCACTTAGAATACAAATAATATTTTGATTACACATAATCATTTTTCTGTAATTAACACAAGTATATTGAAGAATTTTGAGACTATGGAATGATATTAAAATGTTATGAGGTTTCTCTTTCACTTTTCTACTTATTGCTGTGGTAAGATACAGTGAGTGGGACATCAAAAAGAAAAAGAGGTTATTGTGGGCTTAAAGAATCTGAAGGTGATCCCATGACCATGATGGTGGGCAATAGGGCAGCAGGCAGGCACTCAGGCATAAGGGCATTGAAGCAATAGCTGAAGGCTATCATCTGATATGCAAATAGGAGGCAAGCAGAAACTGGGAATGGCATGGGCTTTTTGAAACCTCAAAGGCCACCCCCCTAAAACACACATTCCACCACAGGGCCACACCTCATAATCCTTCTCAAAAAGTTCCACCAAATGGGGACAAATTATTTTTCTTCAGAGTCATAATCACCCAGATCTCAATTTTAGGGTGCTAATTCTTATTATTTTATTTTAAAAAACAGTAATGTCAAAATGATATTTTATATGATTTTAATGAAGTTGAGGTCTCTGGAGGATGTTGATCATTTATTAATATAAACATTTTGGAAAATAAGTTGGTCTCTTTTAAGAAATATATTTGAAACAATGAATCTGCAGATCCTATTATGTTTTGCTCAAAGTGGCATTTCATCTTCAGAAAATAGAGCTAAAAAGATACAACTGCAATTTTCTTAGTTGCCTCATTTTCAATTTCTTTTGAGAATCATCAGGGTTTCATGGTTGACTTAATGACAGTTATGACTTTAGCTTTTGTAATTGAAAGTTTATACTGTATGATGGAACCAACATTTTGCAGTAATGTAATAACCTGGACAAAAAGGAAACATCACTTCAACTTTATATGAAACTGCTGTTCTTCTTGTTCTACTGTTCTACTACTTAACAACATGATAACAATAAAATCACAGGAAGCCATTCTCCTTAAATAAAGCTATTGTATTTTCATTACCATCTCAATTTTTCCTTCTTAAGACATATTTAGTGAAATTTCTTTTTTCTTATTCTTTTACAATTTTATATATATTTACAGCATATCAACTTTTTTCTGTTTTACTTTTATTGAAAAAAATATTATTCTCTCATACAATGCATCTCAATCTTCCTTCTTTTTTATGTTTATTACATCAGGTTACATCTCCATCACAGTACCCTCTTCACACACCTTCCAATCACACCCTCCCACGCTCTACTCCCATCCCTTTCATCCCACTCCTCCAGAGAGGAGGATCCCTATATATCAGTCCTCTGCCCCAGCTCAGCAGTCATGTGAGGGCCAAGAACCTCTTCATACAAGGGACCTACAAGAAGCACCACTAGGGGAAAGTGTCTCATTGACAGGTAACAAAGTTTATGTTCCTGTTCCCTTTGATTCATTGGTTATAGTATAGTTATCCTGTACTATATGGCTAAAATCTGATTATAAGTGAATAGACGCCATGTGCATCCTTCTGAGTCTGGGTTAGCTCACTCATGATGGGCTTTTCTACTTCGATCCATTTGGCTTCAAATTGCATGATGTCATTGTTTCTGATGGCTGAGTACCATTCCATTGTGTAGGCGTACCTCAGTTTTTTTTTTTTTCACCCATTCCTCGGTTGAGGGAAATCTGGGTTGTTTCCAGTTTCTAGCTATTACAACTAAGGCTGCTATGAACATAGATGAGGAAACTTTTGGTTTGGTGAGGAATCATTTGGTATATATCCAGGAGTGGTATGGTTGGAGCTTGAGGTAGAGCTATTCCTAATTTTCTAAAATATCACCAGACTGATTTCCATAGTGGTTGTACAAGCTTGCACTCCCACCAGCAATGTTGAAGTGTTCCCCTTACTCCACAACCTCACCAGCATGTGCTGTCATTTGAGCTTTTAATCTTAGCCATTCTGACAGGTGTGAGATGGAATCTCAGAGTCATCTTGAGTTGCATTTCTCTGTCGATTAAGGATACTGAGAATTTCTTCAAGTGTCTCTCAGCCATTAGGAATTCCTCCTTTGTGAATTCTCTGTTTAGCTCTGTTTGCCATTTTTTATTGGATTATTTGGTTTCTTGGCGTTTAATTTCTTGAGTTCTTTGTGAATTTTGAATATTAGCCCTCTGTCAAATATGGGGTTGGTGAAGATTTTTTCCCAATTTGTAGGCTGCCATTTTGTTCAGTGTCTTTTGCCTTACAGAAGTTTGTTAGTTTCATAAGGTCCCATTTATTGATTGTTGGTCTTAGAGCCTGAGCTGTTGGTGTTCTATTTAGGAACCTATCCTCTGTGCCAGTGAATTTGAGGCTTTTCCCCACTTTCTCTTCTAATAGATTTATTGTGTCCGGTGTTATGTTAATGTCTTTGATCCACTTGGACTTAAGTTTTGTTCAAGGTGATAAGTATGGGTCTAATTTCATTCTTTTACATGTTGACATCCAGTTTGACCAGCTCCATTTGCTGAAGATGCTGTCCTTTTTCCATTGTATGGTTCTGGCTTCTTTGTCAAAAATTAAGTGACTATAGGTGTGTGGGTTCATTTCTGGTTCTTCGATTTCATTGATCCACAGGTCTGTTTCTACACCAGTACCATGGTGTTTTTATTACTTCAGTCTTCCTTCTAATCACCCCTTTCAGCTCCCTATCACTTCCCATCAACCCTAAAGACACTGCCTCTCTCTCCTTCCCCTTCAGGAAATAGCAGATCTCCAAGAAACAATAAAACATGGCAAAACAAGATATAATAAGACAAGATAAAGATTCTCATGTCAAGACTACACAAGACTGTCAAATAGGAGGAAAAGGGGTCCCAAGAACATGCAAAAGAGACAGAAAAACACTAGTTCCCACCATTAGGATTCTCATAAAAACACGAAACTAACAGATGTGATATAAGCAGAGAACCTGTTCCAAAATCTTGTAGGTCTTATGCTTATCACTTAAGTCTCTAAGACCCCATATGTGCCCTGCTTATTTGATTCAGTGGGCCATGTTAGTTTGGTGTCCTCCATCCCTTCTGACTCTTATCATCTTTTCACCCCATCTTCCATGGTATTCTCTGCATTCTGAGGGGAAGGACCCAATACAGATCTACAACTTAGATTGTGGCTATTGGTCTCTGTACCCTCTACATCTGCTGCTGGAGGAATTCTCTCTGATAACCAGTGGACAAAGCACAAATCTACAAATCTGTGGGTATTTGGAATTATGTCATTGATTTTTTTTTTTTTTTTTGGCAGCTGTGTTTGGTTTTACCTAGGTCTCTGGGCTATCCATTCTCTGGTTCCTGGCAACCAAGAATTTCAGGGCATGTGCTCCTTTTCATATCCCTTCTACTCCCTCCCTCCAATTCTCTTAGTTCTCCCAATAAGTCTCCCTAAATCTCTCTCTCTCTCTCTCTCTCTCTCTCTCTCTCTCTCTCTCCTTCCCTCCCTCCCTCCCCTCATTTTAGTGACAAACTTAATCCAATTTGTGCTGTCCGTATGCTCATAAGTGTTGAGTAAGCTACTGGTAATTGTCAGCAAACAATTAGCTACTTTCTTGCAACAGAAAGTGTCTCTCCTTTCCTCAGAATCCATTGACTTTCAGTAGCTACTCAGATGGGGGGTGGGGTTTTGGGAGTTCTTGACCTGTCTATATTGAAATTTTTAATTAGCTGAGATTTGTGTCTATCTAGGGTTGGTAACCATAGATGCTGTGAATTCATTTGCAAAATACACATGCTCCTGGTTTAATCTGCTGCTGAAGGAAGCCTCTCTGATGATCATGCTACGCCCAGAGGACAGCACTTCACAGCATTCATTCCATCTTCTGCTTCTTGTATTAATTAATAAGAAGCTTCATTGACTATAGCTAAGAATAGCATAAATCTATGAATACAAATATAGTGTTTAGAAGGGAGTTAGACAACATGGACACTTAAAATGCATTAACAGATTTCCCATAGTACCTACTACTTTGTCATACTTTGGTTCTGATTCTGTTTGCAAAGCTATGAATTTATTCTCATGGAGCAGGCCTCAAATCTAATTTTAAAAAAGCAGTTTTATTACACTCTTGAATGGTCTCACCACTGTTGCACCAATGAGTACATCTTGTCTGGCAGGTCACTACTGTTGCCTGCAGAGTCTACTGGTGGATATGACTCCTAACTCCTTTTCCCCTCCACCATGAGTTTGCATAGCACTATCCAGTAATATATATGATAAGAAGCAAGATGAGAGTTTCCTGATTAGCTCAAGATCAGTTTATAACCTGCCACCAACTGTGTGGTGTCTTCAGGATAGAGTCTTTTCCATCTGGCTATGATGGAAAACTAAGCAATAGCCTCCATTGTTTTGTATTCCCATGAACCCTTTATGACCACTAACTCATATGGAGGGAAACAGTGCCAGACACTATGAATTTCATTTAATAATATATCTTGTGGGAACAGCATTTATTCATCTTTGTGGAATATCTTTCTTTCAATGATTTTATTGCTTTTAGATAACTTACAGAGAGATGGGATTTCATAGGATTTTGTCATATATATATATATATATATTTAGTTTTGATAAACTCTCCACTTATCTCTCCTTTCCTCTACACTTTATCCCATCCTCTCTTAAAACATTAACCTGAAGTATCCATCCCTATCCCAGTCCTTTCACAGTACATAGGTTCTATTCTATAGGAGGTGGTATTATAGGTGTGGGTAAATGGGAGGGAAAATGAAGGTTAATCAAAATGAAGCATGCATTTAGAAACTATCTCACAACTTATGGTCTTGCAAACCAAGGGAAATTTCCTTTAAGATACTCAGTTGACAGTAGCTATTTCTGCCTTCATCCCTTTCTGGCTCTCTCACTCATTCTACGCTTGTATTTATCTGGAAATTCCACCTCTTGCCTTTATGTTTTCTTTTACTTATGAGTCATTTTGGTGGGATTTTAAAATATTTTTCATATATATATATATATATATATATATATATCTTAAATCTTTCACCCCCTTTAGTGTTTTTGATGACAGCTCTTTCAAATTATCTTTATACCTATCTTTTAGAAATTTCACCAAAATGTATTCAAATATTATTGAGACATCTCTATAATTTTATTGATATTTTATTTACTGTGACATTGAATGATGCATGACATTACATCTACATCTTTGGGTGAGCTGTCTGCTAGACAAACCTTTGTCTAGCTCTTTTTGTATGGAGGTATTAGCATAAGTTTCTTCTTGTTTTTTTCTTCCTTTCTCTTCTTCTTATGGGATCTCACTCAATAACCCAGGCTTTCTAGAACTTACCATATGAGTCAGGCAGCCTTGAACTTGTGGCAAGTGTCCCTTTGCTTCCTATCTATTGAAATTGTAAATCTGAACAATTAATCATGCCCGACTTAATTAGGGTAAATTAACAGAATAGTTAACAGGTAGTGTAATTCAACAGTTAAACTATCCCTGTCAATAATCTTCTCAAAATCATGCCTCTATCAGCTAAAGTTTTTAACAGTAGTAGGTGTCACAGTTGTATTTGTAGAAATGTCAGTTCTTCCAAATTTATTTTACTTTTGGTTTTACTGTATTACTTTTGTTATTCTAAATGTTCTTATCTCTTATATTACATACATGCTTTACTACAAACTATTTTTGAAAAAATCTAGCCATTAGTTAACGTTGACTTTACTACAGATTATTATTATATATTCTGCCTCAATTTATTTTATTTTTATATTTCCTTGTGAGCTCTCTGATTAATTATAATCAAGGGAATAATGTAAATTCAGGAAGGCATTTATTTCACCTAAAATCACTTAGCTGTGTGTGATACCACTTCATCATGAACAGGGATGAAGATATTGACAGCAGTTCAGCAAATGCTCCCACAACTATGCACATATGGGTGACACTAATCATACACAAACTATTAATAATAGCAGCAAGAAAAGATAAGATGAAATATAAAGGGATATATCTGGAGGGCACCAGCAAACTTAGCAGTAGGTAGTGGTAAATGAATATAATCAACTTATAATCCTTAAGTGTATTCCAAGGGTTAACATATTTGATTAGAAAATAAATTTTAAAAAATACAGTTGTTATTTCTGCAAAATATATGCATGCTTTGTTAACTATTGTGTTTTGATATATGTGTGTGTGTGGTTTGATTAAAAATCTTTTCAAGCAAGTGAACACATCCATATATTTGCATGCTGATATCTATATCTATATTCATATTTATATCTATAGGTATAGCTATATCTATCTATTTATATATACATATATATATGTGTGTGTGTGTGTGTGTGTGTGTGTGTGTACATTTGTCGATTAATATTATTTTCAGGCAAATGAACGTATCCACAACCATAAATCTTACAATTTCTCTTTCATAAAAATTTTCATCTTTTTCTCCTCTAATTATAATGCAAAATACTATGTATTATTTCAACTATATTCACCACTGAGTATGAGAACAATGTTAGATCTAATCTATCTAATTAATCTAACTTTGTGTTTTTAGATGAAGCTCTCCTCACTTACTTTCTCTTAACTTTCCAAGTTTGATAACTTTTCTTACAGGTTTATATGAGCTCATTTGTTTGTTACATTTCACATGAGATGAAGTAACATAGCATTACCTCTCTGAACATCTTTCAGTTACAGAAACATGTATGTTGTCACAAATGTTGCCAGGTGGTGGTGATGCACACCTTTAATCTCAATACTCTGGAAGCAGAAGCATGCTGATCTTCAAATTTGAAGCCAGCCTGGTTTACAGAATAAGTTCCAGAACAACCAGGGCTACACAGAGAAACCCTATCACAACAAAACAAAAAGAAAAAAATGAATAAATGAAATAAACAAATAAATAAATTAAAGGTTAATGTTTCTGTTGAAACTAATTTATCATGTGTATGCATGTACATTTCATTTATCCATTTATTTGCTAATAGACATTTTTTTTTTTTGTTCCTTAAATAAGCTGTTGTGAAATGTGCCTCAGTAAAGATCAGAAAGTGGAGAATGTGGTTTGTTTTTCTTTTGTTTGTTTTTGGTTGGTTGGTTTTTGATATGGTAAGAACTACTGATGAGGATCAGAAGCAGGTGCCAGATATGCTGAAACTGGAGTTACGCATAGTTGATAGGCACCCTGTGGGTGCTGGTAATAGAAAAGGGCCCTCTGAAAGAGTAATTGCTGTTCTTAACCACTAAGCCATCTTTTCAGTCCCCAACTTTTTTTCTACTTCCTTAAACTTCATCAGTACTCTGTTATTCTGTTCCATTCCTTCCTGTGTTTTCTATATGAAATTATCTCTTAAGTCACTTTTAGTTTGCCCAGGTATCTATTTTGATAGTAGATTTTCTTTCATTATACAATTATATTTCATTCACAGCTTAAAACCTTTTAATATTTTCCATTATTTTGAAGAACAAAAAATGTGTTTTTCTTTTTATAATATATTTAAGCTACACAAATCATCTCTGTAAATTACTCCTCAAATAACACTAGTGCATTAAATATGATTTAATCTGAAGTTTCTACCTATGCCAAATACAAATAAGTATCATCAATTGATGTAAAAGGATAAGGCAATTGGAAATGATTGCAGCAATAGAGTGTGATAAAATACATTGCTACAGATGAATTAGCTTTTGAAATAACATGTTTATTGAATAAATTGTAGAGCTATCATTGATTCTGTTTAGGGGTTTTATTACAGGCTTGACACAATGAAGAATCCAGAAAATTATGAAATGGTCTCAATAAATTATAGTTAAATAATATATGTACTTGTAGATGATTTAAACCTATTATGCATAGTGCACCTAATAAACTGATATTTTGTTGTCAGAAGAAATATATCAGTACCTAAAAGATCAGATCTACTCTGTCAGTTTTTTTCTGAAGCAATTCAGCTCAGAAAATTTTCCATCCTGAATTAGTTTCTCCATGTGAAGAATTTAGTAGCTTGACCCAATTAGAAAGCTCATGTGGAGTATTGCTTATTATACAGCTATGGTGATTCTTTCTAAGACAGTGTTATCATTCATACCATTGTATTTGCCCTTGTATGATTACAATTTTGAATATTTGCCCTGCCATTATTTTATTTGATATCTTTGAGCTTTGCCAAAGGGTAATCACAGATGACTTTGCTTTGGCACTTGTTCTAACTAGCACATTCACATAAAGCTTGAAATGAACAAAAAAGCTTCATAACTGGTTAATAGACAAAAACTTGAAAATCAGGGACCCATAACAACTAACAAAATAATGTGTTGAACAATAGCAAAGATAAAAAAGAAGAGAATACCATGTAATTTCTCTGACACTCAATTATATAATTGGGGATTGGTGATATAGTTCAGTGGCAGAGCATTTGTTTATTTTGTGAAAAACTGTGGGTTTAATTGTGGCATTTACAAAGAAATTAACAAGGTAAATGAGAATTCTACATAATCATTGATGCATTTGTCTTCATATTTTAAAAGTTTTTTAATTGAGTCAATGAGGGCTTTATGACAATTTTATGTTCATTTTTTAGATAAGGTTCTAAGAGGTCAAGGAATAGCATAATTATTAATAAGTCTGTTACTATACATTTCACAGTCCTTTCTAAATTCTCTTCTATGGCATCACTGTCAAATAAATGTTTCTCTTTTCTACTACCAACTTTTCAGTTATTCTATCTTTGTTCTTCTCTGGGTTGTAGTTATAATCATATTAGTAGTTTTTCCTTAGCCTGTGTCCATCCTTCTCACTGTTGGCCCTATCTCTGCTAAGCATGCTGCTGTAACCCTCCAAATCTCTATCATAGTCTCTGCTACTATATTAAAATTCTTGGGTCTAGAATGTAATTCCCCTCAGTATCTGGCCTAGCCTGTTTTCCCCTGAATTTCCTTTGCATGTCCCCTTTCTTCTTCATATTTATGAATTCTGTACCATTCTCTAATTGTTCATGGAAGTCTGTTGCTTGCGTCATCATGCTAAGTTTTTCTAGTTTAGTAACTCTCCATCCTTTCCTCTCCTTTATCATTAAATCACAACTACATATCACTTCTTCAACATTTTCCATTACAATTCAAAAGACCAAAGGAAATTATAAATTATGGGTTCAGCTTTCATGTTTCCATACTCTTCACCCCTCTCAGCCTTCCTCATTGGTTTCCTTAAATTTCCATATTGACCTAAAAACCTAGTCTGGGTCATAATGTTGTGTAAAATAAATTTAAGTTTTTTTCTACAAATTAAGTTATTTTTACATATTATTGATATTTGACAATGTCTTTTGTTGCCACAGAAAATGGAAAAATTTTATCATTGCTATTAGTCAAGAAAAACTATGAATTTATTAAGAACAACTCAATTTATCAGCTCATATGATTTGTGAGATTCATCTCAATTATTTGAGATTTCATTCAGAGTTCTTTTAAACTCAAATAATGACTATCATCTCACAATGATATTTTTATTCTACATATGTCCTTTTAATTTTGGTATCAGTGACTTTTCTTTTGCTTTGATACAAACCTTGATGAAGATTTCTGCAAGACAACTTAAAAATTATTAGTTTCACATAAAAGTTGAGAATTTGCCTGCTGCAAGAGGCATTGCAAATATGGTAGCTGTGTCACATGTGCATCAGTAGGTGGCACAGGGGAGAGAGGCTATGTCCACATTCAGTGCTCTGATCTATGAACATTAGAATGCGTAGTAGCATAACATTCCCTGAAAAAAAACGCAAGCCTGTAATCATCAACAGTTCTGGACAAGAGGGCCCAGACAAGGAGCTTGGCTGTGATGCTCACAAGTCTAGCCAAAGACAAGGACTAGATTGGCTCTCAGAACAGCAAGCCACAGACTAGAAGAAGGCTGCATGGGTCTGAATGTGGGGGCTGTGGGTGAGCCAACCCAAAGGATGTGAGTGAAGAAGAGCTGGCCCTGCTTTTTGTCTGCTTTGTGGTGGTGTTTGTGAGGGAGAGATCCCCTCTCCCTTTTGTACTCACCACCAGTGACAGACAGATATGATCCCAATGGGGTCACAAGAACAGGAGAGCTGTCCCTGTTCCTCACATGATGTAGCTTTCAGGAGAGCAGGCCCTGAACCTCATCTCGGCAGCACAATATAGCTGGCCCTTGTGGGGGTTGCAAGCCCAGAACTAGGGCTTTGAGTTGATCTACCCTAACATATACCTCATGGATAAACTACTAGAATGTATGAAGAGACCAGTTCCACAGACCCAAAACAACAGAATCTCCATGACACAGGTAACACTAGGATATCTGAGAGGAATCCCTGTAGTGGGGCAGTCACCAGGAGTTTGGAGGAAAGCAGAAAGCCAGGCAGGGCAGCTACTGGGACTTGGAGAGAGGCTGGAAGGCCTGGCTTGCCTAAGCTGGAGGCCTGTAGTGTGAAGTCTATAGGCCTGCCTTAGCTAGAAACCTGTAGACCTTCCTTAACTGAAGGCCTGTGATGGAAGGCTTGCAGGTTGGCAAAACTGCAGGATAGGCAGGACTGAGCTGCCTTAGCTGGAGGCCTGAAAGCCTCTGGGGGACTTTTTCCCAATAATTAAACACACCAAGACCTTTTAATGTTTCTACACTTAGCTGGGGAGATTCTCAACTGGAACCCAACCACCTAATCCCAACCAGCATTTTGGCTTGCTATACCTTCAAAGTTAACACAGAAACATGCTGCTGTTTCTGAGCCCTGTCAGGAAGAGAATTTCCTCTCTGTAGGGCTCCTTTCTTTGTCCCAGGAATTCCCACCTTTATATATTCTTTCTGCCCTGCTAATTGGTCATCCACTACTTTTATTAATCAGTTGGGAGCGCCTGAGAAAGGGTAGTAATCAGATCTCTGAGCACTGAAATCAGCCTCTGAGAACCAATGTATTAGACCTTCCTCCAACAAAAAACTATGCGCAAAAGGGAATATCGTGGGACACACTGAGACATAGGACTGCTTCCACAATGAGATTTTTTTTTTTTTATTCTATTGGGAGAGGTTGCAAGGGTGGAGGGAAAGTCTGAAGAGATTTGGGAGAAGAGTGGGAACAGAGTCCATGATTTGAAATTCACAAAAAATAAATAAAATAAAAAGATAAAAGCAAACAACACAAGAAACAAGCAAATATGCAAACAAAAAGTAGAGAATTTGCCTTTTATGATCAAATTACCAAGAAGTATTATATTTAGTGAAGATTTTTTTATGATTTATCGATAACTTTCTTATTGTTTTCTTATATTTTAGAAACTAGAGCAGCCTCTGGTTTCTCTAAAAGGCAGTATTCCCAATCGCGATTATTAATATGGGCTCTACCCTTTTGACTTCATTCCTTTGCAATTTCCTACATCTCATCCCCCAATTATGATTTCAATATCCCAGTTATGGAGGTTTCAACATTACTTTCCAGAACCATCTTCTTTGGCAGGTCCTAAATATATTTTTGTATACTTAATACATCAACACTTACTACTTGAATTTTTCTTATGTTTTTTTAATACTCATGATTTTTCATGCACAATATTTTAAGCAGAACATGAATTATCAAAAATATTGAACAAAATCATACTTCATGATATATGTATTATTTTAATCTTGTTTTAAAGTAAACATAAATTTGTTTTGTGTTTTATTTCCAGCAGGTTTTCCACTCTTATTTTCAGTTCATCCTATGTGTCTTTCTAAGCCTCGAGGGCTCAAGTACTGACTTCACCTAATCTTTGGAACTTGTTTGCTGCTGATAATGGTACTGGGATTTATACATGTTTTCAACGGTGGAAGGGATTCACAAATCAACTTTAGCTTCTTTCAGTAATAGGCAAACCTCTATTGCATTTTCTCTCTTGACATCCACAATTGACTGATGCCAAAACTCTATTGCCTTCTTTTAAATTAAACTCTGTATTTTATACTACCACATGGAACCACATTAATAAAAAATAAACAAAAATAAAACAGGAAGGCTGTATGAGAAGCTCTTTGAGCTTATTTGATGAAAAGAATTGGACAATGCCTTAAATATAGATGAAATGAATTGTTTATTTTAGTAAGCCTTCTTACCAAGTAAATATAAAATGACTTAAAACAGGAAGAATATCTGGATAATATAACTTTCTTTTTTTTTCTCCCGGAAATGAAATTGGTGATTCATTCATTTCTTTAGTGTGATTTAAAATCTTCCACTATTACATATTACCTCTTGTTAATCTAATATTTCAAACATATTCAGTGATTCAAGTTTGTAATCAAGTGGCCATAGTTAGTTTCTGTAGGACTTTAATTCTCCTCACAAATTAAATTGAACAACTAGGAGAAGATCTGTTCTTTTAGTGTATTTTATTTTCAAAAGGAAGGGAAAACATTAAGTTCAGACCCTACCTAACAATGAAGAGCACAAGGGAAATGATGATAAGAATTATGCTGCCATTAAAGGCATCAATGGACTCCTCATGGCATACACATTTTATCCTCTAAAATCTAATGTGGACTAGGCAAGACAACTAAAGGCATTCCTTTTCTTTCCCACACCACAGAGAGTAGAAAAGTACTATAATTGTGATAAATATCTAATTTGCCATATAAACAATCTCTTTCAACAAAACTTACTCAAATTTCATTTATATTTAAATCAGTCAATGTCCTTCTCAGTTACTGTGATCTTGAGCCTAGTACTTCCTGAATCCTCCTTTTTTCTACTTTTAACCTAAACAGGACTGAGTTGAAGGCAATACTGATTTGATAGACATTTTTCAACATATTTCATGAGAATTTCTAGAATTAGATTTGACAAAAAGAAAGTGAAATCATGATTGCAATATCTATACATTTATTATTCAGAATATCTGTATTTTATGCTTAAATGTAACTTTCCAAACAGAAGTGCCTTTATATTTTCATATAAATGAAATTTGAATAGACCAATTTGAGTTATTATCCAGGTAGAAATATTTTATATACCATAGTCTTATTTTCTTGTTTATTTAAAAAATGGGTTTGTCCGGAGACAAGTCCAATTTGTATTGCTTATATGCTCCCACTGGCCAGCCCATTAAAGAAAGCTAGGTCCTTCTACTGTCCAACCCTGCCAGAAGAATTCAATTGTGGAAACTTACATTTCAGCGTCCTTATCACAAGTTTTAAAGAATTCTCTTCAATGGTTTCTTCACAAGGTTCTTTCTTTCTTTCTGTCTTATTTATTTATTTATTTATTTATGTATCTCTTTCTTTGGCAAAGGGTTAGGGAGATTGAGTGGTATAACATTGTGCATTTCCATCCATGTCCTAGTTTAAGAATGATGACTTGAAAGCTTATTATTTGTTAATAAATCCCTAGGACATAAGCTGGCTTGTTCATAACTTGTAACCCCATTTATTCTATTCTATGTCTTAATGGGGTGATGTTAGGCATTCTAAATGCTAATTAATGTGCTCCCAGAAGCTTGCTTGCTGTACATCAACTAATGCTGTGTTACCTTGCTTGCCTCTGATTGGTTAAATAAATATTGAGGCCTGAGATTGGGCAAAGACAGAGGTAGGTGTCTTTGCCCAATCTTATCAACCCCTGTTGATAAGATAAGGTTACTTGCTAAGGAAAGTCTAGAATTCAAAATGACATATTTTTCCCTTGAAGATACTATGTAAGTATTTGCTGAGTAATAAATGATAATGTCCTTACTGATCTATTGGAAAAAAACACATAATTTCAAATTTATATAAAGAAAAAGGTGTGAAATCAGTCTTCTTCAGTGTGGGGCTCCCACAGGAGAACTGATTTCAAGAGGCAATTTGAACCTAAAAGAGATATGTTAGTTGCTGGGCATGGTGGTGCACTCCTTGAATCCCAGCACTTGTGAGGCAGAGCCAGGTAGATCTCTGTGAGTTCAAGGCAAGCATAGTCTACAGACTGACTCCAGGACAGAACAAGGATACACAGAGAAATCCTGCCTTGAAAAACATAGAGAGAGAGAGAGATTGATTTTGTTAGTCAATGTAAGGATCCAGAATTAGGCTGGGTGAGGAACATGAAAGCTGTATGCCTCCCACTTGCAACAGTTAAGAAAAGTTAACATAAAATAGCATAAAGGTAATTCAATTAATTAAATTCATATCTTGATCCCAAAACTTGGGGGACAAGAAAAAAAATCAGGTTTCTTGTGTGTTTGAGTCCAATCTAGTCTACAGACCTCTATAGAACAAATTAAGACAGGCCAATCAACAAAGAGAAACCCTGTCTCAATAAAGTTAGGTATATCCACATGGAAATTAAATCTCCAAAGAAAGGAAAAAGGGAAAGAAAACAATATAAATGCATACCTTTGATCCCATAACGTGGGAGACAAAGACAGAGAAAGATAGGTTCCTTATGAGTTTGAGCCAACTAATCTACAAACAGCCAGAATTACACAGAACAAAGAGACAAGATACCAAAGAAGACAAGACAAGTAGCCCAGATGATCCATCCTCATAGATTGCCTCAATAACTGTCTCCTCCAAAATATTCATCCAGAACAACTTCAAAACAGTTTGCTAAGATGGTCCAGCCTCACAAACTGCTCCAGCCAGGACTTCAGTAAAAGCCTGAACATTCCCACCCAAAGTTCAGCTTCAGACTACAAACTTCTCAGGACATTCAAATTGCTGAGCACATAGAGACTGAACAACAAATGTTACTATTAACTTGCTTAATCATTTTTTTTTCATTTTATTTGGGCCCCCAAAATAGGTTTTCTGTGTCCCAATTCAGCAGGAAGTGATTTTAAGAGAGCAATTCCACATTCCCAAAATCTGGGATGGTGTGATTCTTTGGTCATTTAATGGGTTATACATGGTAGGTATAGGAGGTTAGACTCAGGGACTTCTTTTTCTTTTCTCTAACCTTGTATCTCTCTTATATAGAGTGAAAGGACATGAAAAGTAAAAAGAGGGGGAATATGAGTACATAATATAGGAATGAGAAGATATAAGGTTAGTTTATTGAATCTGCACTGAAACAAAGCTGCTGTTCTCAAAATAAGATTAACTTTTGATACATTGGTATAGAATTTTGTATTTTGATACAAAAATGGAGACTATTTTTGGTTCATTGGTATAGAATATTATATTTTGACATTCATATATGTATATTTCAACTCTTATATAAGGTATTGTACCTATACAACTCAATTAAACGTACAAGATTACTTCCAATTCTTTTATGGGTTGCTATTGGAATCTATTTACAAGTCTGGGTAATACAGGCTGGCCAAACAAGCTCCTAGTTGTGTCAAATACCAGTCTTAATTTATTACAAAATAGGCTTACTAGGTTAAACAGATAGTAAATGATTAAATATATAGAGTTTGCTTACTTAAATATAGATGATAGATAGATTTATAAATAAATCAATAGATGTCCTCAAAACACTCAGAGAAAATGGTATTTAAAAATTATTTTGTTTTAAGAATTGTTTGACTTAAGACAGTCAGCTCCTGACAGCTTCCATTTGAACTGGAAGCAGACAATGAGCATCAAAAATCTCCATCAGGAGATAATTCCTACTGGGCAAAAATTCCCCTGGTCTCTCACAGACTGTATACAGTCCAAAGGTGGACCAAAGCTTAAATGCAGGTAAGTTGATGGTCTGTTTCTGCAGAGACAGAGTGGGAAATTCTTCTTATTTCCTGCTGCAGGATTCTGTCTGTCAGAAATGTTTGGCCAGAAGGCTGAACATGGTGCTCCAACAGCACTGAGAAATATTTAGGACTGTCTAGGAAACAAACTGTCATTTTCTTTTTGAAGCTTCTCTCCTGTACTTACTACTCACTCAAATAATAACATTATCCTGAAAACTGCAACTTAATTAATTAATGTAGTTATTTGTAAGTATAAACTGTAATATTAGGCCAGCGGAGTAGCTGGCAGCTTGGCAGAGGAGCAGGCGGCCTGGCCTGAGTGCCTTAACTGGTTGCCTAACTTATACTGGAGAAAGAGCCCCGGGACCAAGGGTGGCCTACACCACCTATAACCTAAACTCTGTTAATTAATATAAGTTGTTATATTAGGCCGGTAGAATTACCGGCGGCTTGGTGGGAGATTCACCTGGGCTCAAGGGGAGTCTGGGAATCCAAAAGCCCTGGACTGCTTGGACTGAGGGCTTATAAGCTGCCACAATCTTTTCCCCAATAATTAAACACACCAAGACCTTTTAATGTTTTAACACTTTTTTTCCTTTATTTTTTACTTCTTCAAGTTGCATCTCAATTGCAGTCCCCTCCCTATTGCCCCCTCCAGTCCCACCCTCCCACCCTCAACCCCCATCCTCTTCCCTTTTTTTAAGTTTAAGGTATACCTTATTTCCCCCTACAGTTTCCCCTTTCAGTCCAACAAATGGCTCTTTCTCTTATAATAATAAATACAGTACAAAACAACATAGGTAATTAGGCCACAGTTATGAGGGTTATATGGCTTAGCATACATTCCCAATGTCCAGTCAATATATATTTGGCACCTGACTTTAACATTCTACTATCTAACCATCTCCATGAGTTTAAAGTTCTATAACTAACTCAACGTTCATACTAACTTGCAACACAATTTTAAAGCATCTTCTTAGATCTATAACACTCTCTTGACTCTGAAACAACTCAATATTTAATTATGAGGCTCTAGCTATCTGTTGTTCAACCACCTCAGAGACCTGAGAGGGATAAATATATCTGATTTTATAGGAAGTACTGGGCCTACAGATTCCAAACTAAGAAATGACATACCAGTGGCTGCCTGGACAGTTCCCATTTTCTCTCCATACATTACAGCATCGATCTTCAGTTGTTTGGCCCTGTTTCTCTGACAGACATTGATTGTAGAGCAGGGGTTATTAAGGACTTGCCTACCCTGTCTTGGCAGAGCTAGGCTGTCGACTTACTTGCTTCCAGGTTTTGTCCTTTTTGGACAGCATTCTGCCTATAGTTGGAGCAAGGGGCTTTTCCTACCAAGAGATAGGCTTGCAACTAATTCAATCATCTCCCACTGGAGATTCTTTGATCCTCATCTTCTACTTGGGGTAGAATAGGGGGTGCTGTCAGGAGTTGATATGTCTTGATATAAAAAAATCTAAAGCTACGAAAACGTCTTTGAATGCCATATTCTGCAGATATATTGAGGTTTTTGAAGAGGCCCTATATATCTCTTACATTAGGGTAAGCAGCTGTTGCTTGTCTCTTAGCAGATTTATTTCTGATTAGCTTAGAAAATAACTATAATAGACTGTCATAGTACTAACAGAATGACCAGCTTGCATAAATATTAGTTTGCATTTCTTAATTATCCTAAACAGTTTATGACAATTACTAATAAAAGGCCGAAACATCACATTTCATTTTTTTTCTTTACCTCCTAACGCTTCCATCCTATTTCTATGGGGTGGGGTGTCCTTATATAACAGTACCTCATCTCACTTGATAGGTTGTATGAGGCCAAGAGCCTCCTCATTCATTGGGGGTCTACAAGGCAATACCATCAGTTAAAAGTGTCTCATTGCCTGGGAGAGAGAACAAAAAACAAACAAATAAGCAGACAAATAGAAAAAAAGACTAAAAAATAGAAAAAAATATAAAAAATATATAGAAAATAAAAATAAAAAATAAAAAGTCTATGTCCAAGTTCCATCTGGTGTATTAGTTGTAGTATCGATACCTTCTACTATATAGCTAAAATCCTAATATAAGTGAATAGATGCCATATGCATCCTTCTGAGTCTGGGTTAGCTCACTCAGGATGAGCTTTTCTAGTTCCATCCATTTGGTTGCAAATTGCATAATTTCATTGTTCCTGATAGCTGTATAATATTCTATTGTGTAGATGTACCACAGTTTTTAACCCATTCTTCGGTTGAGGGACATCTGGTTTGTTTCCAGTTTCTAGCTATTACAAATAAGGCTGCTATAAACATAGATGAGGAAACTTCCTTATAATTCCGTGAAGAGTGTATACTCAGAAGTGGTATGGCTGGGTCCTGAGGCAAAGCTATTCCAAGTTTCCTAAGATATCACCAGACTGACCTCCATAGTGGTTGCACAAGCCTGCACTCCCACCAGCAATGGAGTAGGGTACCCCTTTCTCCACACCCTCGCCAGCATGTGCTGTCATTTGAGCTTTTGATCTTAGCCATTCTGACAGGTGTGAGATGGAATTTCAGAGTCATCTTGAATTGCATTTCTCTGATAATTAAGGATGTTGAGCATTTCTTCAAGTGTCTCTCATCCATTAGGGATTCCTCCTTTGTGAATTCTCTGTATAGCTCTGTCCCCCATTTTTTGATTGGATTATTTTGTTTCTTGGCATTTAATTTCTTGTGTTCTTTGTAGATTTTGGACATTAGCCCTCTGTCAGATGTGGGTTTGGTGAAAATTTTCTCCCAGTCTGTAGGCTGCCGTTTTGTTCGAATGACAGTGTTTTTTGCCTTATAGAAGCTTTTCAGTTTCATGACGTCCCATTTATTGATTGTTGATCTCGGGTCCTGAGCTGTTGGTGTTCTGTTCAGGAAGTTGTCATCTGTTCCAATGAGTTCGAGGGTTTCTCCCACTTTTTCTTCTAGTAGATTTAGTTTGACCAGCCTTATGATAAGGTCTTTGATCCACTTGGACTTAAGTTTTGTACAAGTTGATAAGTATGGGTCTAATTTCATTCTTTTTCAAGTGGACATCCAGTTGGACCAGCACCATTTGTTGAAGATGCTGTCCTTCCATTGTGCCATTTTGGCTTCTTTGTCAAAAATTAGGTGGCCATAAGTGTGTGGGTCTATTTCTGGATCTTCAATTCGATTCCATTGATCTACTGGTCTGTTTCTATACCAATACCATGCTGTTTTTACAATTATTGCTCTGTAGTACAGCTTGAAATCTGGGAAGGTGATACCGCCAGATGTTTTTTTATTGTACAGGATGATTTAGCTATTCTGGGTTTTTTTCTTGTTCCATATGAAATTGAGACTAGCTCTTTCCAAGTCTATAAAAAATTGTGTTGGTATTTTGATAGGAATTGCATTGAATCTATATATTGCTTTTGGTAGGATGGCCATTTTTATTATGTTGGTCCTACCTATCCATGATCATGGGAGATATTTCCATCTTCTAAAGGCCTCTTCCATTTCTTTCTTCAAGGGCTTGAAGTTCTTGTTGTACAGGTCCTTTACTTGCTTGGTTAGAGTTACCCCCAGGTATTTTATGTGGTTTGTGGCTATTGTGAAGGGGGTTGTTTCCCTTATTTCTTTCTCAGCCCATTTGTTTGTTGTATAAAGAAGGGCTTCTGATTTTTTTTAATTAATTTTGTATCCAGCCAATTTGCTGAAGGTGTTTATCAGCTGTAAGTGTTCTCTGGTGGAATATTTGGGGTCGTTTATGTATACTATCATATCATCTGCAAATAGGCATAATTTTTTAAATACTTTATTTTTTTTCTTCAAGTTACATCTCAGTCACAAACCCCTCCCTATTCCCCCTTCCTATCCCGTCCTTCCACCCTCTTCCCCCCCAGAAGTTTCCCCTTTCAGTCCAACATATGGTTCCTTCTCTTATAGCAGTATTATACAAAACATCAGATATAAATATGCCACATTTGTGAGAGTTAAATGGCCCAGTATACCTTCCCAATGTTCAGTTTATACACATTTGGCCCCTGACTTTAACATTCTACTATCTAACCATCTCCATGAGTTTAAAGGTCTATATCTGACTCAACATTCATACTAACTTGCAACACACTTTTAAGAGTATCTTCTTAGATCTATAACACCCTCTTGATTCCTAAACAACTCAAAATTTAACTATGAGACTTTAGCTGTCTAATCTTCAACCACCTCAGAGACCTGAGAGGGATAAATATATCTGCTTATATAGGAAGTGCAGGGCCTGCAGCTTCCAAAACTAAGAAAGGACATACCAATGACTGCCTGGACAGTTCCCATTTTCTCTCCATACATTCCTGCATCAGTCTTCAGCCTTTGGTTCCTATTTCTCTGACAGACATTTGTTGTAGAGCAGGGATTATGAAGGACTTACCTACCCTGTCTTGGCAGAGTTAGGCTGTCGACTTCCCTGCTACCAAGTTTTGTCCTTTTTGGACAGCAGTCTGTCTGCAGTTGGTGCAAGGGGTTTTTTTCATGCCAAGAGATAGGCTTGCCACTAATTCAACCATCTTATAGTGGAGGTTCTTCGATGCTTATCTTCTACTTGGAGTATATTAGGGGGTGCTGTCAGGCGCTGATATGTCTCGATATCAAAAAAAAAAGAAAAAGAGAATCTTAATTTAAGATAACATCTTTGAATGCCATATTCTGCAGATCTCTTGTGGTTTTTGAAGATGCCCTATCCATCTCTTGTATTTAGATAAGCAAATGTTGCTTGTCTCTTAGCAACTTGATTACTGGTTACTTTAGAGAATATCTGTGATAGACTGTCATAGTAGCTAACAAAGTGACATGTTTGCATGACTAGGAGTTTGTTTTACTTAAATATCCTAGACCGTTTTAGACGGTTGGTATCAAAAGGCCAAAGCTTCACATTTTATTTTTAAGTATCTCTAGGTATGATACCATTAGGAAGCTTTACATTTAATTTTGTATCAGTATACAAAGATTTATTCAATTGTGTTTAAATATACTCTTAATTATGTATCAATATACAAAGGTCAATGCCTATGTAGCCCAATATAATCTTACTATTGCGTCCATACGCAAGGGTCAATACCATTGTGGACAACTATAATCTTAATTTTGTATCAATATACAAAGATCAATACCGATGTAATCCAATACAATCTTATTTTTGCACAATAAACAATGGTCAATACCACTTTAGCCAAATAAACTACTAATTTTGTATCAATATACAAAGGTATAAGGGCATATTCAATAATCTGCCCCTTCTTCTTGGACCTTCCTGTGCTATGTCTATATCTCATTTTTCTCAAGCCTATGCAGTCCTACATAGGAGAGGAAGAAGGATACAGAAAAGGAAATGTAGGAAGTCCCTGGGGCTAACCTCCAAAACCCATTAAACAGGTCCATTTATCAGCTTGTAATCTCTTCCCCTAAATACTGGAGTTTTCAGTTATCCTTCAAATAACCAAAGAGACGGGTGGAGAAACACCTTCCCCACCCTCTGGGCATGGGACATCGCTCTCTTAAAGTGACTTCTTGCTGATTTGTGTCGTAGTACACCTGTTTGGGGCCCGAACCCAAATGGAAAAAATGGTTAAAAATATTAGTACACTACTTTTATGTTCAGTCCTTCTGTTCTCAGCTGTTTAGATGACCTAAGGGGTTTGTAGGCAGAAGCTGATCTTGCAGGCTTCCCTGAGGTTCCTGCCGGGGCATTGTGTAGAGCTGAACGGTCCCAGCGACATTGGATTGCCATGGTGGTTGCAGGCCCCGATGGAGACAGCTATTGAGGAAGTCTGCCAGGCAGAATCAACTGGGTCACTCGTCCTCCTTGGTGCCTGATTCTCCTCTCTGCTGTGGTTTCCGCTGACCAGCTGTCCCCGGGCTCCCCTAATGGACGCTTCGATTCTCCTGGAAAGATAAGAGCAGAGCCCTGCCCCAATCCCAACCCTGGGACAATTGCCCTTTTTTTTGGGGGGGGGGCTAGGTAGTACTTCTCTTGAAGCAAATTTGGCCTTCCGACAACATACAAAGCGTTATCTTTCAATCCGGGTTAGAGAAGAAATCATTCTGTCACCTTGGAGCTAAACCAGCTCTAGTGTATATATTTTGAGATCCCAAAGGACAATCTGCCTGCATCCAGAAGGCCTTTTGTAAGTGGCCTCCAAACCTAGGTCCCTCAAAATCCCATGTGTGTGTCTCTGAACTCTAATTATTGGGATCAGGGACCTGTGTTTCCCATCTGAAGGGATCAAAGATGTGTTCCACCATTCCTGGATCTAAGTCTTTCTCTATTTAGAGTTTGCCCTGCATCAGGCTGACCTTGAGCTCCAGGATCTGCCCATTTCTATCTCCAGTGTGCTGGGAGCTGGAACCAAGGGTGTACTCTTCTTGAATGATGGGACCAAAAGTATGCACCCTCACCACCCCGCTCCGTATGACTTCAGAATACATAAGACCATCAACTCTACGGTGCTCCCCCCCCACCCATCCGTCTCCGCTGAAGTCAAAGGCATGGGCCAATACCACAATTCTCTTGATTTTACCTTAGCTCCACGTCTTCTCTACACCTGGAGGTCTGCAAAACCAGGCCGAATGGCTGTATCCTCTATTCCAGCAAATAGGTATAATTTGACTTCTTCGTTTCCAATGTTTAACCCCTTGATCTCCTTTAGTTGTGTTATTGCTCTAGCAAGAACTTCAAGTACTATATTGAAGAAATATGGTGAAAGTGGACATCCTTGTCTTGTCCCTGAATTTAGAAAATGCTTCAAGATTCTCTCCATTTATTTTGAAGTTGGCCACTGGCCTGCTGTATATTGCCTTTATTATGTCTAGGTTAGGTCCTTGTATGCCCGTTCTCTCCAGAACTTTTAGCATGAAGGGGTGTTGGATTTTGTCAAATGCTTTTTCTGCATCTAGCGAGATTATCATGTGATTTTTTTCTTTCATCTTGTTTATAAGGTGAATGACGTTGATAGACTTTCGTATGTTGAAACATCCCTGCATCCCTGGGATGAAGCCTACTTGATCATGGTGTATGATACTTTTGATGTGTTCTTGAATTCGGTTTGCTAGTATTTTATTAAGTATTTTTGCATCTGTGTTCATGTGGGAGATGGGTCTGAAGTTCTCTTTCTTTATTGGGTCTTTGTGTTGTTTAGGAATCAGGGTGACTGTAGCCTCATAGAATGAGTTTGGCAATGTTCTTTCAGATTTTATTTTGTGGAAGAGTTTGAAAAGTATTGGTGCTCCTCTTTGAAATTACAGTAGAATTCCGTGCTAAAGCCATCTGGCCCTGGGCTTTTTTTTTGGTTAGGAGATTTTTAATGAGTGTTTCTATTTCCTTAGGGGTTATAGGGCTGTTTAATCTGTTTATCTGATCTTGATTTAGCTTCAGTAGGTGGAATCTATCAAGAAAACTGTCCATTTCACTTAAGTTTTCAAGTTTGGTGGAGTATACATTTTTAAAGTAGGATCCAAATATTCTCTGGATTTCCTCAATGTCTGTTGTTATTTCTCCCTTTTCATTTCTGATTTTGTTGATTTATATTTTCGCCCTCTGTCTTTTAGTTAATTTGATTAAGGGTCTGTCTATTTTGTTGATTTTTTCGAAGAACCAACACTTGGTTTCATTGATTCTTTGTATAGTTCTTTTTGTTTCTAAGTTGTTGATTTCAGCCCTAAGTTTGATGATCTCTTGCCTTCTGCTCCTCTTGGGAGTGTTTGCTTCTTTTTTTTTTCCCAATTCACTCAGTTTAGCTGTTAATTCGCTAATATGAGCTGTCACAATTTTCCTTTTGAAAGCACTTAGTCCTATGAACCTTCCTCTTAGCACAGCTTTCATTGTGTCCCATAGGTTTGGGTTTGTTGTGTCTTCATTTTCGTTGGATTTTAAGAAGTCTTTGATTTCCTTCTTTATTTCTTCCCTGACCCAGTGGTCCTCTAGTAAAGAGTTGTTCAATTTCCATGTGAGTGTAGACTTTCTGTTGATTCTTTTGCTATT
>CAJQZJ010000825.1:738311-770382 GCA_907164525.1 Lophiomys imhausi
GTCCTTTTTGGACAGCAGTCTGTCTGCAGTTGAAGCAAGGAGTTTTTTCATGCCAAGAGATAAGCTTGCCACTAATTTAACCATCTCACACTGGAGATTCTTCGATGCTTATCTTCTACTTGGAGTAGAATAGGGGGTGCTGTCAGGAGCTGATATGTCTCGATATCAAAAAAAATTTTAATTTAAGACAACATCTTTGAATGCCATATTCTGCAGATCTCTTGGGGTTTTTGAAGATGCCCTATCCATCTCTTGTATTTAGATAAGCAAATGTTGCTTGTCTCTTAACAACTTGATTACTGAGTAGTTTAGAGAATATCTGTGATAGACTGTCATAGTAGCTAACAAAGTGACATGCTTGCATGACTAGGAGTTTGTTTTTCTTAACTATCCTAAACAGTTTAAGATGGTTGGTATCAAGATGCCAGAGCTTCACATTTCATTTTTAAGTATCTCTAGGTACGATACCATTAGGAAACGTTACCTTTAAGTACATCATGTTTAATTTGAAGACTTCTAGTAGGTTAATAAACAATAATACTGACAAACGCAATAAAAATAGCTATTCTAAACATACTCATTGTGTGACTGGCATTATAGAGATAATATTCCATTTAGTATGTATAACAAACCAATGATTCATTCAATAAGAAATATGCTAATTCAAATAAGTGTATCTGTAATGGGGTAAAAAGGAATAATGCAAAATATTAACCCATAAGTCTAAAGTTAAATAATTTTATCATGTATAAACTTATGCATTTTTCTGAATATTTAATGAGATACATATTTGCAGAATGATATTTTAATTATGACTTATTTGGAAACTAAGAAATTATTTTCACATACAACATTTTAATATTGCTGGTAAATCTCTCTTAAGTTTCTTCAGTTATCAACCTAAAAATTATTTAAAAAAAAACATGTAAAATATGCTTCACTTTGTGTATCTGAAATATATGTGTATTTGAGTTCACAGAAAATGTTGGGGGATGGTATAAGGAAATTAGGCAGAAAATCAAGAGTAGTAATGGCATCTCAGAGGCACAAAATTTAAATTATGAGAGAAATTTAAGGATTATGAAAATTGATTTTTTTCTCAAATAATTAAGTGGATTGGATAAAAAATAAAAGTTGAATATCATATTGATTTGGTCTCATATACAAAATTAGCTGAAAAATCTGTGTTTCTAGTAAAATCAAGTAATATTTTATATAAAATTATGTTGAATTTGCTACTAATATTTTTAAATATATACCTTTAATACAATGGAAATAATTGATTGTTTTTATAACTGTTTTATAGTATATGAAGGCTGTTTCATGAAACACTTAAATATAGCCAAATACAAAAATGTATACAACAAAATGAAGGATACCAGGGAGTTGGCAAAGGGCACTAGGAAAATGTGTTGCTGAGTATGGGAACATAGAGTTTTATAAGATAATAAAATCCAGAGAATAATTATACACATAATTTCTAGAATGAACAAAAAATTATCATGCATTGAAAGATGCCTTTATATATTAAATAATCTCACCACTGAAAAATTGGAGATGAGGAAACATTTGGAGCCTATGAGGATGCTTACTGTCTTGTTTGTGGTGGTAACCTGAGAGTGTATACTTAGTGGCTAATACAAATGCAGTCAGTTGCACACTGAAATTGTTTATTAATCTGTAATTGTAAACATTAATGATGTGCCCTATTTGTATATAAATTATATCTAAATAATGCTGCAAGAAAATTATTTCATCCTATGGAGAATAAAAATAGGAAATGAAATGGTAAATAGAAATCACAAATGAACTGAAAAACTAAAATTTAGAAAGTGGTAACATAGAATAAAAAGAGTCGTTACAGGCACTGTGTGCCCAAATATACAAGCTTGGCTGCAGTCAAATTTGGTGGCATCTGCCAGCATGACCCCAGGACTGCAGAGCATCTCTGAGGAACCTGAGAGATCCAAGGAGACTCTGGGGGGAGATATGAAGGCAGAGGAGGAGTCTGCAGAGCCCAAAGTACACACAGAACACCTTAAAAAACAAGGCACGTCCTATGGGTAGATGCTTTTTGAGTAGACTCAAAAACTGGAAGGAAATATAGTGGAGTAGACTTGCACTCATTGAGGAGAATAGTGAAACTACAGATTGGGAGCAAAATTAGAGCATGACCACAGTGGACAAAGAACATGACATCAATAAATAGGGCTTGTCCAGAGCTCCTGGGCCTGCCTGTAACATGGTACTGCTGGAGTCACTGTGCTGTTTCTTATACGGCTGGACGAAGGGGAGCTCAAGGCCATGGCTATGCCCACAAGCTACAAGCACAACATTCATGGCTGTGGAACCTCTGGATAGCATGTATTGATGAAGGTGTGCAGTGGATTGGAGCTTGAGTGGATCCTGCCCTTGGGCACCCTTTCTAGCTGCAAGATCACCCTGACCCTGGGCAATAGCAGGATATACTATGAGAAGAGTCTCAGTGATGGTGCAGTGTTTATGGTATTTCGGACACGAGAAACTTTAAACTAGACCAACAATTCCTCATAGTGAGTGTTTGTATGTGCAGTCATTTGGGCAATTATATAATGTGACTCACTACCGTTTGCAGTGCCATGAGACAAATGAAATGAGATGGAGAGCTGAGAATGATAGAGGAATAGAGCAATGTGTGCATGCATGTTGAAGAGAGGCATATCTAGATATGAAACAGTGATGACAGGTATGGAAGAAGGCCGCAGTGGTCAGAACATGTGAATACCAAGGGGCACTGGCAGGGTGGTGTGCAGCAACCTGGAATTTGCATAGACTCAGCCTCACAAACATTTGTCCATCTTCGTTTTCACCCTCACACTCAGTGACAAGATGTCCAAGATGACTAATGGTTCCTTTTGTGGATTGGATCTCATCCAATGACCTCTATGATCCTTATTGCCTCTGGAGGCCAAGTTGGTACCAATGGTCTTGGGAACATGCTGGTGTCCATGGTCCATATTGCTGTCTCAGACCATATTGAAAACCAAGGATCATATGGAGAGCCATTATCTGTTTGCTGCCTTCATCCATGATGGTGCCCAAGCCCTGTGCTGCAGGAGAGGCCCATATTGATGTGTGCAATCTGTACTGCCAGCAGAGACCATGCTGAGGTCAGTGGCATGTGCTAATTGAAAAGGCCATGCAAATATCCAGGATTCCAGCTCCCAATGACTGCAAAGGACAAGGAAGTTTCTTTTGCAGTGGTATCAATGACTGCATACTCACAGTTGATAATGAGAAAATGTAGTTTCCAGAAAACCTTCTCCCTACTGCCCTGACCCTACCCTATGGGGATAATCTCTTGTGTACTCTCTGGAATCCTCACCTAGTCAATAAAAGCCTATTGCCTATAGGAAAAGATAGAATAGAAGGTGAGACATCCAGCAGAGAGAGGGACTTTCAGAAAGAGTCAGGCACCGGAAGATTCACCATGAGATGTGGAGGAAATTAGAGATATGAAACTTAGGAGAGGTAGCTAGCTATGTGACAGACATTGTAGAAGATGGCTAATTAAATTACTAACATATATTTATATTATATTTAATTGGATAGCAGTGTTAATCCTTAGCCTGTCATTATAAATAAGCTTGAAGAAATGTTCAAAATCCTTAATCAACAGAGAAATGCAACTCAAGATGAATCTGAGATTCTGTCTCACAACAGTCAGAATGGTTAAGATAAAAACCACAAATGACAGCACATGCTGGAGAAGTTGTGGGGAAAGGGGAAAACTTCTCCATTGCTGGTATGAGTGCAAACTTGTAAAACTACTGTGGAAATCAGTCTGGCAGTATCAGAAAACTTGGAATAGTTGTACATCAAGACCCAGCCATACCACTTCTGGGTATCCACCCAAATAATTCCTCACCAAACCACAAGGATATCTCCTCATCTATGTTCATAGCAGCCTTATTTGTAATAACTAGAAACTGGAAACAACCCAGATGTCCCTCAACTGAAAAATGGATGAAAAAGTTGTGGTACATTTACACAATGGAATACTACTTAACTATCAGAAACAAGGAAATCATGCAACTTGCAGCCAAATGGATGGAAGTAGAAAAGCTCATCCTGAGTGAGCTAACCCAGACTCAGAAAGATGCACATGGCTTCTACTCACTTATGATTGGATTTTAGCCATATAGTACAGGATAGCTATCCTACAACTAACACAGAGAAAGGAACGGGAACATAGACTTTGTTACCTGTCAGTGGGACACTTTGCCCTAGTGGAGCTGCCATGTAGGCTCCCAGTGCAAAGAAATTTCTTAGCACATAGATGTCCTCATATCTATGAGGATATGACTGCTGAACTGAGGGGTTGGATATGCAGGAACATCCCAATTTGGAGGAGTAGTATAGGTGGGGGGACCAGGAGGGGTGGAAAAAGGGCACTGTGATGGATATGTAACTTGAAGTAATAAGTAAACATAAAAAAATAAACATAAATGAGCACACAGAGACACCTGTTGTATTTTAACAAGCCTTGGCCCGGAATGTGCATTTCTTAACCCATCTAAACTAGCTTATAATTCTATCCCTGGATAAAGCCTCATATAATATAAATATGTCCCCTGGGCTGTTATTCTCCACACTGTGCTGATGTTCCAGGCCATGTGAAAGGATCTTTTTCCATCTGCCCCATCATGTGTCTCCTTCTTCCTGTTCTTGGCTTATTCTCTTGCAGGATTCTTCTACTTCTTCTTCAAGTTTCTTCTCCCTTCTTCTTCTGGAAGCTTCTTCGACTCATAAACCTCTCTGCTTCAGAAGCCCATACACCTTAGTACTGCTTACCTCTGACTTTGTCCAATCCCAGGTGTCAGCATTTATTTAACCAATCAGAGACAATGATTAATAAGAAAGGTTGCAAGCTTCACTTGGTATAAAGCAAGTAGGATTCTCAGAGCAGGTTAATTACCATTTAGAATGCAAAACATCATCCCACAGATTTCCTCCTTTTGTCTAATAAAAGGGATATTTTTTTGAGCTCATATAATAAAAAGAGTAAAAAAAATCAAGAAAACCATATATAAAAGTTACATTCATAATGTTTAGGCTATTTGTATAAGTCAATGTTGAAGAAGAAAAATATGTTCTATGTGCATCTAAAGTTCTGAACCTAAATATTTTCTATCATATTCTATATGTATAAACATAAAGATTTCATTTTCATTTGAAAATACTGTTTTAAGTTCTAAACAATTCAAGTTCAATTGAAATTTTAAATTTATTATGTCATCAAGCCCATCAAAAACATAAGAAGGATAATGTTGAGGGAAGGTCTAATATTGTTTCTGATACATTGAATTCAATTCTGAGATCTGGTTACCCCCCCCTTCTGAGGCATCCTCTTGATTGGTTAATAAATGTCTCTTATGACCAATTACCTGGGCAGAAAGAGTATAGGAAGGCGAGACTTCCTCAGATCAGCACAGGAACTCAGCACACACACAGACGTCTCTTTCCTGTTCCACAACTAAGTCTGTGAGACATGCTTGGCCAGAAGGCTGAAGATGGTGCTCCGATGTTATAGAAACTGGGGACTGTCTAGGCAGCCAGTTGTCTGTCATTTCATAGTTTTTGAAATTGCTTGTGCTGCACTTCCTATCTATTCAGATATATTTATCCTTCTCAGGTTTCTGATGTGATTGAAGACTACATAGTTATAACCTCACAGTAAATTTTAAATCATCTGGGAAATAAAAGGATGTTTTAAGGTTAAGATGGTTTAGTTAATAATGTAAGTTAGGATGGAAGTTGAATTAGATATAGATCCTTAAACTCATCAAGAGAGATATATGTCACACCTTTTAGTTTTCATAATAGTTTTTATTGTATTGTTTTATTGTATTTATAGTTACTGTTACTGTATTGTTTTTATTGTCAAGAAAAGGGGCCTTTTGCTAGACTTCAAGGGGGAGATGTTGAGGAAAGGTCTAATATAGTTTCTGATACATTGAATTCAATGCTGAGATCTGGTTACTGCCCCTTCTGAGGTATTCTCTTGATTGGTTAATAAAAGTCGCTATGGCCAATTAGCTGGGCAGAAAGGGTATAGGAAGGCGGGACTTCCTCAGATCAGCATAGGAACTCAGCACACACACACAGACTCTTTTTCTTTCCGCCGGGAGATACAGAAGGAGACAGACATCTGAAGAAGTCTGGAAGGTACTCACAGGCACATGGTTGTTTGGGGTTAACTTAGAGTAGCTAATTGAGAGTCTGCCCAGCTAAGGGTTAAGAGTTAAAAAATGGGGGATCCAAGATGGCAGCGGCCTGCGCGGACATATTTTGATTTTGGGGTTAACAGTCACAGGGCGGCAAGTGTTGCAGGATGCTGTACAAATGGCTCGACCCCTTCTAAATCTCACCCAACTACCCAGGGACCACTGAGAATCCCTGGGCAGGATGCTCCTTCCCACTTTTGGACACGCAAGGAAGCCACTGGACCAGGGAATCGGGATCCCCCATTCGCCACCAGGAAAGACTCCAGGTAAGTTCCAATCTAATACTCAGCGGGCAGATTCAGATCCCACACAGAGATAATCCCCACTCTGCTGGGCACCCCCAGGTCTTGCAGAGATGATCCAACTATCTGGCGAAAGGTTGCGATCCTTGGAAGTGAGCACAGCTCGGCTGCAAAGTGCCTTCAGAATGCAGATAGCAATCCACTGCTGTGACGTCACTGGCCAGTTTCCAAGCCTCAGGAGCATCAAGGCTATTGGGGGAGAAGGGCAGATTTACCCACCACAGGAACCAACCCCAGGGAAAACTGCGAGATATTTGAAACTGTCGTATATCGGACTTTGTACTAGTACTGGCACTTCTGGTGGGGAACCAGAGCTTACTTGTACACAGCTCCACCACCTGGATTAGTTAGGTATCCACCTAGGAGGCGGGGCTGAATGACTCACCTTATAGGGGTGGAGTAAGGCAACTCGACTCCTACAGCAAAGCGCCCCCTTTGGACCCAAATCCAGAGACAGCTAAAAAATTCCACATGGCCAGAGGCCCCAGACCAAAAAAATAAAACAGAGCAAAATGACTCGAACAAAAGAAAGCAATGTTATTCCATCCAGCCCGAACAACCTCACCACAGCTGAAACACATGAAAACGATGATAATTCTACATTATGGAAAGTCATAGAGTCACTTCAAGAAGAACTTAAATCTATGAAGGAATTCAAAGAAGCCACAATTTTACAAGTCAAAACAAGGAGTAACATCATTAAAGAGCTCCAAGCCAAGGTGACTCAGCATGAACAGGAAAAGGACAGAGCAATGAAAGGTTTCCAGGCAAAAACAAGCAAACTGGATAAGGAAATGTACAAAACGAACAATACCATTTAAGACATGAAAATAGAAATGGAAACAATAAAGAAAACACAGTCAGAGTTAAAAGAGGAAATGGAGAATAAGGGAAGAGAATAGGAACTACGAATGTGAGTATCAAAAATAGGATGCAAAAGATGGAAGACAGGATCTCAGGCATGGAAGATTCGATGGAAGAAATCAGTACAACATCCAAAGAAAACAAGAAAGCTAAAAAAAATCTCTCACCCACAACATCCAAGAAATCAAGGACTCAATGAAAAGATGGAACCTAAGAATTATAGGCATAGAGGAAAGAGAGGACTCCCGACTCCAAGGTCCAGGAAATATCTTCAACAAAATCATAGAAGAAAACTTCCCAAACCTAAAGAAAGAGATGCCAATAAAATTCCAAGAGGCTTACAGAACACCAAACAGATTAGATCAAAAAAGAATATCCTCTCGCCACATAATAATAGAAACTCCAAATGTAGAGAACAAAGAAAGGATATTAAAAGCTGTAAGAGAAAAAGGCCAAGTCACATACAATGGCAGACACATCAGAATCACACCTGACTTCTCCTCAGAAACTCTAAAAGCTAGAAGGGCCTGGACGGATATCCTCCAAGCCATGAGAAAACATAGGTACCAGCCAGACTACTATACCCAGCAAAACTCTCTATCAACATAGATGGAGAAAACAAGATATTCCATGACAAAATAAAATTCAAACAATATCTCCTCACAAACCCAGCCCTGCAGAAGATCGTAGAAGGAAAATTCCAACACAGAGAAGATAACTACACTCAAGAAAAGAGAGGAAATAGAAACCTCCACAGCAACTAAACAAAAGAGAAACACAAGACAGCCAGCTATACCAAAATAATGGGAAATAACAACCCCTGGTCAGTAATATCCATCAACATCAATGGACTCAACTCACCAATAAAAAGACACAGACTTACAGACTGGAACCATAAACAAGACCCATCTTTTTGCTGTATAAAAGAAACACATCTCACTATTGAAGATAAACACCACCTCAGAGTAAAGGGCTGGGAAAAGGTTTTCCAAGCAAATGGACCCAGGAAACAAGCTGGACTAGCCACCCTAATATCAAAAAAAATAGACTTCTAATTGAAGTTAGTAAAAAAAAGACAGAGAAAGGCATTACATACTCGTTAAAGGAAATATCAACCAAGAGGACATCTCAATATTGAACATCTATGCCCCAAATGCAAAGGCAACTACATTCATAAAAGAAACGCTTCTAAAACTTAAAGCGCACATCGATCCAAACAGTTTAATAGTGGGAGACTTCGACACCCCACTCACAACTATGGACAGATCATCAAGACAGAAACCAAACAGAGAAATAATGAGCCTAACAGAGACCATGCACCAAAAGGACCTAACAGATATCTACAGAACGTTTCACCCAAACACAAATGAATATACCTTCTTCTCAGCAACTCATGGAACCTTCTCCAAAATCGACCATATAGTTGGACACAAAGATAGCCTCAACAGATACAAGAAAATTGAAATAACCCCTTGTATCTTATCAGACCACCATGGAATAAAGCTGGACTTCAATAGCAAAAGAATCAATAGAAATCTACACTCACATGGAAATTGAACAACTCTTCACTAGAGGACCACTGGGTCAGGGAAGAAATAAAGAAGGAAATCAAAGACTTCTTAAAATCCAACGAAAATGAAGACACAACAAACCCAAACCTATGGGACACAATGAAAGCTGTGCTACGAGGAAAGTTCATAGCACTAAGTGCCTTCAAAAAGAAAATTGTGACAGCTCATATTAGCGAATTAACAGCTAAACTGTGTGAATTGGAAAAAAAGAAGCAAACACTCCCAAGAGGAGCAGAAGGCAGGACATCATCAAACTTAGGGCTGAAATCAAAAACTTGGAAACAAAAAGAACTATACAAAGAATCAATGAAACCAAGTGTTGGTTCTTCGAGAAAATCAACAAAATAGACAGACCCTTAGCCAAATTAACTAAAAGACAAAGAGGGAAAACACAAATCAACAAAATCAGAAATGAAAAAGGAGAAATAACAACAGACATTGGGGAAATCCAGAGAATATTTGGATCCTTCTTAAAAAATCTATACTCCACCAAATTTGAAAACTTAAGTGAAATGGGAAGTTTTCTTGATAGATTCCACTTACCGAAGCCAAATCAAGATCAGTTAAACAGATTAAACAGCCCTATAACCCAAAAGGAAATAGAAACAGTCATTAAAAATCTCCCAACCAAAAAAAGCCCAGGACCAGATGGCTTTAGCATGGAATTCTACCGGACCTTCAAAGAGGAGCTAACACCAACACTTTGCAAACTCTTTCACAAAATAGAATCTGAAAGAACATTGCCAAACTCAATCTACAAGGCCAAAATCACCCTGATTCCTAAACCACACAAAGTCCCAACAAAGAAAGAGAACTTCAGACCAATCTCCCTCATGAACATAGATACAAAAAATACTTAATAAAATACTAGCAAACCGAATTCAAGAACATATCAAAAGTATCATACACCATGATCAAGTAGGCTTCATCCCAGGGATGCAGGGATGTTTCAACATACGAAAGTCTATCAACGTCATTCACCATATAAACAAGATGAAAGAAAAAAACCACATGATAATCTCGCTAGATGCAGAAAAAGCATTTGACAAAATCCAACACCCCTTCATGCTAAAAGTTCTGGAGAGAACGGGCATACAAGGGCCGTACCTAGAAATAATAAAGGCAATATACAGCAGGCCAGTGGCCAACATCAAATTAAATGAAGAGAAACTTGAAGCATTTCCTCTAAACTCAGGGACAAGACAAGGATGTCCAATTTCACCATATCTCTTCAATATAGTACTTGAAGATCTTGCTAGAGTAATAAGACATCTAAAGGACATCAAGGGGATAAATATCGGAAACGAAGAAATCAAATTGTCCCTATTTGCAGATGATATGATAGTATACATAAGCGACTCCAAAAATTCCACCAGAGAACACTTACAGCTGATAAACACCTTCAGCAAAGTGGCTGGATACAAAATTAATTTAAAAAAAATCAGAAGCCCTTCTTTATACAACAAACAAATGGGCTGAGAAAGAAATAAGGGAAACAACCCCCTTCACAATAGCCACAAACCACATAAATACCTGGGAGTAACTCTATCCAAGCAAGTAAAGGACCTGTACAACAAGAACTTCAAGCCCTTGAAGAAAGAAATGGAAGAGGCCTTTAGAAGATGGAAAGATCTCCCATGCTCATGGATAGGTAGGATCAATATAATAAAAATGGCCATCTTACCAAAAGCAATATATAGATTCAATGCAATTCCTATCAAAATACCAACACAATTTTTTATAGACTTGGAAATAGCTAGTCTCAATTTCATATGGAAAAACAAAAAGCTCGGAATAGCTAAATCAATCCTGCACAATAAAAAAACATCTGGAGGTATAACCATCCCAGATTTCAAGCAGTACTACAGAGCAGTAGTTGTAAAAACAGCATGGTATTGGTATAGAAACAGACCAGTAGATCAATGGAATCGAATTGAAGATCCAGAAATAGACCCACACATTTATGGCCACCTAATTTTTGACAAAGAAGCCAAAATGGCACAATGGAAGGACAGCATCTTCAACAAATGGTGCTGGTCTAACTGGATATCCATTTGTAAAAGAATGAAGTTGTACAAAACTTAAGTCCAAGTGGATCAAAGACCTTAGCATAAGGCCAGTCACACTAAATCTACTAGAAGATAAAGTGGGAGAAACCCTCAATCTAATTTGCACAGGCGACAACTTCCTTAACAGAACACCAACAGCTCAGGACTTGAAATCAACCATCAATAAATGGGAACACTTGAAACTGAAAAGCTTCTGTAAGGCAAAGGACACTCTCATTCGAACAAAACAGCAGCCTACAGACTGGGAGAAAATCTCCACCATCCCCACATCTGACAGAGGGCTAATATCCAAAATCTACAAAGAACTCAAGAAATTAAATGCCAAGAAACCAAATAATCCAATCAAAAAATGGGGGACAGAGCTAAATAGAGAATTCACAAAGGAGGAATCCCTAATGGCTGAGAGACACTTGAAGAAATGCTCAACATCCTTAATCATCAAAGAAATGCAACTCAAGATGACTCTGAAATTCCATCTCACACCTGTCAGAATGGCTAAGATCAAAAACTCAAATGACAGCACATGCTGGCGAGGGTGTGGAGAAAGGGGTACCCTACTCCATTGCTGATGGGAATGCAGGCATGTGCAACCACTATGGAGGTCAGTCTGGCGATATCTTAGAAACTTGGAATAGCTCTTTCTCAGGACCCAGCCATACCACTTCTGGGTATACACCCAAATGTCTCTTCACGGAATCATAAGGAAGTTTCCTCATCTATGTTCATAGCAGCCTTATTTGTAATAGCTAGTAACTGGAAACAACCCACATGTCCCTCAACCGAAGAATGGGTTAAAAAAACTGTGGTACATCTACACAATGGAATATTATTCAGCTATCAGGAACAATGAAATTATGCAATTTGCAGCCAAATGGATGGAACTAGAAGAGCTCATCCTGAGTGAACTAACCCAGACTCAGAAGGACACATATGGCATCTATTTACTTATAGTAGGATTTTAGCTATATAGTAGAAGGTATCGATACTACAACTAACACACCAAAGGGAACTTGGACATAGACTTCTTCTTTTTAATTTTTATTTTTTATTTATTTTTTATATATTAGTTATGTTTTTTCTATTTTTTAGTCTTTTTTATCTATTGTATGCTTATTGGTTTGTTTGTTTAGTAGTTCTCTCTCCCGGGCAACGAGACACTTTTCACTGATGGTACTGCTTCATAGATCCCCAATGAATGAAGAGGCTCTTGGCCCTCATATGACCTCTCATCTGAGATGAGGGACTGTTATATCAGGACACCCCACCCCAGAGAAATGGGATGGAAGGGTTAGAAGGTAAAGAAAAAAAAATGAAATTTGATGTTTTGGCATTTTACTACTAACTGTCATAAACTGTTTAGGATATTTAAGAAATGCAAACTAATGGTTATGCAAGCTGGTCATTCTGTTAGGTACTATGACAGCCTATTATAGTTACTTGCTAAGCTAATCTTCAATAAACCTGCTAAGAGACAACAACATCTGCTTACCCTAATATGAGAGATAGATAGGGCCTCTTCAAAAACCTCAAGATATCTGCAGAATATGACATTCAAAATGTTTTCGTACCTTTAGACTTTTTTATATCAAGACATATCAACTCCTGACAACATCCCCTATTCTCCTCCAAGTAGAAGATGAGCATCGAAGAATCTCCAGTGGGAGATGATTGAATTAGTTGCAAGCCTATCTCTTGGTAGGAAAAGCCCCTTGCTCCAACTATAGGCAGAATGCTGTCCAAAAAGGACAAAACCTGGAAGCAGGTAAGTCGACAGCCTAGCTCTGCCAAGACAGGGTAGGTAAGTCCTTCATAACCCCTGCTCTACAGTCAATGTCTTTCAGAGAAATGGGGCCAAATGACTGAAGATCGATGCTGTAATGTATGGAGAGAAAATGGGAACTGTCCAGGCAGCCACTGGTATGTCATTTCTTAGTTTGGGAAGCTGCAGCCCTGTACTTCCTATAAAATCAGACATGTTTATTCCTCTCAGGTCTCTGAGGTGGTTGAAGAACAGATAGCTAGATTCTCATAATTAAATTTTGAGTTGTTTAGGAGTCTAGAGAGTGTTATAGATCTAAGAAGATACTTTTAAAATTGTTTTGCAAGTTACTATGAATGTTGAGTCAGATATAGAACTTTAAACACATGGAGATGTTTAGATAGTAGAATGTTAAAGTCAGGTACCAAATACATATGGACTGGTTATTGGGAATGTATGTTATGCCATATAACCCTCATAACTGTGGCCTAATTACCTCTGTTGTACTGTATTTTATTTATTATTATAAGAGAAAGTGCCATTTGTTGGACTGAAAGGGGAAACTGTAGGGGGAAATAAGATATACCTTAAACTTAAAAGAAAAAAAAAACGGGAAGAGGATGGGGGGTTGAGGGTGGGAGGGTGGGATTGGAGGGGGAATAGGGAGGGGACTGCGATTGAGATGTAACTTGAAGAAATAAAAAATAAAGGAAAAAACAAACAACAACAACAACAAAAAAAAAAAAAGAGCAGAAAGGAAGGTGAGGGATATGAGGGTAGAAATGTGAGAACAGGAAGGGGATATGGGAGGGTACTATGATTGAGATGTAACTTTAAGATAAAAATAAATGTAAGAAAATAATAAAAATAAATCTTAAACAACAAACAAACAAACAAAAAAAAAAAAAACCAGAAAGAATGTTAAGTGAAATCCTCCTTTTTATTTATGCCCCTGGTTGTAGAAAGAAAGAAAACCAATTCCTATCTAGGAAAACAAATGGAGGGTTTCACTTTTTTATAATGGGAAAAACCCTATCTGATATTCAGTTTTCATATTAACATCCAATTAATAGAAAGTAAACAAATAACAACAGTTGAAGATTCTACAGTTTTCCCAGAAGGATAGAGGTAAGATTGAAATGAAAAGAAAATATACCAGTAAGCCCACTTAGCCCAGTGGGCCTTCGTGGGAGGCCTGCAGACCTATGTCTCCAGGTGATGAGACCTAAGATCCAGGGTGGGCCTTTCAGGCCAGTTAAATATACACACCTAGGTCTTTTAATGTTTTAATTCTTTGCCCTTAGCTGGGCAGATTCTCAACTAGCTTACCTAAGTTAACACAGCAGCCTAGTACCAATCAGGTTCTTGGTTTGTTTGTCTATTCCTCTGTATCTACTGTCAAGAAGAACACTTCCTCTGTACCTTCCCAGAGTTCCTTTCTTCCTCCCAGAAAGTCCCCCCTTACCCTAGGAAGTCCTGAATTCCTATTCGCTCTCATTTGCCATCTGCAACTTTTTTATCCAATCAGGGAATGTCTCAGATAGGTCATTAATCAGATTTCAGAGCACTGAAATTAGTTTCTGAAAATCATGCATAAGATGTTTCTTGAATAATCATGAGCAAACACAACTTTTCTGAAACTCTTAGTATCATTTTATTTTTTTAGCTTTAGAAGATTGGACAAGTTTTGTGACTTTTTCTTTTTCCATTTTCTTTTTTGTTTAAATTAGCTTACAAAGCAATGTGCTTCCATTTGTGGTTATAACAGTAATTCAATGTTTCCCTCTTCATCTCTCTTTTTCTTCCCAGCTACATGCCTTATACCCTATATTACACCTTTCGTTTTAGTCTATTGCTTTGTTACACTCTGTCCTCTTTTTCAAACAAATTTTACAATGTTTCTTCACAATAACTTATAATGAAAGCATATTTGCTAAATTTAAAAAGTATAACCCCTGAAAATATTTCCATATTTAAAATATAAAAATTAAAAAGCTTTCCTTCCTATTCCAAGATTATGAATCATTATTTCTTTTTATGGAAAAAAAATAGTTGAATAGACCAAGTCTCATTATGCATTTACTCTGGATGTTACAACTCAGATTTTATAGTTTGTTTTGATAATTGTGGCATAAATGGGGTATCTACTTCAGTGTAAAATAATAAAACACAAATAAATGTGGCCTTTGTGTGAAAATTCCCTCTTCATTCATTGAACAGAGCTAAATAATTGCAGAATTACAGCAGAAATATAATAAAGCAATGTAAATAGTCATTGAAGGAATATTGAATATGGGATTAATGAGAGACTGCTTGGAAGAACAGAACAAAGTGGAGATCATAACACAGTACAATAGTTTATCCAAATTATGTTAACAGAGCTAAATATACACAAAAGGATACAATATGGACCGTATTTGTAAATGATGAAGGGAAATTTAATAAAAAGTATTCTAATTTTTTAATTGGGATATTTAGGTTCAAATTTTGTGTTTGTTTTTCAATGCAGTTTTGCAACAAGGAAAAAGAGAGAAAATTCTAAGGGTTAAAAAACGAAAAGACTGTTTTTGTTAGTTCCTGTAGAAAAGGGTAAAAAAATCTAAAACCTTGATGCTAAACAATACTGAGAACAAGTATATTTTATTTTCTCAGTGCTGAAAAATACTGGAAACAGATTTAATTTTCTTAATCTATGTCAAAACCTCATTGAAAATGGACAGTATGGCTTAAGGTCTTGCACAGGAACTTATATGTGTCCATGAAAAAAAAGTGATGAATTAACAGGTTTATTAAAAGCAACAGATTGCTTACAGGATGTTTCAGTAATCAATCACATTGTTTCGATAACATCAATTCTGTTATTGTACTGTAGACTGTGTGCAATTCCATCAAGTTATGTCCTCAAAATTCTACCATAAAATCATGGTCTTCATTAAAGCCATAAGGTAGTGATTTCCACTATGTTTAGAAATTTAATGAATTCAGTTTAACTTATTAACTGTATTTTTGTTGTTCTTATGGCAGAGTAAGAAACGGAGAATTGTTAATGATGCAACTTCGTACACTATTTTGTTCATAATTTTGTTAAGTATTTCACTGTGAGACTAAAACAAAATCATAACCATGTATAGCAATTAGTTACCATGTAATCTTCTAGGATAATTAATAGTTTGCAATATGCCAAAAATTACACAAGAATACAGTATTTTAATGTAGGGTTGTCTTTTTCTTTTGTTTTGCTTTTTTTGCATATGCATCACTTACAGGAAATGAAAAAGAAGTGTGAAGAAGATTACAAAGGAACAAAACCAATTAAAGGACAAATATTATATTTTACCACATTGGACTAATTACATGTGTCTATACTAACAAGATTGAAAACATAATTGGTTCATTTTCATCATGATAGTACAAAAGAAATACCACGTTGTGGAAAAAAATAATTAAATTATGTTGGGCGCCATTTGTAGAGAAATATTAATTAAATTACTTATTAGTACTTATATTATGGTTAACTGGTTTGGGAGCTGTAAATTCTTAACCCACCATTATAAATGAGTACACACAGACACCACATGGATTTTAATAAGCTTTGGTCTGAATTAAGCAATCTTGGCCCACCTAAGCTAGCTCTTAATTCTATTAGTCAAATATGACCCCATATATACATACGTCCCCTTGGACTGCCATTCTCCATACTATACCAATGTTCCTGGCCATGTGGAATGGCATTCTTTTTTCTAACTCATGGTGTGTGTCCTTCTTCTTCCTGCTCCTGGCTGGAATGCATTAATCCTCTGTCTAAAGTGCAGGCTTCCTGTTCTAATCTCAGGAAGTCCCACCTTTCTCTGTCTTTACCCAATCGCAGGCTTCAACATTTATTTAACCAATCAGAGACAATGTAATGGATAGCAAACAGGACCAATTAACATTTAGAATGCTTAACACTGTCCCATCACCACGTATTTTAAAAAATGATTGAATTTTGAATGTATAGAAGGGAGATCTTATGCTGTCACACTATTTTTGGGGAAATGTCAACAAATATCTACCCAACACAAATAGGGAACTAACAACAGAAGAATTTAAGGGTAGCACCAAAGTCCAAATTGTTTACCCCTTTAAGTTTCTTGGCCTAGCTTTCAGGAATATCAGTGATGGGGTATTTACTGAAGTTACCCAAAGACAGCTATATCATCAAATCCCTCTCCAGAATGGCTAACAGCTCACTGTAACCAAACTTTTTAAAAAATATTAAATAATTATTTTATTATCAATATTCACTTATAACAAATACCAACAATTTCTTAATTATTAACCCTATAAATTCCTACAACCCCTTTAACCTAATCACTGAACCTATTGATAATTATTACAACTATTTTCCCAGCCATTTAGAATGATACATTCTCTGGGGAAGGTCCTCAGTCGTCAGGTCACAATCTCTGTGTTAAATCCCTTTAATGCCCTTAGCAGTTTTTTTTTTTTTTTTTCTGGAATATCTCAGATGTAGATTTGTCAGGGTAAATTGGCTATCACAGTCTCACCTTAAATAAGGCTTGAGTCTTTCTTCTCTCTGGGAGACCCCAACCGTCTGTAGGCCAACTTATTTCCTTCTCATCAGCAACTCCACTGCTCTGCCTAGTCCTTAAAGCCAGCCACAGTTTCATTTAGGCCACTGTTCAGACAGGTCAAACCCCTCTAGGCAAAAGTTGAGCCACAGGGTTTAGTCCTTGGCCTTTTGCTTTCTTGCTGAAGCTTTCTCTGTTCACCATCTTCTTTCTGCATCAGGGAGATCTGGCCATTAATTCACCAACACTTTCTCCATCAGGACTTGCCAGCATCAGAGCTCTCTAGCATGGGGGTGGGGCCTCTGGCTCCATCCACTTGTCGTTAAATAGGATTTCTCCTTGTTCCATCTTTTTCAGCTTAATCTGGGCTCTGCCTACTTAGCAGCTGAAAATAATGCCAGGCCAAATACTTTGTTTCTAGTCCATTAAGTCTTTCCTGTTTTTCCTGGCTTCAACCTTGTTTTTTAGTCCATTAAGTCTTTCCTGTTTGTTTCCTGTTTTCATCTGACTTTATCCTTGTTTTTCCACAAGCTGATAAGCTAATTGGTCACAGCCAAGTTGATCTTCATGCCCCAAATTAAGAGACTGTGTCAGAAACCCCTAGATATTTTCTAAATCTAATTTAATTAATCTAACTCCGTACAGCTCACCAAAGCTGTAAATAAGGAACATCATGCATTTGGCTCAATAGGCTGAAGAGTATTATTTTTTCATGTAGTTCAGTTGGACAATCTCTCTTCCAGGCAGCTTTGTGGTTTCTGCTAATTTCTGAGTATTTATCTTTGCTTCATCCTGGCCATAAGGATGGTCATAACCTACTCTAGGCAGTTCAGCTTCTCTGAGAGTATCTTGCAGACAGTCCTTACTGTTTAAATATGTGTCAGAAAAAAAGGTGTTTTAAAATCTGATCAATTTTATGGACTTCCTGGTGCTTTTCATTCACTACTTCAGAACAAACTTCTTTACAAGATGGAAGAATGGAACATTTTATTTCTCCTTCGAGTCATTTGTTTCACCTTCTCTTAAAATATTCCATTGATTTATTTCCATTTTCACACTTGTGTCTTTGTAAATATCCCTCTGAGATGGATGCTTTTATTTCACCAAAAATTAATACACAATAGACAAGCAATTTTAAGAAGAAAATGTTTTTCAGGGTCACATTTTGTTTGTCCATTATTTTTTAGGGTTTTTGATACAGCCACCTTGATAGCATAATACAATTCTTGATGGCAATAGTGCAAATAAGTGTAGGAGGAAGTAGCTGCATTTGTATCTGCAAAACAAGAAGTGGTCTGAGATTTCTGTCTCTACAGACTCCATCATCCCCTCAGTTGACCCAAGTACCTTTCACAAAGCTTCACCTGTTGAAAGTTCCAACCTCTCTCACATTGTTATACTGATCACCAATCCTCCATTATATGAACCTATGGTGATGAGGTAAGGAAATTAAAATCCTTTACAAATTTCAGCAATAGATGTGGAGAGTGCAAAAGGAAATAGTTATCTTGATAAAGTGAGATAATCACTAAGTCTGCCCTATTTATGCTGCTACTTATAGTTTGTAGAATTTTGATTACCCTAGTCATTCAGCATTTTAAATATGATGAAGGTAAAATGTCAATCAGAAAAAAAATCTATGGTTAGAATTCTAATAACTGACAATGTAAATGTCCCTTATATTTTATATTTCGCATTATGAAATTGTTTTCATTTCTCACTCACTAAATATGCTTCATAAAGACAATTAGCCTCTGATTAGTATAAGAAGAAAAGTAGTAGCCCCAATGGAGTGAACTTCTCTAAAATACATCCCAGAACACAGCAAGGAAACTGGTGGGTGAACTAGAACTTCACCCACACTACCAGGCACTTCCTCTATCTCTCTACGCTATGGATAGGGTTTACTAATTCCTCTTTAACTACTCCCAAAGTAAAGGCGTTCAGTAGTTCTCTGTGGATCTGCTACTATCACTCTGCTTTCATGATGTCCTTCATCTGTTAATCAATTTGCTTCAACTTCAATGCCTGTGTTCAAGCATCTGGGATGATTATTTAACCCTTGAGAATATTCAATAGAACTCTCAGACTTCCAGTGAGACTGCAGAACAGATAAATCGCTTTCTTGTTGAATACATTGTGGTCAAGATATTGAGAAGTGTGAGATCCTTATGATCAGTTTATTCAAAGCAAGGACTTAAGTTTTTTCCTCTCAGGAGTAGACAAATACATGGAAAAACAAAGAATTTTAACATACTAAAGAGAAACTCTTAACTGTGCCAATTTTTTTTTGCCTGGAAAAAATATTTTAAATATTAAGTCTCAAATTTTAATGTTTGTGTTCTATCTAAAACATCATGGTCATTCACTATTTGCAGATCCTGAATTTTTCTAGTACCTAATGTTTGGCGAATGTGTTTTAGGAAAAAGTAAAAAAAATAAAATACCAAGATGAATATGTAGTTGTCTTATATAACAATCTAGATCTAAGAGTGTTTTAAAGCAAGGGATGGAGAGAACAAATATATTTTAAACTATATTTTAACCTTGCTAAACATGAACAAATTTTATAGAGGAACAAAATGAAATAAAACAAGAAATAAAAACTCAAAATGAAAACAGGCATTTTTCCTCCTGAGAATATTTCCAAAAAGTAATGAGATTGGTATTGTTTCAAAACTGACACAAATAGCTGACATGCTTATTTTATATATCAAAGCTGGCCTTGCCTCCAGGCACTTCCAGCATCCTTCAGGCACTACTTGTTATAGGGTATATTTCGCACATCCTGACCCCTCCCCTAAGCTCTTCAGCCTAGCAGCCGAGCTGCCCTTCCTCCAGAGGTTCTTCTCAATATAATTCAGATATTTCAATTATCCACCCCTTTTCCCCTTTGTCCTCCCAGCTGCTGCACATGATTCCTCTCCCTTCCTCTCCACCATTCCCCACATATCCCAGCTTAGTCTGGTCATTTCTGCTCTGTTTTCTAACACATGTCCCTGTTCATCATGCCTCTACCTATATCCTCCCTTTTATCTATAATAACCTTTCTCCTTCACTATCTTCTTTCCTTTCCCTTTTATTTCTTTTCTTTTTTTTTTTTTCATTAAATTGGATTTATGTTGAATTGGAAGATCAGTTGGCCATGGTCATAGACCATGACAACTGACCCAGTGTGTGTGAGACTTTTACATGAGACTTACGAGTAAGTCTTTTTTTTCTCCAATATTTTTTTATTTTACATTCCAATCACTACCCCCTTCCCTCCCCTCCTCCCAGTCCTACCCTCCACCACTTTTCCCATATCCCCAACCCACTCTGTGACATCAAATCACATCAGGACTAAGTGCCTTCTCTTCCATTGAGGCAAAATAAGGTAGTCCTGCTAGGAAAATGAGCTCCAGAGGGAGGCAACATTATCTACATCTGAGATAGAACCTGTTTCAAATGTTAGGGGATCCACTTGAGCACCAAGCAGTCCATCAGCTTCATGTGTGTGGCCTAGGACCAATCCTTGAAAACTCTTTGATTGGTAGTTCAGTCTCTATGAGCCCCCTTGTGTCCAAGTTAATTAGCAGTGTGCATCTTCTTGTGGTGTCCTTAATCCTACCTGCTTCCTCAAAACTTTGCTACACTTTTCTTAAAGACGTCCTCTTCCTAATTTTTGCCTAATGTTTGGCTTTGGGTCTCTGCATCTGTTTCCATTAACTGCTGTATAATGCTTCTCAGGCGGCAGTAATTTTGGATTCTTTCCAGATCCCTCTTTCCATCCATTTTCAACATATATTTTATCTCTCCTATTTGCAGGGATTCAGCATCATCCCTTGAGATCTCCTTGTTATTTAGTTTCTTTAGATTTGTGGATTGCAATATGGTGATCTTTTACATTTTCGCTAATAGCAATTTATGAGTGAGAAAATACCATGTGTGTCTTTTTGGGTCTGTGTTACCCTACTTAGGATGATCTTTCCTGGCTCCATACATGAAATTTGCTGGCAAATTTCATGATATCCTTGTTTCTGATAGTGGAGTAGTATTCCATTGTGTAGATGTACCACAATTTCGTTATCCATTCCTTAGTTGAGGGACACCTGGGTTATTTCCAGTTTCTGGTTATTACAAATAAAGTTGCTATGAACAAAGTTGAGGAAATGTCCTTATGATTTGGTGACACATATTTGAGGTATATGCCCAGGAATGGAATAGCTGGGTCTTGAGATACAACTATTTCCAATTTTATTAGAATGCACCAGATCGATTTCCAAAGTGATTGTACCAGTTTGCCCTTCCAACAGCAATGGGGGAGTGTTCCATTTCTCCACATGTGCAGTCACATGAGTTTTTCATCTTAACCATTCTGATGGGTGTAAGATGGATCTCAGAGTTGTTTTGATTTGGATATCCCTTATGAATAAGGATGTTAAGCATTTTTGTAAGCACTTCTCAGTCATATAGTTTCCACTGTAGTGAATTCTAGGTTAAACTCTACTCCATATTTTGACTGGATCATTTGATTTCTTGCTGTTTAATTTATTGAGTTCTTTATATATTTTGGATATTAGCTCTCTGTCAGATGTGTGGTTAGTGAAGATATTTTCCAAATCTGAGGGCAGTTGTTTTGTTCTATTGACAGTATCCTTGGCTTTACGGAAGCTTTTCAATTTTATGAGGTCCCATTGATTGTTGTTCTTAGTGCCTGATCTATTGGTATTCTGTTCAGGAAGTTATCTCCTGTACCTATGAATAGAAGGCTTTTTCCCACTTTCTCTTTTGTTACATTTAGTGTATTCAGTTTTTAAAATTTATTTATTTATTCAAATTACATCTCAATTGCAATCCCCTTCCTCCACTCCCTCCAATCCTACCCTTCCACCCTCTTCCCCCTCAACCCACCCATCTACTTCCTTTTTTTTTTAAGTTTAAGGTATATCTTTTCCCCTGACAGCTCCCCCTTTCAGTCCAAAAAATGGCTCTTTCTTTTATAACAACAAATACAATGCAAAACAACAGATAAAATTAGGCCACAATTAGGAGAGTTATAGGGCTTAGCATATATTCCAAACGTCCAGTACATATGGATTTGGCACCTGACTTTAACATTCTACTATCCGAACCATCTCCATGAGTTTAAGGTTCTATATCCAAATCAGCTTCCATCCTAACTTGCATCACACTTTTAAAAACATCTTCTTAGATCCAGAACCCCCTCTTAATTCCTAAACAACTCAAAATTTAACTATGAGACTCTAGCTATGTAGTCTTCAACCACATCGGAGACCTCAAAGGGATAAATATATCTGATTATACAGGAGGTGCATGGCCACCAGTTTCCAAAACTAAGAAATGACATACCAGTGGCTGCCTGGACAGTTCCCAATTTCTCTCCATACATTTCAACATCAATCTTCAGCCATTTGGCATGTTTCACTGACAGACATTAATTAGAAAACAGGAATTATGAAGGACTTGACTACCCTGTCTTGGCAGAGCTAGGTTGCCAACATACCTGCTTCCATGTTTTGTCCTATTTGGATAAAACTCTGTCTACAGTTGAAGCAAGGGATTTTTGTTCCCAAGAGATATGCTTGCCAGTAATTCAACCATCTCCAATTGGAGATTCCTCAATGCTCATCTTCTACTTGGAATAGAAAAGGGGGTGCTGTCAGGAACTGACGTGTCTCCATATCAAAAAATCTAAAGTTAAGAAAACATCTTAATTGGTGCCAAATACATATTGACTGGACACTGGGAATGTATGCTAAGCCACATAACTCTCATAATTGTGGCCTATTTATTTCTGTTGTTTTGTATTGTATTTATTGTTATAAGAGAAAGAACCATTTGTTGGACTGAAAGGGGGAGCTCTTGGGGGGAAAGATATACCTTAAGTTTAAAAAAATGGGAAGAGAATGGGGGGTTGAAGGGGAAGAGGATGGGAGGGTGGAACTGGAAGAAGGGAGTAGAGAGGGGATTGTGATTGAGATGTAACTTGAAGAAATAAAAAATAAATTATAAAAAAGAAAACATATCTGAATGCCATATTCTGCAGATTTCTTGAGGTTTTTAAAGACCACCTATCTATCTCCTTATATTTGGATAAGCAAATGTTGCTTGTCTCTTAGCAACTTGATTTCTGATTAACTTAGAAAATAACTGTGATAGACTGCCCTAGCACCTAACAAAATGTCCTGCTTGAATGACTATTAGTTTGCATTTCTTAATTATCCTAAACAGTTTGTGACAGTTGCTAATAAAAGGCCAAAACTTCACATTTCATTTTTAAGTGTTACCTAGGTACAATACCTTAAAAAAGTCTTAACCTTAATTTTGTATCAGTATACAAAGATCAGTAGCAATGTGGCCAAATATAATCTTAATTTTGCATCAATGTACAAAAATCAATACCATTTTAGCCAAAATAATCTTAATTTTGTATCAATATACAAAGGTATAAGAACTTATTCAATAATCTGACCTTTTTTTCTTTGTCATTCCTATATTATGTCTATACCCCATTTTTTTCTCAAGTCTTTTCACCCCATGCATAGGAAAGAAAGAAAGATACAGAAAAGAAAAAGAAGTCCCTGGGTCTAACCTCCAAAACCTATTTAACAAGACCATTTAACAGCTTTTAATCTCTCCCCCCCCCCCTAAATAACAACAAGTATCTATAACCCATCAAATGACCAAAGGGAGGAAAATCACCCACCCCACCTTCTGCAAATGGGACATCACTCTCTTAAAATGACTTCCTGCTGATTTAGGATGTAGTAAACCTGTTTGGGGCCCAAATAAGAATGGAGAAATGGTTAAGCATGTTATTTAGAATCATTTGATGTTAAATCCTTTTGTGCTCAGCTATTTAAAAGTCCCAAGAAGTTTGTGGCTTTCCTGAAGTTCTGGCTGGAGCAGTCTGTGGAGCTGAACAATTTTAGTGATTTTGAATTGTTGTGGTTGTAGACTTTTGAGGAAACAGCTATTGAGAAAGTCTGCAAGGCTGGATCATCTGGACTACTTGTCTTCGTTGATGTCTTTTTTGTTGATCTGTTTTCTTCTGAGGTTTCAGGTGTCCAGTTGTCCCTGGATTCCTTGGATGGATTCTTTAAATCTCCTGGAAAGATAAGAACATTTGGTGCATTTTTTTCTTTGATGAGTATGTAGTGTCTTTCCCCATCTCCTTTGATTAATGTTGGTTGATAATCCAATTTATTGCATACTAGAATTGCCATTCCAGCTTTTTTTCTTGGGTCCATTTGCTTGGTATCTTTTTCCAGCCCTTTACTTGGAGATAATGCCTATCTTTTTTGCTGAGGTGTGTTTCTTGTAAGCAGGAGAATGTGGGATTCTGTTTTCGCATCCATTCTGCTAGCCTGTGTCTTTTTATTAGGGAATTAAGTCCATTGTGTTGAGAGATATTAATGACCAGTGATTGCTACTTCTTGTCATCTTGATGTTGGTGGAAATAGTGTTAGTATGCTTCTCTTCTTTTGGTTTTGCTGCAGCCATGTTATTTGCTTCCTGTGCTTTCTTGTGTGTAGTTAATGTCTTTGGGTTGGAGTTTTCCTTCTAACATCTTCTGTAGAGCTGGATTTGTGCATAGATATTGTTTGAATATAGATTTGTCATGGGATATCTTGTTTTTTCCATCTATGATGATTGACCATTTTGCTGGGAACAGTAGTCTGGCCTGGCATTTGTGGTTTTTTAGGGTCTGCAAGACATCTGTCCAGGCCCATCTGGCTTTTAGCATCACTGATGAAAAGTCAGATGTGATTCTTATAAGTTTGTTATTATTTGTTACTTGACCCTTTTCCCTAGAAGCTTTTAATATTTGTTCTTTATTCGGTATATTTACTGTTTTGTTTATTATGTGGCAGGAAGAGTTTCTTTTCTGGTCTAATCTATTTGGAGATCTGTAAGCTTCTTGTACCGTTATAGGCATCTCTTTTTTTAGATTTGGGAAATTCTCTTCAATGATTTTGTTGAAGATATTTTCCGGCCCATGGAGATGGGAATCTTCTCTTTCTTCTATTCCTATTATTCTGAGATTTCATCTTTTCATAGTGTCCTTGATTTCCTGAAGGTTTTGAATCAGGACATTTTTAGATTTGACATTTTCTTTGACAGATGTATCAATCCTTCAATTTTATCCTCTGTGTCTGAAATTCTTTCTTCCCTCTCTTGTATTCTCTTGGTGATGTTAGTGTCTGTGATTCCCATTCTTTTCTTAAGGTTTTCCAGTTCTATGGATATCTTGGATTGTATTTCCTTCATTGCTTCATCTTCCCTTTTCAGGTCTTCCATTCCTTTAAGCACTTTATTTCTATCACCTCTTTCTCAGTATTTTGTTATTGTTCTCTGAGATATTTGATTTCCTCCCTTAGACCTTGTATTATTAATATAAGCATAGTATTAAGGCGATTTTCCTTTATTTCAATTGTGTTAGGATGCCCAGAGTTGTTTGTAGCATTAAAGTTAGGCTCTGGTGACATCATATTGCTTTGTTGTTGTTGTTGTTGTTTCTTTTTTTTTTTTTTTACCATGTTCTTGAGGTGACCTTTTGCCATCTGATTAACCCTGGTGTTGTCTGTTTGTTTCTTTTGTCAGTTGACCTTGGTGTTCAGGAAAAATCGCTGTTCTGGGGGTAGGGTGATCCTGACACTCTGGTGTCAACATCCAGATGGTGGGTAGGTTCCTGTAATTACTGGCTCTCGGAGAGTGACTGCTGCTCTTCTCGGCTGGTTGTGATCCAATTGGCCCAATATACAGGGGATTGGATTGGGGAGGGGGCTATCCTGTAAGGACCTGAGAGCTGGCAGGTCTCCTCAGAAAGGCAAATAGAGTTGTGATTTGGCCTATGTTCTCCCCTCAATAACACAGTAATTCTGGTTCAGCAGCTAGGCTGACAGTGCAGGAAGGGAGCTCCACCCAAGATGGGTGCCAACCTCAGTGTGCCTGTTGCTGACTACCTCAAAAACTTGGGTGCTAGGGTGAGTGACGTGCCCTAATATTTGTGCAGAACACACAGTCACTGACTCTGTTTTCAGTCAGTTTTGGCTCCTAATTGCTTTGCTGTGTCTAAGTTAGATCTCTGTCACTCAGCTACAGTGTACACTGTGCCTCCATGTTGGGAACTTGGAAAGAAAATCGTACTTACTTTTGCTCTTGTGATCTGGCTGTTTTTCCCTGTTGGGTGTACAGGTCTGTATGCAGCCTGGATATTAGACAGACAAGAGTGATTGCTGATCTGTTGCTGGAGCCCTGGGCTGGATCCACTTGTGGGCTAAATCTGCTCTAGCCAGTGCTCCCCTCCAGACAGGTTACCAAGCTAGCTGATCTCAGGGTAGTGTTTCTAGGAACTGTGTAAGCTGTTTCTCATGGTGACCAGTCTCAGTGTTTGCTGCAGAAATTCAGACACCATCTGTGTTTCACAGTTGGCTATGAGACCTCACATTCACTTCACAATGACTAATCTCATTCACCTACTACTCAGATACACTGCTCTATGGTAGGCACCATCTTGGTCCCCCCCCCCCCCCCCCCTGTATACAGTTTTATGTTGAGGTCTTTGATCCACTTGGCCTTGAGTTTTGTGCAGGGTGATGAATAAAGATCTATTTGTCTACATGTATACATCCAGTTAGACCAACACCATATGTTGAAGATACTGTCTTTTTTTCCATTGTATGGTTTTGACATTGTCAAAACTCAAGTTTCTGTGGATGTTTGGGTTGATTTCTGGGTCTTCAATTCAATTCCATTGGTCAACCTGTCTGTTTTTATGCCTATACCATGTAGTTTTTACTACTATTGCTTTGTAGTATACCTTGAGGTCAGGGATGGAGATATGTCCAGAGGTTCTTTTATTGTACAGGATTGTTTTAGCTAGCCTAGGTTTTTTTTTTCCATATAAAATTGAGAATTGCACTTTCAATGTTTGTAAAGAATTGTGTCAGGACTTTGATGGGCATTGCATTGAATCTGTGGGTTGCTTTTGATAAGAGGGACATTTTTACTATGTTAATCCTACCAATCCATGAGCATGGGACATCTTTCCACCTTCTGATATCTTCTTCAATTTCTTTCTTCCAAGACTTGAAGTTCTTGTCAAACAGGTCTTTCACTTGTTTGTTTAGTGTTACACACCAAAGTGTTTTATACTGTTTGTGGCTATTGTGAAGGAAGTTGCTTCCCTAATTTCTTTTTCTACCTGTTTATTATTTGTGTAAAGGAGGGCTACTGTTTTTTTTTGTTTTGTTTTGTTTTTGTTTTTTTAGTTAATTTTGTATCCAGTGACTTCGTTGAAGGTGTTTTTCAGCTGTAGGAGTTCTCTAGTAGATTTTTAGGGGTCGCTTATGTATAGTATCTTATCGTCTGCAAATAGGGATTAATTTCACTTCTTCCTTTCCAATTCATATCCTCTTGTTCTACTTTAGTTTTCATACTGCTCTAGCTAGAACTCAAAGTTCTATATTGAAGAGATATGGAAGAGATATGGAGAGAATGTACAACCTTGTCTTGTCCCTTATTTTAGTGGAATTTACTTACATTTCTCTCCTTTTAACTTGATGTTTGCTATAGGCTTATTGTATGTTTCCCTGTTATTTTTAGGTCTGGGCCTTGTATACCTGATCTCTCCCAGACTTTTATTGTGAATGTGTGTTGGATTTTTGTCAAAGGATTTTTCAGCATCTAATGAGATAACCATGTGGATTTTCTTCTTTCAGTTTGCTTATATGGTGGATTACATTGATGGATTTTCATATCTTCAACCATCCCTGCATCCTTGGTATGAAGACTATATGATCATGGTGGATGATATTTTTGATGTCCTCTTGGATTTGATTTGCCAATATTTCATTGAATATTTTCAGATCAATGTTCATGGGGGAGATTAGTCTGAAATTCTCATCCTTAGTTGAGTTTCTGTGTGGTTTTTGTATCAATGTGATTGTAGCTTCATAGAATGAGATTGGTAATGTTTCTTCTATTTTGTGGAATAGTTTATAAAGAGTGTTGGTATTAGCTCCTCCTTGAATGTCTGGTAGAATTCTGCACTGAATGCATCTGACCCAGGGTTTTTTTTTTTTTTTTTTTTGGATTGGGAGATTTTTGATAAATGCTTCCTTTTCCTTAGGGGTTATGGGACTGTTTAATTTATTTATCTGCACCTAATTTAACTTTGATAGTGCCGGGTGTCTCTCGGAAGGTTGGGCAAAGTAGCAAAGGGCTGACCCAGCTAGCCCTCACACCGGGGCTGAGTGGGATGGTGAGTGTCAACAACCCTGATCCCCAACCATCCCAGGGAAAGATACACTGAGTCAAGTCTGGCTTGGGCCAACATTGTAGGCCCCAATTTGGCTGATTTAGGCACTTAGGCCCAACATGGTAGGTGGACTTTATCAAGAAAATTATCCATTTCATTTAGATTTTTCAACTTTGTGGAGTACAGGCTTTTGAGGTAAGCTCTTATGATTCTTTGGATTTCCTCAGTGCCTATAGTTATTTCATTCTTTTCATTTCTGACTTTGTTAATTTGGATAATGTTTTTCTGCCTTTTAGTTAGTTTGGCTGAAGGTTTGCCACTCTTATTGATTTTCTACAATTCAATGAAAATGAAAACATACCCAAATTTCTTAGGACACAATGAAAACATTGCTGAAAGGAAAGTTCATATCAGTGAGTGCCTTCATAAAGAAACTGGGGAGATCTCATACTAGTTACTTAAAGAACATCTGAAAGCTCTAGAATAAAAAGAAGGAAACACACCCAAGAAGAGTAGAGGACAGGAAATAATCAAACTCTGGGCTGAAATCAATATATTAGTAATAAAGAGAACAATAGAAAGAAACAATGAAACCAAGAGCTGGTTCTGTGAGGTGCCGAGAAGAAGGCATATTCTTATGTATTTATATGAAATGTTTTGTAGGTATCTTTTCAGTCCATTTGATTCATGATGTCTCTTATTTTCATTATTTCTCTGTTCAGTTTTCCAATTTCAAGTCTTGAACAATTTTGTTCGTTTTAAACATTTCCTCCCCAATTTGCTTGTCTTTGTCTGCAAATCTTTAGAATCTTGCAAATCTTTCATTGCCTTGTCTCTTCTTCATTCAAGTTGGGCTACCTTTGCTTGGAGGTCTCCAATGGTATTCTCCATTGCTTTCAATAGTAAAATTGAGGATTCTTTAAATCCTTTCAGGGATTTGATTTCTTCTTGTAAGGACTCCATCATTTTGCTAAGTATAGATTTGTAATCATTTTAATGTGTTTCAGTTGTGTTAGGATGTTCAAGGCATGCTGTGTTAACTTCGTTGAATTTTGTTGCAGTCATATTTCCCTGATTTTTGTCAGTTTTGTTCTTTTGCTGACCCTTAGCCATCTGGTTGCCCTACGCTGCTAGTTTGTGATGTCTTCTGGACCTGATGCCAAGTAGGGAGATTTTAGTGGTCTGTAACCTAACAGAAGCTAGTGGGGTCTTGAGATGTGGGCTGGGTCTTGGTGGAACCTCCGAAGTTTACCCCTTCCCGTTGTGTCCCAGTTGGGGACTCAGGTTAGGGACTGGGTGGGATGAGTTATTCCAGCCTGCAGGGTCCTTGAATCTAGCAGGTCTTCCTAGTGATGTCAGTGGGGCACGGAGGACCATGGATTGTCGGCTAGAACTGCACATCTCCTTCCACTTGTGTGTCTGATCTGAGGGTCAAGTCTGTGGTCGTGGTCCCTGGGTTTGTTGGGTAAAACCCCCATGGATTAGTGCTTCTCGGGTTGTTGCTCAGCTTGTTTTTATTTCTATGATGTTGTAGCTATTTTCCCTCTGTTCAAAATGTGTCTGTGCCTTCTGCCACTATCTTGGATTCCTATCGAGATACTACTTTTAAGAATAACAATATATGGTTCTGGCTGGGGCATTGTGTAGGGCTGAACGGTCTTAGCAATATTGAGTTGTTGTGGTTGTAGGCTTTTGATGGAGACATCTATTGAGGGAGTCTGTCAGGCTGAATCATCTGGGTCACTCGTCTTCTTTTGGTGTCTGATTCTGATTTCTGCTGAGGTTTCCATTGTCCAGTTGTCCCTGGGTTCCTTGAATGGATGCTTTGATTCTCCTGGAATGATAAGAACAGAGCCCTGCCCTATTCCTCACTCAGGGACAATCACCCTCTTTTTTTTTTTGGGGGGGGGTAGGTAATATTTCTCCTGAAGCAAATTTGGTTTTTGACAATATATAAAGTGTTATCTTTCAATCTGGTTTAAAGAAGAAATTATTTTGTTATTTTGGAGCTAAACCAGCTTTAGTGTATATATTTTGAGGTCTCGAAGGACAATTTGTTTGTGTTGTGTGGGCCTTTTGTAAGTAGCTTTTAAACTTAAGTCCTTCCAAATCCTATGTGTGTGTCTCTGCATTCTAAATATTGGGATCCAAGACCTGTGGTTCCCATCTAAGGGGATTAAAGATGTGTTCCACCACTCCTGGACTTCAGTAAAGCCTGGAAGTTCAGCTTCTGCCTACAAACTCCTTAGGAGATCTAAACAGCTGAGAACAGAAGGACTGAACATAAAAGGATTGTATAAACATTTTTAACCATTTTTCCATTTTGGTTTGGGCCCCAAACAGGTTTACTACGACCCAAATCAGCAGGAAGTCATTTTAAGAGAGCGATGTCCCATACCCAGAGGGTGGGGAGGGTGTTTCTCCGCCCCCCCCCCCTTTTTTCGGTGATTTGAAGGACAACTGAAAACACTATTATTTAGGGGAAGAGATTACAAGTTGTTAAATGGTCCTGTTTAATGGGTTTTGGAGGTTAGACCCAGGGTATTCCTTCTTTCCCTTTTCTGTATCCTTCTTTATCTCCTATGTAGGAATGCACGGACGAGAGAAAAATCGAGACACAGCACAGGAAGGATCAAGAAGAAAGGTCACATTATTGAATATGCCCTTATACCCTTGTATATTGATACAAAATTAAAAGTATATTTGGCTAAAGTTGTATTGACCATTGTTTATTGTGCAAAAATAAGATTGTATTGGTCTACGTCAGTATTGATATTTGTATATAGATACAAAACTAAGATTATAGTTGGCCACAATGGTATTGACCCTTGTATATGGACGCAATATTAAGATTGTATTGGGCTGCATAGGCATTGATCTTTGTATATTGATACAAAATTAAGAGTATATTTAGCCACATTTCAATAGATCTTTGTATATTGATGCAAAATTTAAGGTAACGCTTCCTAATGGTATCGTACTTAGAGATACTTAAAAATGAAATGTGAAGTTCTGGCCTCTTGATACCAACCGTCTTAAACTGTTTAGGATAGTTAAGAAAAACAAACTCCTAGTCATGCATGCATGACACCTTGTTAGCTACTAAGACAGTCTATCACAGATATTCTCTAAGCTACTCAGTAATCAAGTTGTTAAGAGACAAGCAACATTTGCTTATATAAATACAAGAGATAGATAGGGCATCTTCAAAAACCCCAAGAGATCTGCAGAATATGGCATTCAAAGATGTGGTCTTAAATTAAGATTTTTTTTGATATCGTGACATATCAGCTCCTGACAGCACCCCCTATTCTACTCCAAGTAGAAGAAAAGCATCGAAGAATCTCCAATGTGAAATGGTTGAATTAGTGGCAAGCCTATCTCTTGACATGTAAAAACTCCT
>CAJQZJ010000825.1:784744-815960 GCA_907164525.1 Lophiomys imhausi
TTCAGTTCCTGTTACCAGTGAGTCAGTCCCCAGATGTCTGACCACAGCTATCCTGTTTGGAAAGCCCCCAGCAACAGATATCCTATCTGGAAAGTCCCCATTCCGTAACAAGCAACAGCATGGCAAAAATGGCAACTTAACAAACAGGCATGCACTAGCCGGGGGTCTTTCAGCTGCAGCTATGATCCTCTCAATCAACTCTCAGAGGAGTCTTAGAGCCAGTCTGTACCTCTCAGTTTGAAACTCTGTGAACCAGTGCTGTCTGCTGCTTTTGTGCCCTGCTGCACAGTGGGGGGGGGGCAGCTTAGTGGCCAGGCAGAGGGGGTGGAGCCTGGAGATCCAATATGGAGATCATTCACTGAGTACTTGCTTTTATCTTCAAAGCAGCCTGCCTGGAAGGGGCTTCCGCCAGACCCCCTGTGTTCAGGAAATGGGGGTTGGGGGAGTTCCAAATTGTGTTCTGTGTATTGCCCACAGTGTGCTTGGGCTCAGGTAAGATAGGTGCTTGCCAGCTAGATCCCACTGTTCCTGGTCAGCCAGAGGGTGCCATACTGAATATCCCAGAGAGAGTCCCCCCAGTCTTACTGCCCAGTGGTCTGCTGGTATGCTCCTGGGTGTCCAAGCCTAGCCCCTGCACAGATGCTGCAGACTGGGTAGTTCCTATGTTTGGAGGTTGAAACTGCAAGGTGGAGTCCTGAAAGGATCCAATAGGGAGGGAGAACAGTCTCCTGGTGGGAAGCGCTCAGTGTCAGTGTCTGGTGACTCTGATCCTCCAGTGTCAATATTTCCAGTACTGAATTCTTTGTTGGCCCTGGCTTTGCTGGGCAAGCCCAGATAGGCTTGTGCCTTACAAACTGCCTTTCAGCAACAGTATATCTCTGCTGTTGTCCAACCTGTTTTCCTGACAATCGAAATGCATCCTACTCAACCACCCGCCATCTTGACTCTCCCTGTTTTGGTTTTGTTTATGCTTTATTTTTTATGCTTCATGCTCCTGTTTTACAGGGAAACCTATATGTTGACACAAATTACACATTTGACTGGCATAACTCTCACAGGTTTTTCTTCTAGTATGATAGATTGTTTTAATATTTCATACCTTGACATATATGTAGGCATTCTTTTTTTTTTTTTTTTTTTTTTTTTGGTTTTTCGAGACAGGGTTTCTCTGTTTAACAGCTCTGGCTGTCCTGGACTTGCTTTGTAGACCAGGCTGGCCTCGAACTCGCAAAGATCCGCCTGCCTCTGCCTCCCAAGTGCTGGGATTAAAGGCGTGCGCCACCACCGCCCGGCATATGTAGGCATTCTTAAACCTTATAATCTTACATCTTTTTTTCCAGCAGCTATACATATTTAACCTCAGAGAAATATAGACCATTATGTATTTTTCTAGAAGACTTTTGCTATGAACTGACTGAAATCTGTACTTATGAAATGTATTCTTGACAACACCTTTATCTCAAGGTATTTGATGGATTTCTGGGGAAAACATAAGGGACAGTTTGCATAAGGAATAAAAAAAGTCTGTTCTGTAATTCAATGTTATATATGAAAATATCAAAGTTGAATTACATTTATTTGATATTCCTAGTCTCTAACTGTTGGCTGCATTTGCTCAGTGTACTGACATTTATGGGTCATAGACAGACAGCCATGGCATAAAGAATTAATTTTATTGTATGACATTTAAAATCTGGATCCAACTTAACTATAATTTTGTATCAGAGTTATTGAAGCTTAGGAATAAAATTTATATATAGCTGAATACGTGAATTTTTCATGCTTAGGAAAAAAATCTTTTTTTTCTTTTCAGTCTTTCATGCTTAGAAAAAAACTATTTTTATTGTTTAATTTAATTAACTTATTACATAAATAACATATATATGTCATATAATTATTACATATTGAAGTGAACAGATAAATGAAAAGATTCTCAATTTAACATTAATGACTTATTTTTATTCTTGTTCCATTTTTCTAAAAGCTTTGCAAATCTTTTCTGTTACAATCATTCCTCAAATGTAGTTTCTATTAGAACAGTAAAGCTAACTTTACAAAGTGTCTGATTCTGTCTAATACTAACAACTCTAGTATCTTTCTGATATTTTTCCAGAGTTGTTTCTTCCTAAGCCATAAGAGGGAAACATGAATTTTGAGTACCTGGTACTTCTGTTTCTATCCTCTGAGGGTTCAGTTTGATTTCTAATCTGTCTGAAATGAAATCAGGCTTGATTACCAAACAATGGAGGCTCATTAGTTGCTTGCCGTCTCCAGGCAGCCAAAGTTGTCAATCAATAGAGACTGAAAAGATGCTTTTCTCAAACGCTTTTAAAATTTTTAAATGCAACCTATTTTCTCAAAGACCATCATTTTTAAGAAAAAAAAATTCAACCTAGAACTATATTATTCTACCTGGCTCAAAACAAATGCTATCTCCTCCAGTCTTACTCTCATTTCTGTCTTTTTTAAAGCATTACATACATTTAAATTCGTGATTCTAATATTTCCTATACATGTCTATTATAACACACTACTACTAAGCTTCCTTTAAACATTTACTTTGTTGTTCCCTTACCAGTGTTGCAGTGGTGTTGATAAGAGACAATTAGGTCTTTAGGGCTTAAAACTTAAGGAACTAATTATCTTAATACTTCAGATTTGAAGATTTTACTAGGAAGGAGAATTTAGTTGGAGGAAGGATGTCTGTGGCATTTGCTTCTCTCTCCCTTCCTCCTTTCTCCTCTCTCTCCCCTCTCAAAACAAATTTGAAATTCCATCTTATACCTGACAGAATGGCTAAGATCAAAAACACAAGTGACAAGTCATGCTGGTGAGGATGTGGAGCAAGAGGAACACTCTTCCATTGCTAATGTAGGTGCAAACTTGTACAGAGACTTTGGAAATCAATATGGTGCATTCTCAGAATATTGGGAATTCTTCTACTTTAATATCCAACCATACCATTCCTGGACATATATGCAAATGAAACTGTCCATCCCACCACAAGGACACTTGCTCAACTGAGTTCATAGCAGCTTTATTCATAATGCTCAGAATCTAGAAACAATGTAGATATTTCTCATCCAAAGAATGAAAATAAAATGTGCTACAATTACCCAATGGAGTATTACTCATCTGTTAAAAAAGTAACAGCATGCAATTTTCTGGCAAATAGACAGAACTAGAAAAATCATCCTGAGTGAAGTAACCCAGACCCAGAAAGACAAACATGGTTCATGCTCACTTATAAGTAGATATTAGCTGTAAAAGAAAAGATAATCATGATAATCTGGGACTCTATCCACAAATGCAGAGCAGCTAAGGAGAGATTATCAAGGAGGATCTTAGGGGAAAACACAATTCTTCCTGGTAAGAGGCAATAGAATATATATTACAGGTGGACTGGGGGTGGGTGAGTATGAGAAGAGGAAGAGACAGAAAAAGAGAATACTGAGAGAGATGACTGGAATTAGTAGGCATTTTCAGAGTGAGATAGAAACCAGGGAAATTCCCTGGAATCCAGGAGGGTGACTCTAGAGAAAACTCATAGTAATGTGGGAAATGGAGCCTTAATCAGCCATTCTTTATAATCAGACAAGGCCTCAAGTAGAGAGATTGGGATGCCAACACAGCAACAAAATCTCTGAGCTACAATTTAATGACTGTATCATGTGTTGAGACCAGAGCCCAGCATAGTTTTCATCAAGGAGACCATTGGGAGTTCATCCAGCAACCAATGAGGACAGAAGCAAAGTCCCATGGCAAAATATTAGGTGGAGCTCAAGGAGCCCTGTGGATGATGGAGAGGAAGGATTGAAGGAGCCAGAGGGATCACAGACACCACAAGAACAGGGCCCATATAATTAACTGACTTGGACTTGAGTGGGCCCACAGAGATCATGCAGCATGCCTGAGTCTGACCTAGGTCCTCTGAATATATATTCTGGCTATGTAGCTTGGTTTTTCTTGTGGGATTCCTAACATTGAGAATGAGACCATCCCTGACTCTTTTGCCTGCCTTCTTCTCCTAATGGGTTGACTTGTGCTGCCTTGATATAAGAATATATGCCTGGCCTTATTGAAGCTTGTTATTCAGTATTTAGTGAAGGAGAGGAGGGAGCTGAGACTGGGGTAGGGGTGGGAGAGAAAACTGCAGTTGGGATGTAATATATGAATGAAGAATTTTTAAAAAATGTGTTAGAAATGTTGTAGATTAGCTCTTCACAGTTAACAACTCTTGGCAGGGCTGTGGAGAAGGACTGTTATCTTTAAGATACTAGCCAGTAGGAGTTTGGCCATGCTCCAATGAGTATAAGGGAAACACCAATTGTTCTTGGTGTAATTTTCTTTCTTTTTTTATTCCCATTTCTTTGGGGAGGGAACAAGGGTAGTAGAGTGGACCTGGGAGGAATGGTAAGAGTGTGATTGGGGTGGACTGTATGAAATTCACAAATAATCAATAAAATATTATTTTAAAATGAAAGGAAATGTGCTGTAGTTGGATCTTATGTAAACATTTTCTCAATTGTAGTTGTTTCCTCCTTTCAGCTTATAAATTGATATAAAATTTGCCAGCAGGTTTCCTATAGAGCACATACTACTAATAATGCTTGAAATATCTACATACAACAAATAATATCTTCAAACATTTTTAATCTATTTTTTCTGCCTCTGTAGTCACTTATAAAATCAGAGGTCTGTGAAACAGCCATTTTCCTCATTTAAAAATATGTCGCTATCTAATTCCTTCTGTAGGCTTGTTCCATTTTCACTCCTTCCTTTTAATTTCTCTTCTACTAATGCAGACTTTTAAATATTTGCACCTTACATATCTTCCAGGAGATCATTTTCTTTTTTGTGAACAAAGGCAATGGGCTCATCATATATAAGTTTTATTATGTTAATATATGTTCCCTTCAAACTCTCTTAATCTTTCATTATGGAAGGATGCCAGAACCTGTCAAAAGGCTTTTAAGCATCAAATAAGATGATCTTATAGGTTTTTTTTGACATAATACACACATACAATATCATAATATATACTTTGTTTTGTCTTGTTTTTTTGTTGATGGCTCTCTCTCTTTTTTTGTATTTGTATATGTATATTTTGAACCAACCTACACCTCTGAAATAAAGTCAATGTGATTAGGGTAAATTTTATTTTTGTGTTTGTATTTGGTAAATAGTATTTTTGAGTGATTTTACATTTATTTTTTAGGGATATTGGTCTGTATTTTGTATACTAAACACTAGTAAATGCGGGAAATGTCTAAGGTAGATCAAGGAGAATAAAGATGATCATAGGAAAAGCAAGCAGAAAGTTGGGTGGCTGTAAGCTTTGTTTTTTGTTTTGTTTTTGTTTGTTTGTTTTTGGTTTTGATTTTCTGGACTATTCATTTTAGTGCTTGTTAAGTTTCAGACACAGGAAAAATGGGTGAGGTGCCATTTGACATATCAAAAGAGACCTGGCTGCCAGGTTCTCCCAGCATCCCTTGGTCCCTACTTGTTACAGGTTATGACTGGCATATGCTGCCCTCTACCCCATATTCTCCAGCACAGGGTTTGGGCTGCTGGCCCTTCTCCTCAAAGTCTTTTTTCTATATAATCCAGCCATTTGTTTAACCTCCCTTTTGTACCTTTGCCTTCTTGGGTGCTGCCTCTGGTTCCCATCTCTCTCTCCTCTTCCTTCCCTTCCCTCTTCTTCTACCTTTTCTCCTCTCATGGCTCAACATCATCACCACTCTAGATTCTAAAAGTTGTCTCTGACTCTGGGTATGCTCTCCCTTTTTTCTACAATAAACTTTCTCCTTCACCATACCTAGGAACAGTCATGCCTCTTCCTTTTAATTTCTTTTTTTTTAAAATTCTGTACTGAGTTCAGTAGTCTAAATATTTGTAACTGAAATTGTCTGATCATTTATTTGAGTAGAAGGTGTAGACTTACAGAGCAAAGACTATCCTATTCACTTATCTTAAGATCTATCTCTCCAAGATAACAAATTTATATGCCTACACTAAAAAGAAAAATATTCTAAGCTCAACTATAGTATATCATATAATTCCATTAATGTAATTCCAAATTGAAAATACAACATAGTGTGGCACAGGCCTTTAATCCAAGTGCATGGGAGGCAGAGGCAGGTGGATCTCTATGAGTTTAAGGCCAACCTGGTCTACCCATTTTTGGGACAGCCAGGTCTACACAGAAAGACCCTGTCTCAAGACTCCTCCCTTCAAAAAAATACAATATGAAACACATGTATCTATTTTCAGACAAGGAATAAATCAGTGGTACTATATTTATTCTAAGAATAGCTTGTTGGAATCACGAAAACTTTGACTATGATTTAAAGGGAGAACCTCAATTAACAATGTGTAAAACTTGTTCAAATATCATCAACATATCTCTATATGAACTATCATTAAAAGATAGTAGGAATTCCTATGACTCAGATGTGCCATTTTGCTTGACCTACAGGCTATTGCTTCAGTTGACAGATCATCTCTATTAGAAAATCCTAGTGACATAATCAGAGCAAAAAGTACTGGAAATCACTTGAACTTCTGACAGACTGACTAGAAAATTATATGTCTTTTGTATTGAGGAAATTAATTTCTAATGTAATTACATGAATATTTTTTCTGATACAAATATGTTGAATACTGTTTAAGACAGACATTTCAACAACTAAAAGGGATATATGTTTAAAGTAAGATGAATTTAAACCTCACAATTTACAGTTTAGCCTTGTCTTCCATACTCTTACATTCAATTTATATTCTGATTGCATCATTGTCTTGACTTCCAGCATGGTATCAAAGATTTGAAAATAAGAAAAGGATTTCCATTTTCTTGCTATTATTTTATTCATTCATTCATTGTGTGCATTCCAGTTTGTTTTGTGTGTATGTGAGTGTGTGTGATTTATACCTTTAATGTCTACCACATCTAAAATATGTAGATTAACTGAGGTCTTTGTAAACAGGAGTGTTCCTACACCTTTTTACATGTAATGCCTATGCTATATTCTAAAAAATGAGAGTAACTGAATTTGTAGTGATTTTTAGTTCTTTGAAGGTAATAACATTTCTAATTTTTTATATACATCCTGAATCTAGAAGTGGCATTTGTGGTGTTTTGAGTAATGAATGTCCCTCATAATCTCAAACATTGATACTTTATCCCAGTTGATAGTACTGTTTGGAAAAGCTTAGGTGGTGTGGAACAATATCACTGGAGGTGAGATTAGATATTATAAAGACTCCATGCCATTTTCCATTGCACTCTCTCATACCTACTTGCGATTCAAGATGTGAGCCTCAGATTCTGCCTTAGCCATCATTTCTGCTGCTTACTACCATGACTTTCGACCGTTAATGATTCTTATACCTTTGAAAATGTAAGCAATCCCATATAGACTCTTGTGTGAGTTGCCTTTGTCACGTTTTTTGTTTGTTTGTTTGTTTTTGTTTTTGTTTTTTCACAGCAATGTCAAGTAACTGACACATTATACTATGGCTAAACGTAAAGCAAATCATTTCCAAGAAAATCATCTTTCTTGAAGACACTAAAAAGGATGGTAAATATTGTTAATAGTAGAGTACATATGTATATATAATTAAAATATAGATAATATATAGTAGATGCGTTATATTGTAACTTGTACCTCTGAGACATGATCATTGTACTACATAAAATTTAAATTTAATATTTAATTAAATTACAAAGAAAATAAGTTTTAAATTAAAATGTGAAACTTCTATATGGCTTTAATAACAGTCCTTACTATTCCTGTATGATAATTATTTGTTTAAGTGTTTATCTTTTACAATTATACTTAGGCAAATAAAGTTCACTACAGTTTGTAAAAGTGAATATTTATGTCTACGGACATAAAGAAATGATTTAATAAACCAATATTAAACAACATACTAATATAACAACTTGAGAATAGTATATAAAATTATTATTTATAGTCTGAATTTTTAGGAATTTATATATTCAATTTGTGTTTCTTTCATTTCATGGTCTAATAAAAAGAATCTTCATTTCTTGCTGTCATCTGCTTATTTCAACCTCAATAACTTTTCTATTTAAAAACACTATGAATTGATAAACATTCTTGCTTCTGATCATGGTGAACATACTGAGTCATCAAAATGTATGCCTTTTTTCAGGCTATCATTCTAAGCAAACGTCCATGCATCTAGAACATTAACTTCCTATACTTCCAAGTTGCTTAAACTTTAATTTAAAGAAATAATTCATAAAATGCAACAATCAAATCTCTCCTTCACATTTTACTTTTTATCCTCCATTGTGTCCTTATTTACAGGATATGGTAATAATTGATTTATCAGTAAACATACAAAATTTTTTTATGACACCTGAAACATACTCTTGATTAAAATGATATAAAAACTGTTTATTTTGTCATAATATTCTGTTTTTCTTATATAATATAATATAAAAACAATTTCAGCATATTTTTTTCTTACAGTTTCTCTTGGAGGGCATATCTAAATTTCAATGACCACACTTTAAGGATCTACACAAGATAAATAATAAATTATTCAAATTTCAATCCATGTCTTACTATATACTCACATTGTGCCTAGTTTGCTCAAATTCTTTATCATTACTATAGATATAACTTTCTGCAAACATGCCTACTAAATAATATAATAAGCTTAATTCTTTCAGCTATTTGTGACTTAGATTTTATATCTGAAATGTAAATGACTAATTTATTAGAATAGAGTTAATTATATGGCCACGTAGAGTCTTTGTTTATAAATCAATAAATTAGGTTCATTGATATTTTATTTTCTCATAATCAGGAAAGACAGTCTTTACTACACTTGTGGTGATATCTCTGTTTGTTACAGAGGTAAAGTTGTTATTAGTAGAGTTTGATTTTTTTGTGTTGTTTTGTTGTGTTTTTTTTTTGCTTTGTTCTTATACTTACTATATAGCATTATTCTTTCTAATGTTTTAAAAAATTTTATCTAAACATATAATTGTCTACATTTTTATTATGATGTCTATCATTCTCCTTAATTTTATTTTTCTAGGACCTCTTATTTTGTAAGGATTTTGCTTGCTTGTTTGTTTGTTATCTTTACACACTGACTTACTCTATAGGCCCAGAGTGAGTATGACTTTTGATTTTCCAGACTCAGATTCCTAAATATTGGAAATGGAGATTGCCAGTACTGTAGCCAGGTTTTAGCTTTACCCCAAATACCATCAGTGGGCCATTTTTCTCTGTCAACAATCTCAATACAGTATAAGAATATGAGAATTATTAGGCTTTCAAAAGACTGAAACTTATGTTTGTTACTTTTTGAGTTTTATTTTTCAAAGTCATTTATTGTTATTGTTCCAATTCATTTCATTTCAGTGACAAAATTATGACTAATTTGTACTTTATCCTTGTGGAGCAGGTATTTAGATAATTTATTCCTCATTTTATTTTTCTAATAGATAATTTTAAATTTAAAATTGTCTATGTTGTTGGTAGCATTTCAGCAGTTGTAGGACATATCTTGTTTCAAAATATTAAATTTTTTATAATTTATTTTTACTTCTTCAAGTCACATCTCAATCACAATCCCCTCCCTTCTCCCCCCCTCCAGTCTTACCCTCCCACCCTTTTCCCCCTCAACCCCCTATACTCTTCCCCCTCAACCCCTATCCTATTCCCCCTTGGGTTTTTTTTTAAGTTTAAGGTATATCTTTCCCCCCACCAGCTTCCCCTTTCTGTCCAACAAATGGTTCTTTCTCTTATAACAATAAATACAATACAAAACAACAAAAATAAATACGCCACAATTATGAGAGTTATATGATTAGCATGCATTCCCAATGTCCAGTCCATATGTATTTGGCACCTGACTTTAAAATTCTACTATCTAACCATCTCCATGAGTTTAAAGTTCTATATCTAACTCAGCTTTCACGCTAACTTGCATCACAATTTTTTTTAATAATTTATTTTTTATTTCTTCAAGTTACACCTCAATCACAATCCCCTCCCTACTCCCCCCTCCAGTCCCACCCTTCCACTCTCCTCCCCCTCAGCCCCACCATCCTCTTCCCTTCTTTTTTTTTTTTTCAGTTTAAGGTATTTATTTTTCCCCCCAAAAGCTCTCCCTTTCAGTCCAAAAAATGGTTCTGTTTCTTATAACTATAAATACAATACAAAACAACAGAAATAAATAGGCCACGATTATAAGAGTTATATGGCTTAGCATACATTCCCAATGTCCAGTCCATATGTATTTGGCACCTGACTTTAACATTCTACTATCTAACCATCTCCATGAGTTTAAAGTTCTATATCTAACTCAGCTTTCATACTAACTTGCCTCATAATTTTAAAAATATCTTCTTAGATCCAGAACACCCTCTTGATTCCTAAACAACATCACAATTTTAAAAACATCTTCTTAGATCTGGAACACCCTCTTGATTCCTAAACAACTCAAAATTTAACTATGAGACTCTAGCTATCTATTCTTCAACTACCTCAGAGACCTGAGAGGGATAAATATATCTGATTATAGGAAGTTCAGGGCCCACAGCTTCCAAAACTAAGAAATGACATACCAGTGGCTGCCTGGACAGTTCCCATTTTCCCTCCGTACATTACAGCATCAATCTTCAGCCATTTGGCCCCATTTCTCTGACAGACATTGATTGTAGAGCAGGAATTATGAAGGACTTGCCTACCCTGTCTTGACAGAGCTAGGCTGTCGACTTGCCTGCTTCCAAGTTTTGACCTTTTTGGACAGCATTCTGTCTACAGTTGAAGCAAGGGTTTTTTCTTGCCAAGAGATAGGCTTGACACTAATTCAACCATCTCCCACTGGAGATTCTTCAATGCTCATCTTCTACTTGGAGTAGAATAGGGGATGTTGTCAGGAGCTGACATGTCTCAATATCAAAAAATCTTAAGTTAAGAAAACAACTTGATGCCATATTCTGCAGATCTCTTGAGTTTTTTGAAGATGCCCTATTTATCTTTTATATTTAGATAAGCAAATGTTGCTTGTCTCTTAGCAACTTGATTTCTGATTAACTTAGAAAAAAACTGTGATAGACTGTCATAATACCTAACAAAATGAAAAGCTTGGATGACTATTAGTTTGCTTTTCTAAATTATCCTAAACAGTTTATGATGGTTGGTAGCAAAAGGCCAAAACTTCACATTTCATTTTTAAGCATTACTAGGTACAATACCTTTAAAAAGTGTTATCCTTAATTTTGTATCAATATACAAAAATCAATACCAATGTGGCCAAATATAATCTTAATTTTTTATCAATATACAAAGATCAATACCTATGTAGCCCAATACAATCTTAATTTTGCATTAATATACAAAGCTCAATACCAATTCAGCCAAATATAATATTAATTTTCTATCAATATACAAAGGTATAAGGGCATAGTCAATAATCTGTCTTTTTTTCTTGATCTTTCCTATATTATGTCTATGTCCCATTTTTTCTCAAGTCTGTTCACTGCTACGTAGGAGAGAAAGAAGGATACAGAAAAGAAAAAGATAGAAGTCCCTTGGTCTAACATCCAAAGCCCATTTAACAAGACCATTTAATAGCTTGTAATCTCTTCCCCTAAATAACAAGATTTTCCATTATCCATCAAATGACCAAAGGGGGGAAAGGCACCCTCCCCACCTTCTGGGGATGGGATGTCACTCTCTTAAAATGACTTCCTGCTGATTTGGGATGTAGCAAATCTGTTTGGGGCCCAATTAAGAATGGAAAAATGGTGAAAAATGCTAATAGAATCATTTGATGTTCAGTCCTTTTGTGCTCAGCTATTTAAATGTCCTAAGAAGTTTGTAGACAGAAGCTGAACTTCAGGGCTTTACTGTGTGGCTGGAGCCATCTGTGGAGCTGAACAATCTTAGCGATTTTGAGTTGTTGTGGTTGTAGACTTTTGAGGGAACAGCTATTAAGGAAGTCTGCAAGGCTTGATCGTCTGGGCTACTTGTCTTTTTGGTGTCTGATCTGTTTTCTTCTGAGGTTTTTGCTGTCCAGTTGTCCCTGGATTCCTTGGATGGATGGTTTAAATCTCCTGGAAAGATAAGAACAGAGCCCTGCCCTAATCCTAACTCTGGGAAATATTAAATTTTTTACATTGTGCTTTTTCCTTAATGGAGTGATGATTTTTAAATCTATTCTTGAATTTCCATCAATTTCAACAGCCCATAGTGCACCCACACAGAAATATGTTCATATATACACCTACCCCTCTGAACACACAAGGGTTTTTAAAAACCAAACCATATGACAAAATGAAGCTCTACATATCTTAGAAGCTTCCTACATTGTGTCACTGAAATCCATCCTAGATATTTTGAGAGAAGTTTACTAGCTTAGCTTCTAGAAGGGGAGGCTACTTTCCCTATTTCTGAGTCTCTTGTATCATAAATTGTAAATGTGAAAATATATTAAAAGTACAGAGAATGAATGGTCATCTCCAGTGAGCACGAGTACATCATTTGGTGACTCAGAATGACAGCAAAAGTGCCACTGACTTAAGAAATGTGAGGTAATATGTTTTATGAATGCTGACCCTACTTTAAAGATGTACAGGGATTAAGATGGAACAGTGATTAATTGAATGGCCAACCAATGACTGGCACAACTTGAGACATACCCCACAGGAGAAAGCCAAATCGTGACACTATTAATGATACTCTGTGTGCTTGGAGAGAGAAATCAAGTATAACTATCCTATGAGAAGACCCTTCCAGCAGTGGATTCAAACAGATTCTGAGATTCACAGCCAAGCATGAAATGGAGCTCGTTGGACTCTTTCAGAGGAGTGAGAGGAAGAACACAGGGATCTGGAGTGGATAAGAACACCACAAGAAGACCAACAGGGTCAACTAACCTAGGCCCCTGGGGGCTTACAGAGACTGAAGCACCAACTAAAAAGGCGTGTATGAACAGGACCTAGCCTGCCTACACGTATGTAGATGGTAGTCAGCTTATTATTCATATAGATCACCTACTGACTGTCTCTGACATGGAATCTGTGGTTGTCAGTATATGGATCACTTTGCCAAAGCTAGGGAACTTTGTCTGGCCTCAGTGGAAGAAGATGCTTTTAGTACTGATGTGACTTAAAGAGACAGGGTAGATTGATGGGGTAAGGGGTAACACTATTTTTTTATTTTTATTTTTTTTTTAGTTTAAGGTATTTATTTTTCCCCCCAACAGCTCTCCCTTTCAGTCCAAATAATGGTTCTTTTTCTTATAACTATAAATACAATACAAAACAACAGAAATAAATAGGCCACGATTATAAGAGTTATATGGCTTAACATACATTCCCAATGTCCAGTCCATATGTATTTGGCACCTGACTTTAACATTCTACTATCTAACCATCTCCATGAGTTTAAAGTTCTATATGTAACTCAGCTTTCATACTAACTTGCCTCATAATTTACTATTTTTAGGAGAAGGGGAGGGAGGAAAGGAAGAAGAGGGTGAGAGGGTGAGACTGGGCAGAAAGGATGGAGAGGGCTGTAATCAGGATGTAAAATAATGAATGAATGAATGAATGAATGAATAAATAAATAATGGAATTGACAATAGAAAAATTAAAGTACATTTTCATTATATGCAGAAAGGTAAATATTTGTGCACTTAATGTTAGATCTAATAATACATTAAAGTAAAACAGTTTCATTAGATATTTAGGACTATTTTCAGAATATAAGTTAATTCTCTATTATATGTGTATGTATTCATGTACTAAAAATACAGCTAATGCACTATGTACAGCAATAAGAATTTTCAAAACTATTGAAATTTGACTATCTTTATGGATAGAATATCCATATATATATATACTTTTGTTATACATATAAACTTTTGTTACACATAAAACTCAATATAAAGGAATAAGTCAATTTTATAAAGATAAATAATGGAGTGGAAAATTATTTTTCTGCTTTTCCAAAGGCAGAAGAATAAAAGCAAATGCTAGCACTCAAGTTATTAGCTTAGTTTATTATTGTCATGATTCATTGAGTCAAAATATCTTTAGAAATCATAACCATCCACCATTGAAGACAGAGGTCATCTATGTCGACTTCTTCCAGTCCCATAAACATGCAAGGCTTTGCCAGGAATCTCTTTAGTTGAACTCTGTGGAAAAAGGTTCCTTATTATGGATGCCCTCTGGAATCCTCTGGAGCAGCTAATCCCTGCATCACCAGGCAGTTCTACTCTTTCTTACCCCAAAGCTATGTGAGACTTCTTTAGGATGTCCTTTTTACACGTAAAATAATCTTGTTGAAATGTGTTCTATTTCTCCTCAGTTTTTAGATCACGAATCCTAAGCAAGTGTAAGTTTAATTTCAACCTTAATAGAAACAACGTGAAAGGTAAAATTTACACATTTTAAGAGTTTCCTTGGTAGTTTTTTTTTTTCATATTTGACAATATATAATAGTTTGGAAAGCATTAACCATAATCTGAAGAAATTTTATTTGTTGGTTTTTGCTTTATTTTAACCTGGTTTTCTGAAGCCATAGGTTGTCAAGGAACTTACTATGTTTCACATGACCTTGAACTCCTGATTCTTCTGTTTTTACATCCATTGTGTTAGAATAATAAGAATGTGCCACCAAGCTGCATCTGAAATTTTCTATTTAAAATTAAAATTACATCTATACCAATACCATGCTGTTTTTATTACTATTGCTTTGTAGTATAGCTTGAAATCTAGGATGGTGATACCTGAAGTTTTTTCATATTACAGGATTGATTTAACTATTCTGGGTTTTTTGTTATTCAGTATTAAGTTGAGAATTGTTTTTTCAAGGTCTGTAAAGAATTTTGTTGGAGCCAGGTGTGGTGGCACACACCTGTAATCCCAGCACTTGGGAGGTAGAGGCAGGCGGACCTCTATGAGTTCAAGGCCAGCCTGGACTACAAAATGAGTCCAGGACAGCCAGGGTTACACAGAGAAACCCTGTCTCAAAAAACAAAAAAAAAAAAAAAAAACAAAAACAAACAAACAAACAAAAAACAAACAAAAGATTTGTGTTGATATTTTGATTGGAATTGCATTGATTCTGTATATTGCTTTTGGTAGGATGGCCATTTTTATTATGTTGATCTTACCATCCATGAGCATGGGAGATCTTTCCATCTTCTGATGTCCTGTTCAATTTCTTTCTTCAAGGACTTGAAGTACTTTTCATACAGGTATTTCATTTGCTTAGAGTTACCCTCTAGGTATTTTATTTTGTTTGTGGCTATTGTGAAGGGTGTTGTTTCCCTAATTTCTTTCTTAGCCCATTTATATTTTATATAAAGAAGGGTTTCCAATTTTTTTGAATTAATTTTGTTTCCAGCCACCTGATGAAGTTGTTTATAAGTTGTAGTAGTTCTCTATAATTTTGGGGGGCCACTTATGTATAGTATCATATATCTGCAAATAGGGATAATTTAACTTCTTCCTTTCCAATTTGTATCCCCTTGATCTCCATTACTGCTCTTGCTAGAACTTCAAGTACTATGTGGAAGACATGGGGAGAGTGGACATCCTTTTCTTGTCCCTGATCTTAGAGGAAAGTCTTTAAGTTTCTCTCCATTTAATTTGTTGTTGGCTACTGGCTTGGTCCTGCTATATAAACAGACCAGTTGATCAACAGAATTGAATTGAAGACCCAGAAATTAGCTCACACGCCTATGGTCACTTAATTTTTGACAAAGAAGCCAAAAACCGTACAGTGGAAAAAGGGAAAAAGGACAGCATCCTCACCAAATGGTGCTGGTCTAACTGAATGTCAACATGTAAAAGGATGCAAATAGACCCATACTTATTACCTTGAACAAAACTTAAGTCCAAGTGGATCAAGGACCTTAACATAAAGCCATACATATAAATCTAATAGAAGAGAAAGCGGGGAAAAGCCTCAAAGTCATTGGCACAGGTGACAACTCCATGAACAAAACAGAAATAGCTCAGGCTCTAAAACCAACAATCAATAAATGGTACCTTATGAAATGGAAAAGCTTCTGTAAGGCAAAGGACACAGTCATTCGAACAAAATGGCAGCCTACAGATTGGGAAAAAAATCTTTAACAATCCCACATTGGACAGAGGGTTAATATCCAAAATGTGTAAAGTACTCAAGAAATTAAACACTAAGAAACCAAAAAATTCAGTCAAAATATTGGGAACAGAGCTAAACCGAGAATTCACAAATGAAGAATCTCTAATTGCTGAGAGACACTTGAAGATTAAATATTCAATATCCTTAATCATCAAAGAAATGCAACTCAAGACAACTCTGAGATTTCACCCCTGTTGGCTGGGGCTGTTGCTCCTCTGTAGCTTACTTGTCAGACCGTGTTCGTGGTCCTCCCAAGGTGCTCTCGGGGGATTCTCAGGATCAATGTGCATCTAATAGCTATAAACACTGTGAGCTTGTACAGCCCACTCCCAGGCAATGAGGAATGGCCCGGGACTGTTTCACTGCTCCTGAGTCAGAGCTCTCTGTGTTACAGTCTGTGTATTCAGCATGTAGCAGCTCTGCTGGTGTGTTTCTCGGTGTCCAGGCACAGATGCTGTGGACTCTGGAGGTCCTAAGTTTTGTGGTTGAGTCTGTCAGCTGGAGACTTGAAAGGATCCAACAGGGAGGGAGTACAGTTTCCTGGTGGGAGTCACTCAGTGTTCGTATCTGGTGATTCCAATCCTTCAGCCTCTATATTTCCAGTACTGAGTTCTTTGTTGTCCCTGCTGGGCTGGCCCAGATGGATTTTCACCTGTCTAGATGGTCCCCAGGCCACCTGTTTTCCTCTTGGCCCTAAGCACTAAGCCCTTTATTCTGAGTCAGTCACTCAGCGGTGCACCCAGGCCAAGACCTCACTGCTCCAGGGGTGGAACTATATATGCTGAAGATCTGATTTCCCACCGGAAAAGCCAGCACTAGCAAAGGAGTCAGATATTAACCCCACAACCTGCCCAGTGCTTGGACTCTGTGGAGATCCAAGCCATCTTCCAACCCGGATGCCTGCCTTTCTGCCCGCTCTCACCTCACTGCTCCTACATATTTCTGGGGCTGTCCTTGGATGCTGGCAATTGGAGCCACTGTCTTCCAAGTCCCACTGTATTGGCACTGCAGCGTATCCAGCTGCTGGAAGTGTATCCCGCTGCTCTGTCTAGCTGTAGTGTTCTTCCCAGTGACTGAAAATCCAATAGAGGGGTCTGTATGTCCAACATCCCTTTGGGGAAGCCCAAATATACTTGGGTTTGCCAAAATGCCACTGCGCTGTGGACCTGCTGCCACCTCGCAGCTCAGAATGTGTTGTAGCTAGCGACCACAATGGTTCTGCTGAGAATATATCCCATTCCCACGCCTTGGCTAATCTTCTGCTTGGTGTCAGAATGCTAGTGTGGAATCTGGGAGCCGAGGAGGTTGGTTAGTATCTCTGTCTGGGGTTTGGAGTTGTTCGCTGGGTATTGGAATGGCTCTTACCCCGTCACTCTCCTGGTGATGTTTTCAGGATTCAGCAGCTTCAGTGGTTTCTGCTGGTCTGTTTTTCTGAGTGTCCAAGAGAAAAGAGGACAGTCTTGCCCAGGGACTTTTAGTGGTCCCTGGGTCACTGGGTGAAACCCAGAACGTTCACACCACTCAGATTATTGCTCAGCGTCTTATAACTCTGTGGTGTCATAGCTGTTTTCCCCACAATCAAAATGTGTCTGTGCAGGCTCTCACCATCTTGGATCCTTCTCAGTATACTTTTTGAGATTACAAACTATGTAATTCCCCCTTCCCCTTCCCTTTTTTTCCAAACCCATTTGTATACTCTCTCTTAATCTATTTTAAATTCAGTCTCTTACTTCATTACCGTTTTTTATAGATATGCATACATATATGTATATATATATATGTATATTTCTAATTACATAAATATAACCTGTAAAGTCTGTATGTGACATGAATCTATGTGCATTGGGGTTAAATTTTGATATTAGATAAGGAATTGTGCTTTTCCCTGTGGAGGCTTGCTTTCCAAACTCAACCAGAATTTAACAAGTAAACAATAGACTTGCTAATGTCTTTGTAGGCATGGTGAGGTATAGGAATTGAATCTTAGGAAGCCTCAACCTTAAACAAAGAGCTACAGGAAACTTAGAAAAGTTGACACCAATTTTGTAAGTAAAATATTAAAATAGTTATTTTTGTGAACTTCAGTTTTATATCTGTTCTTTTTGTGAAACTTTTATATAATATGAGAGCCTGTGCTATTTTTTATATTGTCAGAGTTAAAGGAAAAACCAATAGGCTTATCCTGAGAGTTCTTTTATTAGCATATGCAATAATCCAATTTCAAACTTCTGTTACCCAGACATTGGGCTGCTATGAATGATTTTGACTGATTTGAAAGTACAAAGATTTATTTTGTCCTTTAGCATTACTCTTAGATCCACAGGAAGTCAGAAACATCATAATAAGACATCGGAGAGGCAGAGGGTAGCTCAATGATTATTAACCAGGGACAAAGATCCCAAGAGGAATGAGCTGTGCATATGTTACCTTTAAAGACAAGCCTACCTCCTAATAGTTTATTTTGGGACTCAGAAACTATTCACTTTGAGTTTACCTGGTCTGATAGATTTAAATATCAATGATATTGTATTTATTTCAAAGATTACATGCCTAATCCACATAATCTCCTGAGTGGCACTTCTATAACTCAAATCTTGTTTTTTTCATTGCTACTTGGATGACCAATAAGTGTATCATAGTAGACAAGTTCAAAGCAGAACCAAGCTCTATTCGTACCACACAGTAATGATTTTGCCACAAGCTCCAAATCTCATAAATACTTTAAAGGACTAAAAGTATGAATAATTCCACTCTTAAGGCTGTTTTCAAAAATGAAATTTTCTATTTTTTGAGAGATAATAACATTGAAAATATTATGCAGAACGAAATAGCTTAAAGATTCACTAGAAATCCCATTATTTTAGAGACTTAGAATAAAATTATGTGAGCACAACACTTTAAAATGCATTAAAACTATTTTATTTTATGGCTTCCCTGACAATGACACAGATAATTATTCTGCAATATTGAGTGATTCCTTCTATTTGGAATGTTTTCATAATTGAAAAAAGTTGAAGATTACTATCAGTTTTATTATCACTGTTAAGTATATTAATATACACTTGACATTTCATACATTAATAATAAACTTCAGTAGACTTTAAGCAATGTATTTTCATGATCATGTACATTTAGTGAACAGTTTTATTGAGTAAAATACCAGTAGAGTCATAGATTATTTTTTGACTCTCAAGATAAATAATAGTTTTATAAAATAATTTATATAAATTATTATCTCAAGCTGAAAATTTTCTGTGAAATACAGTGTCACACAATAGTATCTGAAATATCCATCTTATGTAAACATTTCTTATAATAATTATTTTAAATGCCTTACAGGCATAAGTGTTTCTAAGGCTTCAGTTTGGAAGCCTACTCCTACTTCCTTCAAAATATGTGCTATACAAAAAATTAAAAGAATAATTGTGACAGAAATTCATAAAATTTGAAGTAATTTCTTTCAATTTATAACTAAATATAAGATTCCTAACTGAATGGATATTTTCTTGTGTTGGCTTCAGTATTCATCTGCCTCACTATCTCTTTTCCTATAAAAAGCTTAAAATGCTATGATGTGTTACAAAGATTAACAGTCTCTTCTTGAACTTTTCTGCCACAGGATTTCATCTTCTTCAATGACAAAACTACTGACATGATTGGCGTATGTTTAGATACATTAATCATTTAGGAAACTGAAATGCCTGACATTCTGTCCATGAACTCAGCACTACATCATCCTCATAAAAACACAGATGCTAGCAAGGACACAAACATGCACTATTCAAGACACCATGCTTCTTTCATTAGACAATTCTGTTCCTAATAAGTTGTGTATGGATATTATTAACTAATTATAATCAAATTAAAAATAAAATCTATTGCATAAGTGGGTTTTCACTCTCGGTCATAGGAAAAAATTTACCACTCTTTGATATTTGATATGACAACCTCTTCAAATTCAGAAACTTGCTTGACCTCCAAGATGCAATCCTTCAAGGAACTGTTTGTCAAATCATCCTGACATACTTCTTGAAGGAAAACCAGTATTTGGTTGTAAATATTCAGTGAAAAAAAATGTAATATCTTTCTGTACTGATCTTATAGATTAAGGAAAGTGCGACAAAAGTGAGCAAGTGAAAATACCTAAAATTGAATCCATCATGTGTGCGAATGGGGGTGTGGAGAGTGAATGCATTAGAAGAAAGAAGGATTGATGCTAGGAATACTTGTATACGCATTGTTTCATGCACAGTGAAAAATAATAATTAGTAATACTGGATTACTAGTTAAAATAATCATAGATTAATATACTCATTTTGCTTACTGTACTTTGTAAATAATTTCATATCTGTAAAAAATATGAAGCATATATATTTACTGGCCTGATATATTTTCTGATGACAGTCTATAAGTACATGCAAATAAAAATATGTAGTCTATGAAGTCATAGACCCTTTTTCAAAAAGATAGTAAAGTCCTTTCATCATATTTTAATGAAATTCAGTTATGAAATAATTCATATTACCTCTCATATTCCACATATCTGTGTATAATTATAAATATTCCTTACAACATTAATACAAGTGTTGTCTACTTTTATCTACTTCAAAATCATCTGAATTATAAATTAATAATCTTAATATTTTATCAGGATTTAGGAAGAGAGATAATGAGAAAGGTTTAATAAACTTCAGAAAGAAGGTAAACACATGTTCCACTTATTTTATGATCGGTAAACTGATTTCGAGGATTTTAAAAGAACTTTCTAAGGAAGAGAGATTTGGACTTGCTGATTTCATACAGATTACAAATGTATTCTTTGAGAGAATGAATGTTAAACATATATTTTCTGCAGTGTGAGACTTCATGCAGCTCTGTGATGTGCATCACTTATCAGGAAAATCCCTCCAGCAAACTTGATAAACAAATATATAAATACACAAAATATGTCATGGCACAATAGAATTTAGTAATTTTGAATTTTGCAAAATAAGTTAGTTAATCATAAACTTTTTACATCACACCCATAAACCCATTCTTCCATGCTTCAATTGGAAGTTAGCAAGTTAATAAGAGATATGTATTAAGAGAGTATGTATAGTAATGGTGCCACATTTTAAATAAAGATCAAATAAAAATAACAGGCTCTGGGTGATTTGATGATTAAAATATTCAATAATTAAATATTCAAATACTTGCATAAATTTTATATAACTACATTGGTTGATATGGTTTTATATCTGTGGCTATATATCACATTATACTATCCTTTTTATGTTTTCTTTAATGTTTATTTATTGCTTCAGGTTACATCTCCATCACAGTGCCCTATTTCCACCTTTTTATCATTATCACATAGTTCTAGGACTGTCAGATACTAAATTGTCTACTTTCTGGAAAAAAAAAACCACTTTCATAGGCATCTCTATAAGAAATATTTGCAAACAGTTTCTTAATATTTATATCTATATGACTAAAATATACTGTAATGAAGGATGATATTAGACCTATAATAGGGAGGGCGACAGATGACAAGTGGAAGATTCAAGTTGAGTCAAGTTATAAAGAGAAAAATATTGTTGTGTACTGGTTTCATAAAGAAGCAATATTTACTGAAATTTTTTGTTAATGTGATTTCGTGGCATTTTCAAAGAATTTGACAAATAGCCATGTATGCTATAGGCAGATTAAATATTTCTCAACATACCTCAAGGTATCTAGTCCAAATAATCTATCCTATTTACTGTGTACTATCTCTTTGCATTGATTTTCTATTTGAGAATGAAAAATTTCTTCTAGCTCCTAGTATGCTTTAATATCTTACTTTTGCAAGGATTTGTACATGAAGTTTTGTAAAATGGCTTTAAATTTATTTGGTCTTTCAATCATTGATGTACTATTTATACTTTACACATATATTTTTGTGCTTATAAGCTTAAATAATTAAACAATATTTTATCTTATTCTTTCCACATCCCTAACACCTCTCAACATCTCTTCACCTTACTTCCCTCAGCCAATTTCATGTTCTTTCTAGGTATAGAACTTTAAACTCATGGAGATGGTTAGATAGTAGAATGTTAAAGTCAGGTGCCAAATACATATGGACTGGACATTGGGAATGTATGCTAAGCCATATAACTCTTATAATTGTGGCCTATTTATTTCTGTTGTTTTGTATTGTATTTATAGTTATAAGAAAAAGAACCATTTTTTGGACTGAAAGGGAGAGCTGTTGGGGGGAAAGAAGAAATACCTTAATCTAAAAAAAAAAAAAGAAGAAGAGAAGAGGATGGGGGGGTTGAGGGGGAGGAGGGCGGAAGGGTGGGACTGGAGGGGCGAGTAAGGAGGGGATTGTGATTGAGATGTAACTTGAAGAAATAAAAAATAAATTGTTTAAAAATATTAAAAAGAAAAATAAATAAATAAACCATCAAAGACCTTAACATAAAACTGGACACACTAAATCAATAGAAGAGAAAATGAGGAAAAGCCTCAAACTCATAGGCACAGGGGATAACTTCCTGAACAGAACACTAATACCTCCGGCCCAAAGACTAACAATCAATAAATGAGACCTAAGAAGCTGAAAAGCTTCTGTAAGTCAAAGGACACTGTCAGTAGAACAAAATGGCAGCCTACAGATTGGGAAAAGATCTTTACCAACCCCACATCTTACAAAAGGCTAGTGTCCAAAATTTATAAAGCACTCAAGAAATTAAACAACAAGAAACCAAGAAAACCCAGTCCAAAAAAAAAAATCTGGTAGAGAGCTAAACTGGGAATTGAAAAAAGAGGTATCACAAATGGCTGAGAGACACTTGAAGAAATGCTCAACTTCCTTAATCATCAGAGAAATAGAACTCAAGATAATTTTGAGACTCCATCTCACCCCTGCAGAATGGTTTGGATCAAAAACTCAAATGACAGCACATGCTGGTGAGGTTGTGGAGAAAGGGGAACACTCCTCCATTGCTAGTGGGAGTGCAAACTTGTACAACTTCTATGGAAATCAGTCTGTCAATATCTTAGAAAGGTACATGCCTTTAATCCCATCACATAGGAGATAGAGGCAGGCAGATCTCTGTGAGTTCAAAGCCAGTCTGATCTACAAAGTGAGTCCAGGACAGCCTGGGCTACACAGAGAAACCCTGTCTTTAAAAATCAAAAAAAAAAAAAAAAAGGAAAAGGAAAAAAGAAAACTTAGACTAGATCTACCTCAAGACCCAGCCATACCACTACTGGGCATATATCAAAAAGATTCCTCACCAAGCCACAAGGACAACTCCTCAACTATGTTCATAGAAGCTTTATTTGTAATAGCTAGAAACTAGAAGCAACCCAGATGTTCTTCAACCAACCAAAGAATGGATTAAAAAAAAATTGTGGTATATTTGGAATACTACTCAGTTATCGAACAAGGAAATCTTGCAATTTGCGCCAAATAGATGGAACTAGAAAATCTCATCATGAGTGAGCTAACTGATTCAGAAAGATACACATGGCATATATTCACTTATAACTGGATTTTAGCCATATAGTACAGGATAACTCTCCTACAATCAATAGGTCCCAAAGAACAGGAATATGGACTTGGTTACATGTTAGTGGGACACTCCACCCTAGTGGAACTGCCATGTATGCCCCCTGTGAAAGAGGAAGCTCTTAGACCTCATGTGACTAATGAAATGAGAGGTTTTCATTCATGGAGTCACCCCACACTGGAGGCGTTGGAAGGGTCGGAGAGGGGGTAGAGTCTGGGAGGGTTAGACCGGGAGGACGTGGTGGGAAGGGTCTGTAATGGATATGTAACTAGAAGTAATAAATAAATGTAAAAAATAAAATTAAACAAATTAACAAATGCAAAAACAAAAATGGTAAAAAAAAAAAAGCAAAAATAAAAACAAAAAAGGCAAGCCAAAGTAACAAGACAGTAAATGTGCAGAGAGTGAGAGATTTTGAATCACTCAGCCCTAAATAAGTGCATTTTTTAAATGTTTCCCCACAGTGCTCAGGGATCTATGCAGAAACGAAACTGGGAAGAGTATAAGAGCCAAAATGAGGCTATGACTCCTAGGAATCAGTGCTTTCCAGACACAACAGAACTGACACACATATGAACTCACTGAGACTGTGGCAGTAGTCACAATTCCAGAACGAATTTAAACCAAACAAAATCACATAACAGAGAAAGGCAAGTGGGGGGAGAGTCTCACTCTTAACTAAGAGCTATTTGCAATCAATACCTGCTGAGATCAGGAAGAAAATAAGTTTTCTTCAATGAAGTGTCATTGAGTACTTCAATCACATACCTATACAACGGAGTTGTTTGTCAACATAAAATGGACCTCATCCTTTCTGGCTGCTGATTTGGTTGCTTGGTTTAGTACACATTTATTTTATATTATGTTTAGGAAAATATATAAATAAGTCATAAAGGAGACAAAAATGAGAAAAATATCAGTTACATGTATATATTGCTAATACTGGATATCACTTTAATATATTCAAAACATGTTACACATATATTTTCCTCAATTAGTTTTTAAGTGGTTATAAGCAACTAGAGGGTAAATTTGTACTTATATAATCAATAGACCTTATATAATGAATTTGTGAATAAGAAACCTACTTTCATTAATTTGTGGTAATTGCAAAGATACAATTTAATATTCATTAGATCACCACTTAAAACACTGTCATATTGATCCACTGTCATATTGAAATAAAAACTTAATATATTGTACAATGATTGCAATACAGGAGAAAATAAATAAGTCAAAACAAATTCAGTAGTGAATACTTTTCAATGAAGAGCAGATGTGTACAGAGTGAATCATCAGCTAAAACACACATGAGTGTCTGTGGCTGTGTTTCATTGTTCAGCAGACATCAATATGACAATGCAAGTCAGATACTGTAATAGAATTCACTTATAAAACCTTGGAACATTTATTACTCAACTTTATTTTTGTGCCATTTGATTCTGGGTGCTGATGATTTTAAACAATTTAAGTAGAATGTAATCATTGTGTTTGTAATTGTTGCAGACAGTAGAACAGTTCAGTGTTGTCCTTGATGTTACTGGTAATATTTAATGCCTTATACAAAGACCAAAAGGAAATACACTTTCTAAAGAAAACTCTATTAACAATATATAGGTTCTTCTTTAGCTGTTAATTTATCGTCATAAATTATATTGCTGATAATAAACTCACAAACACCTGTAGAAATAATTAATTAAATTGTCTAACCAGTATTTATATTATTGTTAATTGATTGGCAGTTCTTAAACCTCAATCCGCCATTATAAATGAGCACACAGAGAACCAGGATGGATTTTAACAAGTCTTGGCCTGAACTGACCAATCTTGGCCCACCTAAGCTAGCTCTTAATTCTATTAGCCGATATAACCCCATATATACATAAGTCCCCTTGGACTGCTGTTCTCCATGCTTTCTGGATATTCCTGGCCATGTGGAATGAGGTTCTTTTTTCTAACCCATGGTTTGTGCCCTCCTTCTTCCTGCTGCTGGCTGGAAGGAATTAATTCTCTGTCTAAAGCGCAGGCTTTCTGTTCTAATCCCAGGAAGTCCCACTTTTCTCTGTCTTTGCCCAATCTCAGGACTCAGCATTTATTTAACCAATCAGAGACAATGTAACAGACAGCAAACAGGACCAGTTAACATTTAGAATGCTTAACACGACACCATCAATTCCCTCCTTTTGTGTAATAAAAAGGCTAAAGTTTTTAACTCATATAGTAAAAAGAATAAGAACAAATATGAAACAATCAAGAAAACAATACATAAAAGTTATGCTCATAATGTTTAGCCCATTTATATCAGGCAATCTTGAAGAAGAAGAAAAATCATCTATCTATCTTAGTGTGTCTAAATTTCTGAACCTAAATAATTTCTATCATATCCTATATTTATAAACCTAGATTTTATTTAGACTTGAAAATATTCTTTTAAATCCTAAACTCAAGTTTAATTGAAAATGTGTAGCTATTATGCCTTCAACCCCATCGAAGACATAAGAAGGAGTAGAGTTATTATTTGAGTGAGTAGGAAGCATAGGAGAACATCTTCCAAAAAGAAATATTTTTGTTGCCTAGACAGTCCCAAATATCTCTTAATATCATTGGATCATCATCTTCAGCCCTCTGGCCAAGCATTTTTCACAGACTAAATTGTGCAGCAAGAAATAAGAAAGATTTTCCCATTCTGTCTCTGCAGAATCAGGACATCGACTTACCTGCATTTAAGCTCTGGTCTGTCTTTGGATTGTGTATAGTCTGTTGAGAGAGCAGGGGCATTTTTGCTGAATAGGGATTATCTCCTGATGGAAGATTTCTTTTTGATGTTCCTTGTCTTCTTCCAAGTCAAATGGGAGCTGTCAGGAACGGACTGTCTTAAGTAAAACAATTCTTAAAATAATAAAAACAACCTTTTTTTTGGGGGGGAATGGGGGGGGCTAGGTAGTACTTCTCCTGAAGCAAATTTGGCCTTCTGACAACATACAAAGCGTAATCTTTCAATCCGGGTTAAAGAAGAAATCATTCTGTCACCTTGGAGCTACACAAGCTCTAGTGTATATATTTTGAGATCCCAAAGGACAATCTGCCTGCATCGAGAAGGCCTTTGGTAAGTAGCCTCCAAACCTTGGTCCCTCCAAATCCCATGTGTATGTCTCTGAACTCTAATTATTGGGATCAGGGACCTGTGTTTCCCATCTGAAGGTATCAAAGATGTGTTCCACCACTCCTGGATCGAAGTCGTTCTCTATTTAGAGTTTGCCCTGCATCAGGCTGACCCTGAGCTCCGGGATCTGCCCATTTCTGTCTCCAGTGTGCTGGGAGCTGGGACCAAGGGTGTATTCTTCTTGAATGGTGGGACCAAGAGTATGTACCCTCACCACCCCGCTCCGTATGACTCCAGAATACATAAGACCACCAACTCTACGGTGCTCCCCCCCCCCAGTCTCCGCTGAAGTCAAAGGCATGGGCCAATACCACAATTCTCTTGTATTTTACCTTAGCTCCATGTCTTCTCTACACCTGGAGGTCTGCAAAACCAGGCCGAATGGCTGTATCCTCTGTTCCATTCACAGTGTTTCAGCCTTGCCCCCTGCCTTTTTTTTTTTTTTTTTTTTTTTTTTTTTTTTTTTTAGTTAATAAATTTATTTGTTTGCTGCTTCAGGTTACATCCTTATCATATTGTCCTCTTTTCGATCTTCCCAGCCCCACCCTCCCATGCTCTACCCCCTGACCCTTCTGTCTTGTTCCTCTGGGGTGGAGTGTCCCGGCCTAACATTCTCTCACCACAGATCAGGAGTCATATGAGGGCCAAGAGCCTCTTCATTCACCGGGGGCCTACCAGTGAATGGTGTCTCCTTGCTACTGGGGGAATACTAAAAAAAGACCAACAAACACACAAACCCACAAAAACAAAGAATATCAACAAAAAAAGAGAGGAAAAAGAGAAGGGAAAAGGAAAAAGAAAAAAGAAAAAAAGAAGGAAAAAGAAAAAGATAAAAAAAAATTATGTCCTTGTTCCTTTTGATGTGTTGGTTGTAGTACAGATATCCTGTACGATATAGTTAAAATCTTACTATAAGTGAATAGATGCCATGTGCATCCTTCTGAGACTGGGTTAGCTCACTCAGGATGAGCTCCTCTAGATCCATCCATTTGGTTGCAAATTGCATGATTTCATTGTTTCTGATAGCTGAGTAATATTCCATTGTATAGGCATACCACAATTTTTTAATCCATTCTTCAGTTGAGGGACATCTGGGTTGTTTCCAATTTCTAGCTATTACAAATAAGGCTGCTATGAACATAGATGAGGAGACTTCCCTATGTCTCCGTGAGAGGTCCTTTGGGTGTATACCCAGAAGTGGTATGGCTGGGTCCTGAGGCAAGGTTATTCCTAGATTTCTAAGATATTGCCAGACAGACCTCCATAGTGGTTGCACAAGCCTGCACTCCCACCAGCAATGGAGTAGGGTTCCTCTTTCTCCACACCCTCGCAGGATGCGCTATCATTTGAGCTCTTTATCTTAGCCATTCTAACAGGTGTTAGGTGGAATCTCAGGGTCGTCTTGAGTTGCATTTCTCTGATGATTAAGGATGTTGAACTTTTCTTCAGGTGTCTCTCAGCCCTTAGGGATTCCTCCTTTGTGAATTCTCTATTTAGCTCCATCTCCCATTTTTTGATTGGATTATTTGGTTTCTTGGCATTTAGTTTCTTGAGTTCTTTGTAGATTTTAGATAATAGCCCTCTATCAGATGTGGGGTTGGTGAAGATTTTCTCCCAGTCTGTTGGTTGCCGTTTTGTTCGAGTGACAGTGTCCGTTGCTTTACAGAAGCTTTTCAGTTTCATGAGGTCCCATTTATTGATTGTTGATCTCAGGTCCTGAGCTGCTGGTGTTCTGTTCAGGAAGTTGTCACCTGTGCCAATGAGGTCGAGGGTTTCTCCTACTTTTTCTTCTAGTATATTTAGTGTGGCTGGCCTTATGTTAAGGTCTTTGATCCACTTGGAATTAAGTTTTGTACAAGGTGATAGGTATGGGTCTAATTTCATTCTTTTGCAAGTGGACATCCAGTTGGACCAGCACCATTTGTTGAAGATGCTGTCCTTCTTCCATTGTGCATTTTTGGCTTCTTTGTCAAAGATTAGTTGGCCATACGTGTGTGGGTCCATGTTTGGGTCTTCAATTCGATTCCATTGATCCACTGGTCTGTTTCTATACCAGTACCATGCTGTTTTTATTACTGTTGCTCTGTAGTACAGCTTGAAATCTGAGATGGTGATACCTCCAGATGTTTTTTCATTTGACAGGATTGATTTAGCTATTCTGGGCTTTTTGTTGTTCCATATGAAGTTGAGACTAGCTTTTTCCAGGTCTATAAAGAATTGTGTTGGTATTTTGATAGGAATTGCATTAAATCTATATATTGCTTTTGGTAGGATAGCCGTTTTTATTATGTTGATCTTACCTATCCATGAGCATGGGAGATCTTTCCATCTTCTAAAGGCCTCTTCCATTTCTTTCTTCAAGGGCTTTGCATGCTTGGTTAGAGTTACCCCCAGGTATTTTATGTTGTTTGTGGCTATTGTGAAGGGGGTTGTTTCCCTTATTTCTTTCTCAGCCCATTTGTTTTTTGTATAAAGAAGGGCTTCTGATTTTTTTGAGTTAATTTTGTATCCAGCCACCTTGCTGAAGTTGTTTATCAGCTGTAAGAGTTCTTTGGTGGAGTTTTTGGGGTCGCTTATGTATACTAACATATCATCTGCAAATAGGGATAATTTGACTTCTTCATTTCCAATTTTTATCCCTTTGATCACCTTTAGTTGTCTTATTGCTCTAGCAAGGACTTCAAGTACTATATTGAAGAGATATGGTGAAAGTGGACATCCTTGTCTTTTCCATGAGTTTAGAGGAAATGCTTCAAGCTCTCTCCATTTAATTTGATGTTGGCTACCGGCTTGCTGTATATTGCCTTTATTATTTCTAGGTATGGTCCTTGTATGCCCGTTCTCTCCAGAACTTTTAGCATGAAGGGGTGTTGGATTTTGTCAAATGTTTTTCTGCATCTAGCGAGATTATCATGTGGTTTTTTTCTTTCATCTTGTTAATGTGGTGAATTACATTGATAGACTTTCGTATATTAAACCATCCCTGCATTCCAGGGATGAAGCCTACTTGATCATGGTGTATGATACTTTTGATGTGTTCTTGAATTCGGTTTGCTAGTACTTTATTAAGTATTTTTACATCTATGTTCATGAGGGAGATTGGTCTGAAGTTCTCTTTCTTTGTTGGGTCTTTGTGTGGTTTAGGAATCAGAATGACAGTGGCCTCATAGAAAGAGTTTGGCAGTGATCTTTCTGTTTCTATGTGGTGGAAGAGTTTGAAAAGTAATTGATGTTAGTTCCTCTTTGAAGGTCCTGTAGAATTCCTTGCTAAAGCCATCTGGCCCTGGGCTTTTTTTGGTTGGGAGAATATTAAAGACTGCTTCTATTTCCTTAGGTGTTATTGGGCTGTTTAAGCTGTTAATCTGATTTTGATTTAGTTTTGGTAGGTAGAATTTATCAAGGAAATTGTCCATTTCGCTTAGGTTTTCAAATTTAGTGGAATATAGATTTTTAAAGTAATGCCCGAATATTTTCTGGATCTCCTCAATGTCTGTTGTTATTTCTCCCTTTTCATTTCTTATTTTGTTGATTTGTGTTCTTTCCCTTTGCCTCTTAGTTAATTTGGCTAGAGGTCTGTCTATTTTGTTGATTTTCTCAAAGAACGAACTCTTGGTTTCATTGATTCTTTGTATAGTTATTTTTGATTCTAAGTTGTTGATTTCAGCTCTAAGCTTGATGATTTCCTGTCTTCTGCTCTTCTTGGGAGTGTTTGTTTCTTTTTTTTCCTATTCACCCAGTTTAGCTGTTAGTTCACTAATATGAGCTGTCACAATTTTCTTTTTGAAAGCACTTAGTGCTATGAACTTTCCTCATAGCACAGCTTTCAATGTATCCCATAGGTTTGGGTATGTTGTGTCTTCATTGTCGTTGGATTTTAAGAAGTCTTTGATTTCCTTCTTTATTTCATCCCTGACCCAGTGGTCATCCAGTAAGGAGCTGTTCAATTTCCATGTGTGTGTAGGCTTTCTGTTGATTCTTTTGCTGTTGAAGACCAGCTTTATTCTGTGGTGGTCTGATAAGATACAAGCTGTTATTTCAATTATCTTGTATCTATTGAGACTATCCTTGTGACCAATTTTGTGGTTGATTTTGGAGAAGGTTCCGTGGGGTGCTGAGAAGAAGGTGTATTCCTTTGTGTTTGGGTGAAACGTTCTGTAGATATCTATTAGGTCTATTTGTTTCATGATCTCTGTTAGACTCAATATTTCTCTGTTTGTCTTCTGTCTTGATGATCTGTCCTTTGCTCTGAGTGGGGTGTTGAAGTCTCCCACTACTAATGTGATGTGATCCACGTGCGCTTTAAGTTTTAGAAGTGTTTCTTTTACGAAAGTAGGTGC
>CAJQZJ010000825.1:825960-852588 GCA_907164525.1 Lophiomys imhausi
TTGCTTACAGGGGGATTTCAAGGTCACTGTGGTTTTAATCGCCTGAGGCACTGTGAGCTGGTGCAGCCTATTCCCAGGTTGTGAGTAATGCACCAGGATTTTTTCACTGCTCCCAATTTAGAATTCCCTAAGTTGCACTCTGAGTTATCAGCCTGTAATGGTTCTGATAGTATGGGCCTGTTTGCCCAGGCTCAGATTCTGTGGGCTTTGTTTGTCGTCCCGGAGGCTGACAGGGTCTGGCTCCACACCTAATATGTCTGGATTTTCCAAGATGCAGCTATGGACCCGATTTCTGGTTTCTCTCTAGGCTTCTTGCCACAGGGCTGGACTGTGTGCCTGATTCCCTTCCTCTCTGCGCCGCCACGGGTCCCGTGGGTACCCTAAGTCCCGGATCCTCCGGCTGCCTGAGTGGACCTCTCGTCCCAGCAGCTCAGCCGTGGGTGCACGGATCCCTGGCCCCGCCCACGCCTGTCTCTCTCCCCAGATGACCTGCCGTGTGTTCGCGGGGATTTGGTCCTGCCAGCTGTGCTCTCTCCCCAGCTGTGCTGCCGTGAATGTGCGGGATTCGGCCCCCCTCCCGCCCACCTTTGTGTTCCCAGCTTCCCGCGCTCTCTTGGAACCTCCCGCCCTCCACTTCACTAGCGGCTGCGGACCACCTGCTGAGCCCCCTGTTTGTTCCTTGCTAAGCCTTCCACTATCTCACAAAGATTTTTAAGTGGGTATAAGTTCAACCTGATGTGTGGGGAGCCCAATAGGCCAGCGATCTATGGCCAAGTGGACCCTGATTCTGCCTGCTGTAAGTTGGGATCGATCTTACCAGGCGCCTCTCCAAATGGGAGTTCCCGAATCCCGGGTTTAGTGGCTGTGAGAGATGGGGATAGCCTTGCCCTGGGACTTTTAACAGTCCCTTGGGAGCTGTGAGTATTCCTGGGGGGGGGGGTCTAGCCCCTCCGGTTTTTGCACAGTGCCCAATAACTCTGTGTTTTTTATGGCTCTATTTTCCCCGCGTTCAAAATGCGTCAGTGTAGGTCGCCGCCATCTTGGCCCCTAAAAAAACATCTTTAAATGCCATTTTCTTTATGCCTCTGAGGGTTTTGAAGACATCTATCGATTTATTTATATATCTATCTATCATCTATCTTCTATCTATCTATGAACAAACATGTTTATTTTAACCATTTATGATCTGTTTAACCTATTAAGTCTATTTTGTGATAAATTAAGACTAGTATTTGACATGACCAGAAGCACAACTGGCCAGTCAACTTTTATTATCCAGACTCCTAAATAGATTGCAATAGCAACCCATAAAAGGATCAGAAGTAAACGTGTACTTTTAAATGATTTGTATAGTCACAATACTTTATATAACAGTTGAAATATACATAATATGTGTCTAAATATAAAATTATATACCAATGAATCAAAATTTATCCTTATTTTTGAATCAATATACAAAATTCTATACCAATGTATCGAAAGTTAACCTTATTTGAGAATAACGATAGTTTTGAGTTTCAGAGCAGATTCGATAATCTATCCTTATATTTTATCATTTGTATATTATATATATTCCCCCTCTTTTTCTTTTCAAGTCTTTTCCCCCTATATAATAGAGAAAGAAGGATAGATAAAAGAAAAAAATAGAAAAGTCCTTGAATCTAATCTCCTATATCTTGCTTAACAAGACCATTTAACAATTTGTAACAATTCCCCCTAAACAACATCTATCACCCACCCCACTTTTTGGGAATGGGACGTCACTCTTTTAAAACTGCTTCCTGCCGAATTGGAATGCAGAAAACCTGTTTGGGGACCCAAATAAATTGGAAAAAATATTTAATCAATTTAATAGTAACATTTGTTGTCCAGTCTCTATGTGCTTAGCAATTTGTATGCCCTTGACAGTAAGCTGGACTTTGATTAGGAAAATTCAGGGGTTTTTTATAGTCCTTTCTGGAACAGTCTTTGAGGCTGGGTCATCTAGGGAAGCTATTTGAAGTTGTTCTGGATGCAGCTTTTTGAGGAAACAGCTATTGAGGCAGGCTATTAGGCTGGATCATTCGGGTTACTTATCTTCTTTAGCTCTGGTTCCGTTCTGAAAATATATAATTTCTTACAAGTAACATATAATTCTGCACTTACTAACATGGCTTAGATGTACAGGATACACAAATCAATTAAGGAATATTTTCTGCTCTTTGTTTGAACAGCAGAGAAACTTTTGTAAGTCTCCATTTCTGTCATATAAAAACATGGCATATATTAGTATTACATATATATGCTACATATAATCTATTTTAAATTGAAATACAGCATAAGATTGTATGGAGTTTAAGTATTCTTCTCTACAGTTAACATAAATTTACTAATTGATTAAAGCAGGTTTATTATGTGTTGAGTTTTGTAGATTAGGTTGGCCTCAAACTCAAAAGGAACCTATCTGTCTCTGTCTTGGTCTCCCACATTTTGGGATCAAAGGTATGCATTTATATATTTTTTCTTTCCTTTTCTACTTTCTTTGGAGATTTAATTTCTATGTGGATATAACTATCCTTATTGAGACAGGGTTTCTCTTTGTAGCTTGGGCTGTCTTGATTTGCTCCATAGAGCTCTGTAGATTAAATTGGCCTCGAACACAAAGGAGCTTGTTTTTTCCTTATATCCCTAGTTTTGAGATCAAGGCATAAATTTCAACAATTGAATTACCCTTATTAAACAATAATATTAATTAAACAATTTTGTATTAGTTTGAGTTCCAATTCTCCCATGGAAGCGCCATCTTAAGGAGATTGGTGTAGAATAGCATGATCTGCTAACTTATGTTAGCTTTTCTTAACTGTTGGCTGTGGGAGGCAAACATTGCATATTCTTCCCCAGCCTAACTCTGGGTCCTTACATTGATTAACAGCACATATCTCTTTCTCTCTCCTTTTTTTTCCCCCTGAGACATGATTTCTCTGTGTATCCTTGTCCTGGACTCAATTTGTAGACCAGGCTAGCCTTAAATTTACATAGATTGCCTTGCCATCCATGTGCTGGGATTAAAGGTGTGCACCACCACACCACACAATATCTCTTTTAGAGGCAAAATGCCTCTTGAAACCAGTTCTCCAGTGGGAGCCCCACACCTAAGGAGACGCTAAGGACACTGGCTTGTGACCCCTTTCTCTTTACATGAATTTAAGATTAGGTATATTTATCCATTAGATCAGTAAGGACATTATTAAACTTAACATCAAGGAAAAATGTCTCATTTTTTAATTCTAGACTGTCTTTAGTAAGCAGCCTTATCTTATCAGCAGGGCTCCCGACCTGCCTTCATTGTTTAAAGCAGGCAGGTCTAGAATTCAGAGATCTGCTTGTTTCTTCCTCTAGGATGATGGGATTAAGGGTTTAAGGGTGTATGCTAGAACCACCTTGCTCAAATATTTCACTTAAATCCCAGATATTAGTATCTCTGTAACCCAGAGAGCAACTTTGAACTGTAGTGACAATTTGAAATCTGCCCCAAATCTTCAAAAATCTCTTATGTTTTAGCAATGCCAAACCGGGTAAATATCCTTTCTATCTCGCGATATAGGAAAATCAAAGACATCTAAATAAAAATCAAGCAAAGAAACAACATTCCAAAAGCCTTGGTCTAACCATGCCCCGCCATGCTGCAATTAAAGTTTTGTTCATTATTCCTTGGAATCTAGTTGCAACTGAATTTCATTGGTGGACCCTTCCTAGAAAGCCCTGACAAGCATCTCATAGCTAGGGAACTCTTAGCTCCAGCTGCCATCAATTTTGTAGGTTATCTATCCGGAAGAACCTCCCTCCTTTTTCCATTATCATTGTTGGCAATTTACCATTCCATTTGTAAATTCTTTCCTTTAAGACTATCCTAGTCTGAACTTTCTCAAAAAAGATACACAGAGCCACAATTGTCAGGGTAAAAATCATTTGCATGCTAAGAGGAACAAACTCAATTGGAATACAAAAGTATTGAGGCATTATGAATTCCTCCATTTTTAATCTAGGCGAATAATTCCACTCTCAAATTCTGTTTAGAAGGCTACCAGTTTTTTAGTATGGAAGGAGAGCTAAACTTTCCAACTTTGCTGCAAGGCAGTAGCTTTTATTAAGGGAGTAGCTCCTTTGAAATGTGTTCATGTGTGGCTCACCGCTCTTTGGCTAGAAAGCCACCTTTTACCAGGGCCTTCTCAGACTGTAAGCATGGATTGTAATTGCCATAGTTGGGCACCATATGTAGAAATAATTACTTAAATTTTGTAACAATATTTATATTATTGCTAATTGATTGGTAGTTCTTAACCTGCCATTATAAATGAGTACACAGAGACCCAGGATGGATTTTAACAAGACTTCGCCTGAATTGAGCTATCTTTGCTCACCTAAACTAGCTGTTAATTCTATTAGCCGAATATGACCCCATAAATACATAAGTCCCCTTGAACTGCTATTCTCCATGCTATGTCGATGTTCCTGGCCATGTGGAATAAGGTTCTTTTTTCTAACCCATGGTTTGTTCACTCCTTCTTCCTGCTGCTGGCTGGAAGGAATTAATTCTCTGTCTAAAGCGCAGGCTTCCTGTTCTAATCCCAGGAAGTCCCACTTTTCTCTGTCTTTGCCCAATCTCAGCCCTCAGAATTTATATAACCAATCAGAGACAATGTAACTGACAGCAAACAGGACCAGTTAACATTTAGAATGCTTAACAGGATACCATCAAACGCCCATACATGTGTGCACATAAACAGGCTAGTCTGAAGACTAAATTAACATTTTCTTATTAATATATGTATCATAGCTTTGCTCAACATGCTCTCTATATTTTTAGAGTTAATTCAGTGAAGTCAGATGACAACAAATTGATACTAAGGTTTATGGTGTAGAGACCTGGAGAACTGAAATAGCAGAGAAAGAACAAACTCAATGCTTTCAGGAACATATCACCATATTGATCAATAACTATAGCTTTCTTTTCTTTTTTCATGTCTTAATACCAAAATTTGAGTGTGATTATCTATACCTTTTTGTGATTTGCTCATTTAGTGAAGAGTTTTATTAAGCTAAATAAAATTAGGTTTAGTATGATAGTGTTGCCAGATATTCTTTTTAAATATATGGTGTTCTTTGATTACTTATTTTTATTTTTTTAATTCTTTTTTTTTTTTTTTGAGAAGAGATGGTTCAGTGGCTAAAAGCATTCACTGCTCTTGCAGAGGATCTGGCTAAATTTCTCAGCATCATGACTGGGCTTACAACTGCCTGTAATTTTAATGTTCCCTCCTTTGAACCATGCAGGCACATGGGGAACATAGAGTCAAGCAGGCTCATGCACATAAAAAATAAGAAAAATAAAGTAAGTTTTGTACAATTGTAGAATTGATGTGTAATATAGAGTTATATACTGGTTATGAGAGACACACACACACAGAGTAGAGTATTGGAAGTCTAATCATTTATGGGCAAATACATATGAAATTGAGTCACTCTCATATGTATATTTATAATTGTTTTGCAGCTGTGTGTTTGTTTGTGACTATGAAGTGTAAAATTTTCATCACTCTTCACTTGTAAATGATGAATTAAAGGAAATTATTTATTCATTTGTATACCACTTAAAAGATTTCCATTTTATTTCTTCATTCTACAATTATAGCTGAATGGTCTATAGCATTTAATATGTTTTGAAATCTGAAAGTTCAGTTGATTTCATGTTAGTGAAAGACCCAGTGGAGGGAAGTCCCTCTCCTGACTCCCAACACTCGAGATATCATGGCCACCAAAAACTCGCAAGATACCTTCTTGATGCAATCACAAGAAGTTTATTTCAGGGAGGATCAGTGCATTGAGGATGCCACTCATATCCCACGCAGGGGTGGAGGAGCCGTGACCCCAATTTGGGGGAGAGTAGGCTATTTAAACTACAACCCAAGGGGGTGAGGGGAAATACAAGTGGAAAGTACCAGCCCAGCCCATTGTTTACCACAACTGAAGGGGGTGAGGGGAAATGCAGGTGGAATTAGTTAGTTAGCAGGAAACATCCTACACCTGTTTTTCTCAGGAATGAATTTAATCTTACTTCATCATCAGCTTTGTGGTTAGCTAGTTCCTGGAGCGTGGCTGGCCTGACTTCACTCCCTTCCACGGGGGTCTCTAAAATTTTTATTCCTCTCATTGGTACTGTAATAATTAACAAGAAATAAATATATCTTATATACGTATTTAGTATGAGAATTCATATTAAGAAAACAATAATTAGAAAGTCTATTTATATAATTAAATATTGCAAGAGTCACATATTTGTATAAAACATAACATGCTTTCTGAATCATTGCTCATCAATAGATGAGAATATATTTCAGTTGTTTAGGTATTGTAATAAAAATTGGGTGTTTCCTATTACAGTGGCAGAAATTCAGAAGCTGTCTAAAAACTGAATTTATAAACGTCTTCTCTAAGGCAGGGTAAACAAAAGTTCACTTTGGCCTGACAACATGAATAAATTACTTCTTTAACCACACTGTTCCTAACAAAACCACAATGACTAAGAGCCTGTAATCTTAATCCCCTAACCCAAGATGGCTACCTGAATAGACTTAAAGAGATTTGGATGAATTTAGCGAAAACTCAGCATCCAAAAATGGAAAGAGTATTTCTCATAACAAGATTGAACCCTCATTTAGGAAAATATATACTAGAAGATAAAATTCTATGAGCATTCCTCTAGAGCACTCCTAGTTCCAAAACATAAATCCATTTATTGGGAAGCTTAAGGCTACTTTTATCTGAAACATGAAAACTAAGGGGCTGTTCAAGTGTGATATACTATGGCACATTTCTTAGAGACTTCAGTTCAGTGCATCACAATTAGATGAATGGGATCCACACCCTAACCATCTCTGATGATTATAATTTATGAAAACAAAGATTTTTAAAAGAAATTTACATTTATGTGGCAAGGTTTATTGGAAGACAGTTGTATAATTTTAACTTCTTAACATTAATACTCTATTAAAATTCTGCTACTGTTTCATGGAAATATTTTTTCTGCTCAGTCAAATGAAAGGACATATAAATATATATATATATAGTTCTATTTCCATAGTTTGTTATACTTTTGTATATACTTAGAAGCCATCATATTATTTTATGAAATAGTATCTTTAAAATTTGAATTAGCATTTATAATTTTATTTTAACCATTGTAAATATATGTAGAAACCTTTATAGTTATTTTGCATGAATTATATATCTTAAATTTTTCATATATTCATATTTGGATATATATTTCTAAAATTAGGAAAATAGCCCTTTGCCAAATTTCTGTAATAATCTCCTGACTACATGATTTGAATTTTAATCATGGCTATGGTATTTCATAAATTATAATATATGTAAATATTCATGGATATCTGTCTTCTTACTATAAGTGGTTTGGTTCTGACAAAAGCTTATAACCATTACAAAAGATCTAGAGTCTGCTATATTAGCATTATTTGGGGAAAATTTCCACAGCTAAATGCAGAGTTTCATTGTCGATGGCCACCTGATATATGACAAGAAGGCTTAAAAAGAAGGAGAAATAAAAATCATGTAACTAAAATTTTAGATAATAATAATTGTTAAGAAGATAGTTTAAAAATTAAAAGTTAATGGCTTAGTGTTATGGCACATCCTGCTTAATATGAAGAAGGCACTAACTTCAACATCCTGTATTGAAAAATGTAAAGAAATCTTCTGTATGGCAAAGGACAACTGAAAGGTTTTTTCAGTGAACACCTTGGCTACCAAGAGCAAGGACAGCTGTAAACTCACAGCATGCAACAGAATGCATTCCCGAGATGCCTCTGAGTGAGGAGGACAGAGAGAGAGAGAAAGAGAGAGAGAAAGAGAGAGAGAGAGAGAGAGAGAGAGAGAGAGAATTCCATGATGGCTTGGACTTAATAGGGGGTATGGAATATGTGTATAAGGTTGCATTAGTGATGAGGGATTAAGTCAGGATGGGGGATGGGGGAGCATCTGGATTAGGAATTTGTGTGGTCCTTAGTAGACTAACAACAACATCATTAGGACACAGTGACTGGCTACAGAATGGGAAAAATTACCATATACACATTCAATGCAGGGTTAATATAATAATATAAAAAGAACTAAAAATACAAACAAGGAAAACGATAAAACAAACTACACATCATGAAAAAAATAACCAAACTAAAATGAGGTGAATATCTAAACTGAATTCTCACAACAAAAAAGAAATGGCTGAGTGACACTTAAACCAATATTAAACATTCTTAGTCATCAGGAAATGCAAATGAAAACTTCTTTGATATTATATCTGTTAAGATATCTTATATCTTATATCAGTTAGAATGGCCCCTGATTGGTTTTAAAAAATGACAGCTAATGCTAGTGAGGATGTGGATCTAGGGAACATTCATCCATTGCTAGTGAGAGTGCAACTTACATGGGACTTGTACTATGGAAATGAATGTAGCAATTCCTCAGTAAGATAAACCCTAAGAATTAAAGAAAGACAGTTGCTTAAACAAGCTATTGCTGCTTTACTTATAATAGCTAGAAATTGGGGAGAATAGATGTACTAAAAAAAATGGATAAAGGACATATGATATATTTACACAATGAAATATTAGTCAACTGTTAAAGAAAAATATCTAACAACAACAACACCAACAACAACAAAAAATCATATTCTCAGGTAAACAGATGGAGCCAGAAAAAAATCATCCTTAGTGAGGTAAGCCAGGGCCAGAAAGACAAATATGCTATGTACTGAGAAAGATAACAAAAAGCCCCCCATTTTGCTTTTATTTAGTTTTTAACTAGTGTGGTTTAAATAAAAACAAACAAACAAAAAAAAAACCCATCTCTCATCTTGGTCCATCCTAGTACTTTTTTTTTTTTTTTAAGATTTATTTATTATGTATACAGTGTTCTGTCTGCAGGCATATCTACAGGCCAGAAGAGGGCACCAGATTTCATTATGGATGGTTGTGAGCCACCATGTGGTTGCTGGGAATTGAACTCATGACCTCTGGAAGAGCAGCCAGTGCTCTTAACCGCTGAGCCATCTCTCCAGCTCCCCATCCTAGTTCTTACCTACCCACCTCTGCTGTAGTAAGGTGATAAAAGTAAAACAATGAAGTAAGTCTGGGACCTAGTTTCTCCTCTGGGCAGAGCCATATATAAAAATGAGGCTCTTGACAAGAAGAAAGAACTTAATGTTTACACATCCTGGACACATGATAATAGCCCTGAAGGTTGTGCTTGTAATGGTCCCCTCCATTTGTTCAAGGAGGACTGAACCCCACCCCAGGACCATAAACTATCTTGAACACTTCGTCCAGGAGGAATGTTGAGATTGCTCTGGGAGGGCTGTAAGATTGCTTTGTGGAGTGTTAATCTTAAAACTGTTGTATCCCAGTTCAGAGGTCATATGAGGGCCAAGAGCCTCCTCATACAATGGGGGTCTATGAGGCAGTACCACCGGTGAAAAGTGTCTCATTGCCAGGGAGAGAGAACTAAAAAACCAAACAAACAAATAAGCAGGCAAACAGATTAAAAAAAAAAAAGACTAAAAAATAAAAATAAAAGAATAAAAAGTCTATGTCCATGTTCCCTTTGGTGCGTTGGTTTTAGTATCGATATCCTCTACAATATAGCTAAAATGATAAGCCATATAACTCCCATAATTGTTGCCTAATTACCTCTGTTGTTTTGTATTGTATTTATTATTATAAGAGAAAGAGCCATTTGTTGGACTGAAAGGGGGAGCTGTTGGGGAAAATATATAACTTAAACTTAAAAAAAAAGGAAGGGGATGGGTGGGTTGAGGCAGAAGAGGGTAGGAGGATGGGACTGGAGGGGGGAGTAGGGAGGGGATTGCGATTGAGATGTAACTTGAAGAAATAAAAAAACATAAAACAAAAAAAAAATGATGGATCAAAGACCTTAACATAAAGCCAGTCACACTAAATCTACTAGAAGAAAAAGTGGGAAAAACCCTCAAACTCATTGGCACAGGTGACCACTTCCTGAACAGAACACCAAAAGCTGAGGACCTGAGACCAACAATCAATAAATGGGACTTCATGAAACTGAAAAGCTTCTGTAAGGCAAAAGACACTGTCATTCAAACAAAATGGCAGCCTACAGACTGGGAGAAAATCTTCACCAACCCCACATCTGACAGAAGGCTACTACCCAAAATCTACAAAGAACTCAAGAAATTAAATGCCAAGAAACCAAATAATCAAATCAAAAAATGGGGGACAGAGCTAAATAGAGAATTCACAAAGGAGGAATCCCTAATGGCCGAGAGACACTTGAAGAAATGAAGAAATGCTCAACATCCTTTATCATCAGAGAAATGCAACTCAAGACCACTCTGAGATTCCATCTCACACCTGTCAGAATGGCTAAGATCAAAAGCTCAAATGACAGCACATGCTGGCAAGGGTGTAGAGAAAGGGGAACCCTCATACCATTGCTGGTGGGAGTGCAGGCTTGTGCAACCACTATGGAGGTCAGTATGGTGATATCTTAGAAAACTTGGAATAGCTTTGCCTCAGGACCCAGTCATAACACTTCTGGGTATATATCCAAATGACTCCTCATGGAATCATAAGGAAGTTACCTCATCTATGTTCATAGCAGCCTTATTTGTAATAGCTAGAAACTGGAAACAACCCAGATGTCCCTCAACTGAAGAATGGATTAAAAAACTGTGGTTCATCTACACAATGGAATATTACTCAGCTATCAGAAACAATGAAATTACGCAATTTGCAGCCAAATGGATGGAACTAGAGAAGCTCATCCTGAGTGAGCTAACCCAGACTCAGAAGGATGCACATGGCATCTATTCACTTATAGTAGGATTTTAGCTATATAGTACAGGGTATCTATACTACAACCAACGTACTAAAGGGAACATGGACATAGACTTTTTATTTTTTTGTTGTTGTTTGTTTGTTGGTTTGTTTTTTAGTTTTCCCTCCCTAGCAATGAGACACTTTTCATTGGTGGTACTGCCTTGTAAGCCCCCAGTGCATGAAGAGGCTCTTGGCCCTCATACGGCTTCTGAACTGGGGTGGGTGACTGTTATGTAGGGACACTCCACTCCAGAGGAGCTGGATGGAAGGGTTAGGGGGTAGAGGATGGGAGGGCGGGGCTGGGAAGGGGGGAAAGAGGACAATATGATGGAGATGTAACCTAAAATTCTTAATAAAAAGATTTAAAAAAGCAAAAAAAAAAAAAAACTGTTGACTGGGAGTTTTCTTTGCACCCTGAGGACAAGGTTATCAGAGGACTCTCAGGGCTAATCTTCCAAGACTAGATGTGATTCTGCACATTTCTTGAATCTCCCTGCTTGACCACTGCCTCCACTACAATCCCTTAAAACCCTCAGACTTTTCAGCCTCTGGGCTGTTCACTGACTCCCTGCTTGGAGAATGTGTGATGGTCCCAGCCTTGGCATGAACCCCCAATTAAAGATCCTTTTGCTCTTGCATCGAGTTGGAGTCCTCCGGGCTTGTCTTCTTGTGATTTTGTGAACTGGGAATTACAGTATTTGCTTATTACGTGGATATCAGCTACAATCCATACAATGAAGGTTATAAGAGGCAAGGTACAGATTAAGGAACTATAGAGAAAAAAGGAATTCCATAGGAGGTGTAAGCCTACAGACATTTGCACTAGCCTGACCTCCGACCTCAAGGGTCTTTCAGGGTCCTTACTTGCTTACATCATTAGCTCCTGCCAGGTGCCTGAGCCCCACTTGGTGCAATAAAACCCCCTGACCATGTCCACGACTTTCCCAATCTCTTTTGGTCTTTTCCAGTCTCTTTCCCATATCTCTCTTGGGCTCTCCCTCTCATCTTCTCTCACTGTCTCTCTCTCCATGGCTCTGTCCTTATCTTCCTACCTTAATAAACCTTATACCAGACCTGTTGCTTGGAATGGCATGATTTACCCCATAATACCATAACATTTGGTGACGTGACCTGAATCAATATCATACATTTAGTGGCCTGTACTGCAATAGTCTCTTCTGGAGCAATGCACTAACCCATAAACTGGGACCCTGTACTACCTGCTTCATTTAAATCACATGACAGCAACAATTTCTTTCCTGCAGCATCCCTTATTCCCTGATTTCTGGGCTTCTGCACCCACCACTAGCAGATTAGTAAATTCCACAGTAAGGTCCCTTTATCCCTCTAACAGCTTGGTCATTTTTTCTTGTAAACTGGACATCTGCCCTGGTACCAGTCTGACCTCATGACGACCAGGTTAGATAGCTTGTACTGACTTTTCTCACCTTCATGGCTTCTCAGCTTTTGTCCTTGCTGTATCTGCTCAGGCATTTTGCCTTGGTCCCTGCCTAATCTCCTCATGACCTGATTAGACAGTCTCTACCTTCATCAATGCCTGCACTTTCCTAGTTTTAGATTCTGGACTACAGTGAAACAGCCAGCTCTCCTAAGATTTCTCCTACATCCAAATCTTCTTTTTAGGGCCCCCAGAAATGTCTATGCCTGAAGTCAGCAGGAAGCAGCTGACAAAATGTCCCCATTCCTGCCCCACCATATTCCTAGTTCCTCATTTTTAAATTAAATAACAAGGCAGGAACGTAAGTCCAAAGGCATTTGCACTAGCCTGATCTCTGATCTCAGGGGTCCTTCAAGGTACTTAATTCCTTACATCAGCTGCTGTCAGGTGCACGTGCCACACTTGGTCCAATACAACCCACACTCATGCCCACGTCTTTCCAGGTCTCTTTAGGTCGTTTCTAGTCCCTCTTTCTCATATCTTTCTCAGTCTCTCCCTCTCACCACCCCCCTTCTCCATGGTTCTGTCCTGAACTTCCTACCTTAATAGACCTTATGCCAGATCTGTTGTGTGGCATGGCATTCTTTATCCTCCACAATATCCTAACATTTGGCAGCATGATGTGAAGCAATAAAACAGGAAGGGTAAGAGAAAAGATAGTTAATGAAGGATTGGTTTGGGGTACTGGAATAGGACTATCAAATGGAGAGAGAGCAGAAGGGAATATGGGAGTGAAAGATAAAATTAAGGGCCATTTGTAGGGTTGTATGAAAAACCAACACAATAATAAGCTCCTTAAAATATATAAGTATATGGAAGAAGTCAAAAAAGTATCACCAAACCAAGGGAGCAAAAGCCCCAGGTAGACATTGCTCAACACCAAATAAAAACTTCACTGGCAGGAATGGTTTATTTATAATCGAGTTGTTCTCCAAGAGGGTCTTATGGGAACCCCCAACCAATCCAGGTTATTGCCAAGGCTATCAAGAGCTCACCACAAACTGATAATATGGCCCTATTGGTGAAGAAGACACTTACATAACTCACCGGACACCTAGAAGTAGACCTGGTGAGTAACAAGAGCCTTTGAACTACTGACTAGTGTTCATGGTAGTGGAAGGTACCCTGCATTTGTTTGTCTTCTTATAAGAAAGAGAAAATATATGAATGGATGGGGAAGTTTGAAATATTTGCGGAGAATTGGAGGAAAACAAACCATAGTCAGTATATATTGTGTGAAAAAAAATCTATAAAAAACAAAAAGAACAAGCCCAAGCCAAAATGAGTAGATAGAAACAGTTAAGATCATGGAAGAAAGAATAAAATGGAAATTAAAAGTACAGAGAATTAATGAATGGATAAAATAAATACACAAAATAAATGACAACACAAAGAATAATATTCATACATGGATAATTCAGTAAGAACTCAACCATATGCTAAGATTCAACGACAATATATCGCTTTCATAATGAGGAGAACAAGGAGAGAGTCATGCTGTAGTTTCATAGATGACAGTGATGCAATAAGAGGGAGCAGTGAAAACACAAGGTGCAGACTTGTAGTGAATAATAATATGTAAAATATGAAAGTTTTAAAATATAGACTAGATAGATCTCTGGTAAAAAGGAAGCTTATTCGTGCTTGTTTTTTAAAGATAGGCTTTCACTATTTTCCTGAATGCAGCTTGGAACTCAATATTCTCCTGCCTCAACATCCTGAGTGTGGGATTACATTGTTGTTTCTGCACTTCTGGTAGCAAGGTAATATTTAAAGCCTTTGACTACATATGTTCTCCCTGAGTTTGAGAGTTCAGGGAGGTAAATATACCTGAGGAGTGTGTGATAGTTTGAGTAGGTATGAACTGGCCACCTTAGACTAATGTGTTTGAATGCTTGGCCCATAGGGAATGGAACTATTAAGAAGTGTGGCCTTGTTGGAATGGGTGTGGCCTTATTGGAAGAAGTGTGTCACTGTGGGGTGGGCTTTGAGGTTTCCTATGATCAAGCTACACCCAGTGTGGCAGGCAGTCTACTTGTGCTGTCTATAGATCATGATGTAGAATTATCAGCTCCTCCAGAACCATGTATGCCTGCACACTGCCATGCTCCCCGCTGTGATAATCATCGACTAAATTTCAGAAAATGTAAGCCAGACACAATTAAATGTTTTCTTTATAAGCCACAGTCATGTTGCTGCTTCACAGCAATGGAAACCTTAACTAGGATAGACTGAGGAAAATGTAATCAGTGTTAAAATTGAAGAAAATACTCTCCTGTAGTATACTCAATGTAGGTATAAATTTGAGAAACATTTTCTTGGAATATATACAAAAGCATGATTCAGGAAGTCCAATAGTCTTCCATGTAAACAGTGTTAAATTATGTAACATGAAAAAAAAAACAAAGAAATAAACAACACAAATTTTGGAATTTTATAATGTTTAGTGCTTGTATGCAAATTGAGATTAGATATAATCTCCACTTCCCTAAAGAAAAACTCCATTCATGAAAGAAGATAATAGGGAAAATAAAGACGATATACTACTTTTTGTCAAAAACAAAATAAGTTTGTTTCTTAAGGTGAAATGTTAAGAAATCTCCTGATTAATCTGTAAGTTCTAAAAATGATATATGTGTATACATTTGTGTATATATACACAAATAAATATGCATTCATCAATTAATATATGCACATACAACTTTATATATGTATGTGGTGATAGATAATGTCTAAATAGCTTACAAAATTTTTAGAACTATTAGTACAAGTGTCTGGAAGCAAATATCTTGAATGCTATCTAGCAACTAAGTAGTTTGCTTTTATACAGTGTTTAGAAATTTCTACAGAAGATCTTGGTTATGACCCCATATTCTAAAGAAAAATGATCATGTCTTTCTTCTTGTATTTTTTTTAATTTTACTAAAAGTGATCACATGATGGATGACTTGAGTTCTATTCATAAGCCTACTAGCACATTTGACAGAATCCTGACATGTAAAATTATCTTTTATTCACCTAATGTAGCTGTCTTCTCAGAGAGTTACTGCTGAATTACTTCACATTTTCTAGCTTTTTCTAAACTCTGGCTGGCTGGATCAACTCTCCTGTCCTGGCTCAAACACTCCAAGTTGACTGATCCATTCTGTCTTCTCTTGACTTCTCACTGATTTGTTCTGGTTGACATCAAATGAACTCTGGTAATTTGTTCCAATCTTCTGGATCCTTCTTATTCTCTGTTCTACTGCCTCTGCAGGAATTCACTAATAAATTCAACTCCATTGCACTGAACTCACTCAAGTGAACTCCCAACTGAATGACTCTGATTCTGGCTCCTGTACTCTCTCTGCACTCCTTTTAAGGAGCATCACTTTCAAACATGGCTGCTTTCTTCCACAAACTAACTTTACCTTCATTGTTTAGATTAAAAGTGTGTACTGAGGGCATGTCTATATTCCAACTAGAGGGTTCAAAGGTGTGTGGCATGTCTGCATTCCAGCTGTATCATACAGATTTAGGTGTTTGGATGTGATCCCTTGCCAAAGCAGCCATGTTGGTGGATTAAAATTCCTCTTCACTTGTGACACGTTTATTAGCCTTGTAATTCTACAAATATAGTCCTCAAGAAAGACATTGGAATAGTTGCCAGTTTTATATATGACTAAAAATTTATTGAATCTTTTACTTCAATTTATAGTACAATACAAAAGAGTCTGTAAAAGAAAAGTCATCTTGGATCTCAAGACCAGATTGTTAGAAGCATCTTGTTCAGATGATGTCACAGAAAAGAGAAATCAACACAGGAAAAGTAGAAGCCCTCTCTACTTAAATGTAAAATAAATTCTCTGTTCAGTAATTGAATTATAAAGTATTTATATGAATCCAATTTTCCATTTGCTAATGGATCTACTCAAAGAAAAATGGGAAAATAATTAATATAAAAATAAAGAAAATAAATACAAATGATGTAAAATATTAAAATAGTCTCTGTTCTCAAAGAATCGAAATTCAAATTAAATAGTGAATTAAATTTTTCAAGTAAATATATTAGTTAAAAACATTACATATAATCACTGTGATGCAAGTTAGTATGAAAGCTGAGTTAGATATAGAACTTTAAACTCAAGGAGATAGTTAGATAATAGAATGTTAAAGTCAGGTGGCAAATACATATAGACTGGACATTGGGAATGTATGCTAAGCCATATAACTCACATAATTGTGGCCTATTTATTGTTGGTTTTGTACTGTATTTATTGTTATAAGAGAAAGAACCATTTGTTGAACTGAAAGGGGGAGCTGTTGGGAGGAAAAAGATATACCTTAAACTTAAAAAAAGGGAAGAGGATGGGGGATTGAATGGGACAAGGGTGGGAGGGTGGGACTGGAGGGAAAAAATAAAATAAAATGTAACCATAAGGAGAGTCAAATTTTTTGTTGCATTCATTAAAACTTTTAAATATTAACTCATTCACCAATAATGAAAATTGAAATGAAAACAAATGATCATCACTCAGCCATGAAATACCCACATTTTGTGGGTGTTCTAGTAATTGACTCATTGGGTAAATGAATGGGAGGTATCACCTTTGACTCCTTTTCTTCCTATTCATGCTTTTATAATAACCTAAGCAATTGTTACCATTCAATACATCAAAATTAAACCAATCAGATTGCTCTCACTTTACTAATTTGTAAAAGTGTAAAAAGAAGTAATCATCGCTTAGTATTGTTCTTACTAGGTGTTATAACTGTTTTTGCTTTTTTCAAATTTCCCTGATTTTAAGTCACATCAATCATGTATTCTCTCTCTAATTCTTAGCATGCAATACTTTCATGAACTCCTTTAATTCTATGTTATTTTTCTTCGCATTAGATTTATTTTTAATCTATTCTCCATAATGAAATGACTTAATATTATATTTATAAAAATTTCAAAAATTTTCATCAGAGTAAAACAAAACAATAATATTTTGAACATGTCTTTTGTTATGACATATCTGTAGTATTTAGAATTTTGGTAGTAAAGATATAGATATCAAATTATTGTATTTGGCTGGCCAAATAAGTATGGTTCCATCTCTTGGAAAAATGTACTTATCATTATTGACTTTAACAACCAAATTTATTTCATGTAAAATAGTCTAACTCTATAATAGCAACTTAATTTTCAATTTAGAAAATGTGACTTTATTGAATAACATATAACCTAACTGAAATAAATACTACTATGACTTCTTAGTCTTTGGAAGTTTTATATATTTATATAATGTATATTGATCATATCACCTCTCTACTTCCTTTGTCTAACTCCTTCTAGCTGACCCCCAAGTTCCTTGTAATTTCATATCCTCTTTTCTGAAGTAGTTATTAATAATCACCTGCATTTAATTTGTACTGCCTATATGTGCGAAATGTGTTTCCATTGATTGGAATATGAGCTAATTAGCATCAGACACATGAATGTGTTCTCTAGTACAATAGCAACATGAGGGCTATGGACATAAACAACTACTTTCTCATTGGATAAGAAGCTTAGCCCACTGAAAGGATTTCATGACTGTTGCAAGGAAATATGGAATTGGTCTGGTATAGCTGCCTTGAGAGGAAAACATCATAAGTTTTTCAAGTTAGAACATGTCGTTCCTGGGACACTGTGTATCTTTCAGTTCCTGAGACACCAAGTCACTCCCTCAGGCAGTGAGGCATTCAGGCCACCTGTGTAACTTTGTGTTAACTAGAAGTCAGCAAATAATCTAGAAGCTTGGCTAAACAATTAGTCTCAGACAGTACTCTTGTGTAGCCTGTTAGCTTGCAAATGTCATTGTGTCCTGGCAACTGTCACTATACTCTGTTTCTGGTATGGGTATAAATGTCCGATCACTTGCAAAAAAACTTATCTAGCCTCATTCTTGCGAAGACTCTTCCAATTCAGCCTGATATTAATTTCCATTGACCATATCAGGAGGGTGTGATTTGGTAGGTAAGTACTGGGACTTACACCTGGTGTTGTAAACTTTTCAAAATCCAATGGATAGGAAGATCCTAAGTTCTAGGTGGTAATCTTCTGTTGTGCTGTTGTTTGACAATTTATTATGCTGTTGAACTAGTTTCTAACTATTTATGTCTATGTCTATATACTTGTGCTTCTCTAAACTCTTCTAACAGCAGCTTCCTTTTTAAAGTGGTGACTTATGTAGAGACTTGACCCTGGCCATCATGACAAGATTAATTATCTCTGATTTCTTAATTGTGGAAGGGTCATCTATACCAACATGACTATAAATTATTAACTGGATAATGCTTAACTCAAAATATATGGTTAATTTAGTTAATAAAAAATCAAAAGAACACTGAATAAGCTTGATAATTGTTCTTTGATAACGACCTATAATGGAATCTGACAATTTATCAATCAAATGTTAAACTAATATGTTGTTTTGCATTTCAGAATATTTTAACTTTCTAATTTTCCACATGCTTTTAAATAAATCACCACTCTTCCCAACTAATAAGGCAATAAAATAACAAACTATGAATCCTTCTGTATTTGGTACAGACAATACATAAATCCAAGTAGCTTTTTTCATGATGGTTGGATAAATTAAAGTTGCTAACTATTTATAGCAACTGGAGATAATCATGGATGAAAATCAAAGACATTCTTTCATTTATAAATTTTAATTATTTTCTTTTAGGATTTTGTACATTAGTACTTCTTTTTTTGCATTGCTATTCCTCCCTCTGAAGAAGCAGCTGTGACTAATCAAAGCTGTGACTAACAAAGACAACAAGAAATAAATTAAAAATTACCTTGTTCTCCAAATTCATTAAAACTTAAATTAGGATAACATAAAATATGAAAGTGAAACTCATAAAAATAAAAATCACCAATGGAAATTGAAGAAAGAGAAGAGTGTATGTTTATATAAAGATACATTAGCTGCAACAGATAAATGAAATGAAGATAGAGTTTCAGTAGAAGTATTACTGTTTGACACAGTGAGAAGGAGTCTCAGTTTGGAATTAAAATCATTTATAAAATAATGTGTATGAAAGATTTCTTTCTGACTGTCCACTGTCACATCATAACTACAAATTTAATATATGTATAAGCAATACAACTATAATTTAGAAATTATAACGTAATTAAAGATATTGCTTTGTAACTTAACAGGAATGCATAAGAAACAAAAGAAGTAGTTTTGATTTAACAATGTTTTGTAGTATATAAATATTCAGACATTGGAATGGGAAAAATTTACCTAGGGTTGTGCAAGAATGGAAAACTAAGTACTGGTATTTAGGGGCTAAGTAGAACATAAACAACCCATAGAGAAGATAGAGATAGAGAGAGAACAAGAGAAAGATTGATGAATAATCAAAAGAAAGAATGATAGGTGTACCAATACCAAATTTTCCCAATAGTAAATACAGGTCAATCATGGTAATTTATACTCACCAATTGAGAAGGAAAAATTTTCACTCTGTAAAGGAATATGAAAAAAATCATAGATAAGAACAGTTTCTGTCTAATGAGACATAACAAATAACACTTCTCAATGAAAATTATTCTTAATTTTTCACTCATTGCTTACAATCAAATATAAATACTAAATCTTGCTGGATTTATTTTGCAAGTGTTCAAGACATCTAATTAGCATTACTACTCATCCTGTAACAGCTTTATGACATCATCACATTCTGATGAGATTACACAATCACCTACTTATTTGGTAGTCCTAATTTCATTCTTGCATTTTTCTAGCATGTTCTGAGCTCTTTATCAATATTCTAATTTTAATATACAGATATAGTAACATAATTTTGGAAACATAATTAATGAATTGATGAGAGAAAGCAGCATTCTCTTTTGTTTTTCACTATAGTCTACCTTCTAAGCATGCTGATATCCAAGACAGTCTTACTGTCTCACAACCTTGCTCTAAGCAGTCATTAACCATCTCACAATGCATGCTCTTGATTTACTTGATACAGATTAGCACAGAGGAGACATTTATGTATACTGTCTTCACCCTAGGCTTTCTCACTATTTTATAAAACTCTAAGTTATTTAAAAAATTGTCTTTACTGAAAATGCCACACATTCCTCACATCTTCATACATAAGAGTGTGGTTCAATAATAGGTAAGTGTTTATCATTTGAAACAGAAAATGCTATCATTTATTAGTTTTTAGTTTGTCATTCTTCAAGTACTTGCCTATACACTAACGTCAGTCACTAGTACACTATAAAGTACTTAAAATAAATAACAATAAACTTTTCTCTGAGGTGGTATGTTATAAGACTTGAAGGCTGTTCAGGTTGAAAGATATAGATGAGAGAAAAATATGTAGCCAAATAATTCATCAATTTTTTTAATTTTAATGGATACTTTTTCAGTTCAAATATTTACAAGTTTATTCCAGTAAATATAAATAAATAACAGGACATAGAGAATATTGAACATTTTTAAATATCTATCATGTAAGTAAAATACAAAACAGCAATGCATTAAAATCTTTTCATAGACACAATAGTGTGGCCTACTTTATCAGTCTTCTGCTCAGTAAATTAAATTCTAGATAATAAACAAAAGTGAATGTGGATAGATCTTCATTGCATTAATTTTATATCTGAGTCATAATGGAATAAATAAAACATGTATTTTTCTTGTCTCCTTGGTTTTTTTCTAATATGAAATAACTCATTGTGCCCAGGCTTTCAATTAAAGATAATTACTTCTTTGATTATAGTGAATATTTGATACGGTTTCTATTTCACTAAGACAATTTCAATAAGTTAAAAAAATAGATTGCTTTGCTGAACATGAATCTACTGTATTGTACAGGCAATTTCTACGAAGTTATTATTCAAAGGGAAGAAAAAATGATTACTTTATACATGATATGTGTTTTCCTTGCCATACAAGTTAATTATGTCTCTCAAGGCAGAGGGGGGCTAATGGGTTTGGTATACACAAACAAGTAATTTTCTGACATCTCCAGAAACCAAGAAATAAGTTCCCATTTTAGCAAGATAAATAATGATGAAAATCAGCATTTATGATTATTCTGTGTGAATTTCAATATATAACAAATTTATTACAAAAATGTCATTGTGACAGGCTGTCTGTTACTCTCTTCATCAAACTATATTAAATTTTTTATGTATTTTCCTTTCAGTGAAAAAGAAGTTTTTAGCAATAGTTTACTCTGTAAATTCTCAAAACCTATGTATGAAAATAAAGAAACATTAGTTATTTTAGCACAAATTATTTTTGGCCTATAAACAATAACATTTTAAAAAAATAATGAATCAAATTCAGTTAGTGGTTTATATTTCCTAACCAGAATTTACTTATGACTCAGGTGAAGATGAAATGAAAAAAAAAAGGTGGAATTTATATTCTCTTGCCATGTAAAATATGTAAATTCATTTTTCATATACACAGATATATTTTGCATATATGAAGATATGTATATAGAAAATTATTTTATATGATAATGTATTCTGTTTCTTGCGCAGTGTGTACTTTTTGTAACATAAATTGTATGAAATTATTCTATAATAATGTATGCTATTACACCATGACTGTTCCAATAACAAACCTTTTATGTATTTATAACACTTAATGTATATATAAATATATATATCTTGATTTGCAAAGTATAATGTATTCAATGCAAATTATATTTTATTTTCTTTGTTCATTTCCCATTTGTATACTGAAGGACTGCTTATTTCTATGAGCTAATGTATTCAGCTACATTGCTGAAAGTGTTTATCAGCTGTAGGAGTTTCCTGTTGGAAAAATTTGGGTCACTTATGCATACTATCATATCATCTGGAAATAATGACATTTTGACTTCTTTCCAATTTGCATCCACTTTGTCTTCTTAGGTTGTTTTATCTTTCTAACTAAGACTTCAAACACTATATTGAATTAGGACGGAGAGAGTAAACAAACTTATCCTGTTCCTGATTTTAGTGTAATTGCTTTGAGTTTCTCTGCATTTAATTTGATGTTGAATATAATACTGAAGTTGCACACACACACACAGACACACACACACACATACATATTCCCCATTCTGCCTGTTTCTGATAACCTTAAATATACCACCTAAATACATTAATCATATTTCTATTACACTTCAATGATAAGTGGATCAAAGAATAACAGCATTAAAAACAACATACAATACTTTTAATGTCAAGCATGACTTATGAATTCCAAAGTAGTGTAGCATAGAATGTCTATATCATGTCATGAATATGCTTCATATTACACAGGGGGGTTATAGTTTAACTTACCTGGCAAGCATGGTGTGGCTGATGAGAACAAGCATTGATTAGAACAAACAGTTTCTTCCATGTTTCTTCGTTTCATTTGTACTGTTTTTCCATAGCCGATACTCCAGCTCAAGGAATTCAAAAGCTGTTGCACCCAAGTGCCTGAATCAGCCAGATTGGGGCCTATAGTGCCTGACTAAGCCAGACTCGATCTCAAAAATGCGAAAGTCCAGACACTTCTGCACTATATCATTCTGACATTAGCCCTACCTAACTGCAGCCACGCTCATTTAGTTTATTGGCCCTCTCTACACCTTATCTGTTACTTCACTATCTACATAATCTCATACTACATTTTCACCTTTTCTCCCTTTCCTACCCTATAAAGGAAACTGCCTGTAAAAATAAAACAAGGTCCTGCCTGGATGTGTTTCCTGACTCTGTGTGTTCTCCCCCAGGGGTGATATGGGGACCGAGTTGTCCACACTCATCATCCTGCTTAGCCCCCGAGTAAGAGCCGACTGGTCCAGCCCTTCACTCCATCACCCAACCTGCTGGGGGAGAGCCCCATCAAAAACCAACCTTTCAAGTTTTCAATATGAAACGCATTTGCAGGTGTATTATTAAACATTTGTATGTTAGGATTTTGTTCCCTCCTGATTCCAGAGCATCTGTCTAGCCTGTGGCTTGATATTATCTCTATTTTGCTGTGGGCTGAATGATGTTGAATGATGATGTGTATTTGTCTACTGTTGTCTCTTCAAGATGTGATCTTGAAGATTATATACATTATTTGGAAAATAATGTACTTTATTACCATTTTATTTTAGCATATTGCTGCATTTCTTTGTGATTTCTCTGATGGAATGAATGACATACTAAATTTGTTAATTGAAATTATGTAAGAAGACATGTATTAACCATTTCATAAGCTACATATTATTTATAAAAAAAGAAAAATGCAGCACAATGTTTATTAAGAGAAATGATATATATTGTCTATTTTCACAAGTTTTGTTGTAAAATAAAACATATAATTTGTTTATTTTGCATACTCAACATATGACATGAATCGATGGTGTAATTACATTTTGCTTTCTGTATTTCTCAACTTTATTCACATATTTTAAGTGTTTCGTCTAATGAGTTTTTTAAATATTTATTTATTACTTCAGGTTACATCTCCATCACAGTGTCCTCTTTCCACCCCTCCCAGTCCCTCCCTCCCACCCTCCATCCCTTATCCCTTCCATCACACTCCTCTGGAGTGGAGTGTCCCTACATAACAGTCTCCCACCCCATTTCAGCAGTCATATAATGGCCAAGATCCTCTTCATACACTGGGGGCCTACAAGGCATCACCACTAGGGCAAAGTGTCTCATTGACAGGAAAATAAAAAGGCTATGTTCATGTGCCGTTTGGTGCATTGTTTGTAGTATAGTTATCCTGTACTATATGGCCAAAATCTGAGGATTTTTTTCTAGTTTTGCTTATTTCTGTTTAAATTTTGAAACAGAAGCTCACTCTGTAGGTCAGACCTAACTGAATTTCACCATGTAGCTCAATCCTGCCTAAATTCATAACAAATAATGAACTTTGAAGTGCATAAGCATATATTACAGTAACTATAAATTCATAAAGAAATATGCCAATCACTCCAGAGAGTGTTTATGTAATACTATATAATTTATCCCATATCCCATTCAATAGCTTAGATTCTGGAATCTATTTGCATTGATTTCAATAGCAATCAATAGCCCTACTTCACTGTAAATATCATCAACTACAACAATGACTAACTTTACAAGATGTCCCTGATAATACAATACTAGCATTTTTACTTTGAAGGAAATAACAGCTATGTAATTGGACATTAGACACACTGAACAGGAGAAAATTTATGCTTGGGCTATGAACGTAGCTAACTACAAATGGGTAGAGAGGTCATAGGTCCTAAAATAAAATCCACTACAAAACTTCTTTATGTGATAATAAAAATATCTTCCCACAATCCAACCCTATAGTAGGTGGAAAACTCCAACATAAAGAGGTTAACTATGCCCATAAAAACACAGGAAATAAATAACCTCACACAAGCAAAACCAAAAGAGGGAAAACATCTCACACACACACACACACACACACACACACACACACACACACACACTACCATCATCACCATCCCATCCACCACTACTACCACCAGCAACAACAACAACAACAAATATAGGAATCAACAATCATTGGTTACTTCTCAATACTAATGGTCTCAATTTCTTAATAAAAAGACATATACTAAAGCAATGAATAAAAAATCAGGATACATCCTGTTGCATCCAAGAAACAAACCATAACATCAAGGGTAAATATTACCTCAGGGTAAAGGGTTGGAAAAAGATATATCAAGCAAATGACCTAAAAGCAACCTGGTGTAGCCATTTTAATTTCTAACAAAATAGAATTCAAACCAAAACAAATCAAAGGAGATGGGAAAGGAAACTACAGTCTCATCAAAGGAAAAATTGACCAACATATTTCAATTCTTTTTTTTTCAAGTATTCAACTTATATTTTATTAGCCATTTGTGGCAGCTTTGATTTACATTTTTTTAAATACTTTATTTTTTTTCTTCAAGTTACATCTCAGTAACAAACCCCTCCCTATTCCCCCTTCCTATCACGCCCTTCCACCCTCTTCCCCCCAGAAGTTTCCCCTTTCAGTCCAACAGATGGTTCCTTCTCTTATAACAGTAAGTATTATACAAAACAATAGATATAAATATGCCACATTTATGAGAGTAAATTGGCCCAGTATACCTTCTCAATGTCCAGTTTATACATATTTGGCCCCTAACTTTAACATTCTACTATCTAACAAACTCCATGAGTTTAAAGGTCTATATGTGACTCAACATTCATACTATCTTGCAACACACTTTTAAGAGTATCTTCTTAGATCTATAACACCCTCTTGATTCCTAAACAGTTCAAAATTTAACTATGAGACTCTAGCTGTCTATTCTTCAACCACCTCAGAGACCTGAGAGGGATAAATATATTTGCTTATATAGGAAGTGCAGGGCCTGCAGCTTCCAAAACTAAGAAAGAACATACCAATGACTGCCTGGAGAGTTCCCATTTTCTCTCCATACATTCCAGCATCAATCTTCAGCCTTTGGGTCCTGTTTCTCTGATAGACATTTGTTGTAGAGCAGGGATTATGAAGTACTTACCTACCCTGTCTTGGCAGAGTTAGGCTGTCGACTTCCCTGCTACCAAGTTTTGTCCTTTTTGGACAGCAGTCTGTCTGCAGTTGGTGCAAGGGGTTTTTTCATGCCAAGAGAAAGGCTTGCCACTAATTCAACCATCTTACAGTGGAGGTTCTTTGATGCTTATCTTCTACTTGGAGTAGAATAGGGGGTGCTGTCAGGTGCTGATATGTCTCGATATCAAAAAAAAATCTTGATTTAAGATAACATCTTTGAATGCCATATTCTGCAGATCTCTAGGGTTTTTTGAAGATGCCCTATCCATCTCTTGTATTTAGATAAGCAAATGTTGCTTGTCTCTTAGCAACTTGATTACTGGGTAGTTTAGAGAATATCTGTGATAGACTGCCATAGTAGCTAACAAAGTGACATGTTTGCATGACTAGGAGTTTGTTTTAACTATCCTAGACCGTTTTAGATGGTTGGTATCAAGAGGTCAGAGCTTCACATTTTATTTTTAAGTATCTCTAGGTATCATACCGTTAGGAAGCATTACCTTTAAATTTGTATCAATATACAAAGATCTATTCAATTGTGGTTAAATATACTCTTAATTATGTATCAGTATACCAAGATCAATGCCTATGTAGCCCAATATAATCTTAATATTACGTCCATATGCAAGGGTCAATACCATTGTGGCCAACTATAATCTTAATTTTGTATCAATATACAAAGATCAATACCGATGTA
>CAJQZJ010000825.1:877698-888385 GCA_907164525.1 Lophiomys imhausi
CTTCTTCTTCTTCTTCTTCTTCTTCTTCTTCTTCTTCTTCTTCTTCTGTGGGAACAATTACTGTGCTCAGAATTTGTTCTTTTTATGTTTATTCATTACTTCTGGTTACATCTTCATCACAGTGACATCTTTCAACCCCTCCCAGTCTTGCCCTTCCACCCTTTACCCCCATCCCCTCCATCCCACTCCTCGGGAATGGAGTGTCCCTACATATAACTCCCCACCCCAGTTCATCAGTCATATGAGGGCCAAGAGCCTCCTTATACACTGGAGGCCTACAAGGCAGCACCCATAGGGCAAAGTGTCTCATTGACAGGAAACAAAGTTTATGTTCTTGTTCCCTTTGGTGCATTGGTTGTAGTATAGTTATCCTGTACTATACGACTAAAATCTGATTATAAGTGAATAGATGGCATGTGCATCCTTCTGTGTCTGGGTTAGCTCACTCAACATGAGCTTTTCTAGTTCCATCCATTTGGCTGCAAATTGCATGATTTTGTTATTTCTGATGGCTGAGTATTATTCCATTGTGTAGATGGAATGCAGGATTTTTAATGCATTCCTCGGTTGAGGGACACCTGAGACATGTAAAAGAATGCAAATAGACCCATACTTATCACTATTATTTGTAGGTATGGTCCTTGTATGCCTATTCTCTCCAGGACTTTTAAAATGAAGGGGTGTTATATTTTGTCAAATGCTTTTTCAGCATCTAGTGAGATGATTATGTAGTTTTTATATTTCAGCTTACTTATATGGTGAATTACACTGATGGATTTTCATACGTTGAACCATCCCTGCATTCCTGGGATGTAGCCTATTGGTCATGGTGTATGATACTTTTGATGTGTTCTTGGCTTCGGTTTGCCAGTATTTTATTAAGTATTTTTGAGTCTGTGTTCATGAGGGAGATTGGTCTGAAGTTCTCTTTCTTTGTTGGGTATTTGTGTGGTTTAGGAATCAGGGTGACTGTGGCCTCATAGAATGAGTTCAGCAGTGCTCTTTCTGATTCTATTTTACGGACTAGTTTGGAGAGTATTGGTATTAGCTCTTCTTTGAAGGTCTGGTAGAATACTGTGCTGAAACCATCTGGCCCTGGGCTTATTTTGCTTGGGAGATTTTTTTTAATAATTTATTTTTTATTTCTTCAAGTTACATCTCAATCACAATCCCCTCCCTACTCCCCCCTTCAGTCCCACCCTTCCACCCTCCTCCCCCTCAACCCCCCCATCCCCTTACCTTTTTTTTTTTTTTTTTAGTTTAAGGTATTTCTTTTTTTCCCCCAACAGCTCTCCCTTTCAGTCCAAAAAACGGTTCTTTTTCTTATAACTATAAATACAATACAAAACAACAGAAATAAATAGGCCACAATTATAAGAGTTATATGGCTTAGCATACATTCCCAATGTCCAGTCCATATGCATTTGGCATCTGACTTTAACATTCTACTATCTAACCATCATCATGAGTTTAAAATTCTATATAACTCAGCTTTCATACTAACTTGCCTCATAATTTTAAAAATATCATTTTTTAGTTTTGGAAGCTGCAGGCCCTGCACTTCCTATTTAATCAGATATATTTATCCCTCTCAGGTCTCTGAGGTGGTTGAAGAATAGATAGCTAGAGTCTCATAGTTAAATTTTGAGTTGTTTAGGAATCAAGAGGGTGTTCTGGATCTAAGAAGATATTTTTAAAATTATGAGGCAACTTAGTATGAATGCTTGGGAGATTTTTAATGACTGTTTCTGTTTCCTTGGGGATTATAGGGCTGTTTAATCTGTTAACCTGATCTTGATTTAACTTTGGGAGGTGGAATCTATCAAGAAAATTGTCCATTTCGCTTATGTTTTCAAATTTGGTGGAGTACAGATTTTAAAAGTAGGATCTAAAGATTCCATGGATTTCCTCAATGTCTGCTGTTATTTCTCCCTTTTCATTTCTGATTTCGTTGATTTGGTTTTTTTTCCCTCTGCCTTTTAATTAGTTTGGCTAAGGATTTATCTATTTTTTTGATTTTCTCAAAGAACCAACTCTTGGTTTCATTGATTCTTTGTATTGTTCTTTTTGTTTCTAAGTTGTTAATTTCAGCCCTAAGTTAAAAATTTCCTGCCTTCTGCTCCTCTTGGGAGTTTTTACATCTTTTTCTTCCAGTTCTTCCAGTTCTGCTATTAATTCACTATTATGAGTTGTCACAATTTTCTTTGTGAAGGCACTTAGTGCTATGAACTTTTCTCGTAGAACAGCTTTCATTGTGTCCCATAGGCTTGGTTATGTTGTGCCTTCATTTTCCTTGGATTTTAAGAAGTGTCTGATTTCCTTCTTTATTTCTTCTCTGACCCAGTAGTCATCCAGTAGAGAGTTGTTCAGTTTCCACAAGTGCATATGCTTTCTGTTATTTCTGTTGTTGTTGAAGTCCAGCTTTATTCCATGATGGTCTGATAAGATACAAGAGGTTATTTCTACTTTCTTGTATCTGTTGAGGCATGCTTTGTGTCCGACTATATGTTTGATTTTGAAGATGGTTCTGTGCAATGCTGAGAAGAAGGTGTATTCTCTTTTGTTTGAGGGAAATATTCTGTAGATATCTGTTAGCTCCATTTGGTTCATGACTCTGTTAGATTCATTATTTCTCTGTTTGGTTTCTGTCTCAATGACCTCTCCATTGTTGTGAGTGGGGTGTTGAAGCCTCCCACTATTAATTTGTGGGGATTGATGTGTGGTTTAATCTTTAGAAGAGTTTCGTTTACAAATGTAGGTGCCTTTGTGTTTGAGGCATAAATATTCAATATTGGGATGTCATCTTGATGAATATTTCCTTTGATTATGTAGTGTCATTCTCTATCTTTTTTGATTAACTTTAGTTTAAAATCTATTTTATTTGCTATTAAGATTGGTACTCCAGCTTGCTTCCTGGATCCTTTTGCTTGGAAAAACTTTTCCAAGCACTTTATTCTTAGGTAGCATCTATCTTTGTTAGTAAGATGTGTTTCTTGTATGCAGCAAAATGATGGGTCCTATTTACAGATCCATTCTCTAACCCTGTGTCTTTTTATTGGGGAGTTGAGTCCATTGATGTTGATGGATATTAATGACCAAATGTTGTTACTTCCTGCTATTGTGGTGTAGGTCATAGTTGAGTTTTTCTTTTGGTTTAGCTGCAATGGTGGTTTTTGCCTCCTCTCTTTTCTTGGGTGTAGTTATCTTCTCTGGGTTGGAATTTACCTTCTAGAATCTTCTTCGAGACTGGATTTGTGGGTAGCTACTGTTTCCATTTGGTTTTGTCCTGGAATATCTTGTTTTCTCCATCTAAGTTGATAGAGATTTTTGCTGGGTATAGTAGTCTGGCCAGGCACCTATATTCTCTCACAGCATGTAGGACGTCTGCCCAGGCCCTTCTGGCTTTTAAAGTTTCTGAGGAGAAGTCAGGTGTAATTCTGATGGGTCTGCCATTATATGTTACTTGACCATTTTCTCTTACAGCTTTTAATATTCTTTCTTTGTTCTATACATTTGGGGTATCAATTTTATATACCGAGAGGAATTTCTTTTCTGATGAAATCTGTTTGGTGTTATGTAAGCCTCTTGGAATTTTACTGGCATCTCTTTCTTTAGGTTTGGGAAGTTTTCTTCTATGATTTTGTTGAAGATGTTTCCCTGGACCTTGGAGTCAGCAGTCTTCTCTTTCCTTTATGCCTATAATTCTTAGGTTTTGTCTTTTCATTGAGTCCTTGATATCTTGGAATTTATGGATGAAACATTTTTTAGATTTCTCCTTTTCTTTGGTTGCTGTACTGATTTCTTCAATTGAATCTTCCATGGCTGAGATTCTGTCTTCCATCTCTTGTATCCTAGTTTTGATACTCATGTCTGTAGTTCCTGTTCTCTTCCCTTGATCTTCCACCTCCAGGATTATCTTTGATTGTGTTTTCTTTATTGCCTCTATTTCCAATTTCAAGTCTTGGACAATTTTATTCATTTTATATGTTTCCTGTTTCAATTTACTTGTCTTTGTCTGCAAATATTTCAAATCTGCCTTGTCTCTTTCCTGTTCATGTTGGGCTACATTGGCTTGGAGGTCCCTAATAGTATTCTCCACTGCTTTCACTTCAAAAATTGAGAATTCTTTTTCTTCTTTCAGTGATTTAATTTCTTCTTGTAAGGACTCCATCATTTTCCCAAGTATAGAATTGTCATCATTTTCATGTGTTTCAGTTGTGGTGGGATGTTCAGGGCTTCATGTGTTAACCTCGCTGAACATTGTTGGAGTCATATTTCCCTGATTTTTGTCAGTTTTGTTTTTTCGCTGACCTTTAGCCATCTGGTTGTCCTAAGCTGATTGTTTCTGATGTCTTCTGGACCGTTTGAATGACACTGCCTGTCCTTTTTAGAGTGATAGAGTGATCATGAGAATATTGGGCACTCAGGTAGCCAGGAGGTACCTCTATCTGGCAGTTGGGGATGCCTCCCAAGACCCTGAAATGATCAGACCTGCTGGAGACTGTACTGGTGCAGGAAAAGCAGCCCTCTGCCATGTCTGAGTGCAAAAATTCTTCAAATTGATTGTATTCCAATAGAGGTTTCTTTTTGTCCAACACCTTTCTGGGTAAGCCCAGATATGCTTGTGCCCCCAAGGCAGCCACCCCGCTGGAGATAAATCTTAGTTAACCTGATGCTCTCCTGTATGGAATGCAGGCATGGAAGATGGGTGCTCCTGAGGTTGATGAGTATCCCTGTCTGAAGTTTGGAGCGATTCCTTGAGCATTTGCATGGCTTTTGCAGCAGGGTCTGCACCGGGCTCTGTTCTGTGCTGGACTCAGCGCTGGCCTCTTCTCTGGGCCCTGGACCTGGGTCTAGCACCCCCTGGCCTCTTCTCTGTACACTGGACTTCTGCCCCATGCCGCTGGCGTCCACTTTGGTCCCGGAGTCTGTGCCCCATGCTGCTGGCCTCCAGTTTGTTCCCAGAACCTAAGCTCCATGCTGCTGGCATCCACTTTGTCCCTGAGCCTGTGCCCCTTGCTGTTGGCCTCTGCTTTGGACTCAAGCCTGTGCCTCACGCTGCTGCCCTCTGCTTTGGGCCCTAAGACTGTGTCCCAAGCTGCTGACCTCTCCTTTTGGCCTCACGCTTGTGCCCTAGCTGCTGACCTCTGCTTTGGGCCCTGAGCCTATGTCCTGTGCCACTGACCTCCACTTTGGGCCTGGAGCCTCTGTCCCAGGGGTCCTGCTAGTCCCTGGGTTCACTGGGAAAAACCCCCTGGGTTCACACTTATTGGGTTCTAGCTCAGCTTGTTTATATTTGTGTGATGTTGTAGTTATTTTCCCTGGGCTCAAATTGTGTCCTTGCCATCTACCACCATCTTGGATTCTCCTCAATGTTACTTCTTAAAACCACCATATTTCTCCACTAATGTAGTTGTTCAGTCCTTTAGATCAATACTTACCTTACTATCTCTCTCTTACATCTAATTATCTCTGCCCTCTTCTGTGTCTTAGAGTAAACACTGCAATTGTATCAGGGGAAGACAGAGATTTCTCAGTTTCATACCATCAATGTGCTGACATTTTACATTTGCTCACACACAGTTACAATGTTTTCTGTTGAAAGAGATTAATGGATCTCCTTTCTACATACATATAAAAGTCTTCTCTTGTCTGGGAATCAATTTTCTTGTCCTATTTAACTAATTCCTTTAATTTTCTCTTTGTAGCTCAAATCATCAAATTTCTTTCCCTTTTTAACTCAGGAAACTCTCAACTGTAAGAAGAATTTCAATATGGTGTCTCATTTAATGGAGTTGTTTTGGGCAAACACCTCTAAAAATGTGTCTTGCTTCACTCTTAATCACATACTGTTTTTCTCTTTTATTCACTCAAAACACATGTTCACTCAGTGTCCTAAGAAGTCACCACCATAATTCTCACTTGAAAAAAAAAGAAAAAAGAAAAGAAAGAAAAAGGCAGGCAGGTCTTAGGTCCTTCAACCTTACCCTTCCCAGCAATAATTGATCTATGGGTTAGTTATATTTTCATCTGTTTTTCAAATTGTTGTTTTTAGTATATTGAAATAATTTTACATTCTTTTCCTATAATAGACTTACTGAGCATCTTTTCATGCTCATCTTTATGTTTGCAAAGCTCATGTTTGTTTTCTCAAATGATTTTCTACATTTTAATTTATGACTCTTATTTAAGACCTAGACTATTGTGTTTTTCATTGTGAAGACTCAGGACAGTCAATATTGTGATCCTATTTTGAAAATAATGAAACTAAAAACTGGAAATTGGGAAGGTATAGTGGGCCATTTAACTCTCATAAATGTGGCATATTTATATCTGTTGTTTTGTATAATACTTACTGTTATAAGAGAAGGAACCATCTGTTGGACTGAAAGGGGAAACTTCTGGGGGGAAGAGGGTGGAAGGGCGGGATAGGAAGGGGGAATAGGGAGGGGTTTGTTACTGAGATGTAACTTGAAGAAAAAAAAATAAAGTATTTAAAAAATACTAATAAATATTATACACACTAAGTATATAAGAAATAGAATTGATTATATCTAAAAATCCTTATGATCTTAAATTGATATTTTGGAAAGATAATTATGAATCTGAATAACTATGAATGTGTAATGCAGAAGTCCATTTAAAAAAAACACAAAAGCCTCCACGTAAAGATATTTGCATTAATTACCAATATATACATTTGGCAGGTGGGCTAAAGAGGTGATTTTCTGGATAAGAACATTTGTTTTGCAGGTGTTAGTGCCTCAGTATAAAGCTGGGTTTGAGCTGGGCATGGTGGCACACACCTTTAATCTCAGCACTTGGGAGGCAGAGACAGACAGATATCTGTGAGGTCTGGTCCAGTCTAATCTACAGAGCTAGTTCAAGACAACCAAGACTACACAAAGGAATTCAGTTCAAAAAAAAAAAAAAAAAGAAAAAAGCTGGGTTTGATTAATTGTACTTTTTACCCCAATGTGAAACTAGAAAGAGTCATACCCTTAAGTCTTCATAGCAACATACCTGAAGAGACAAACTTCCTATTCACTGAGAGACTATGTCTCAAGGGAATCAGTAGGACTGAGAGCAATGGGGGAAGAAAGCCATATATCCTAATATGGCATCAGTATAGGTGTATGACTTATATACCTGCATACTCAAGAGCATATTACACACACACACACACACACACACACACACACACACACACACACACACTCACTCACACACACACACACACACACACTCACACAAAACAAGTTTTTAAAATGTGAATTAGTAGTTGCACCGGCATTATTAGCTAACACAATAATACTTGTTAATCCTACTAGTGCTGGTGTGGATGATTCCACTGGAAACTATCCAAAAAAAAAAAAAAGATGCCATGTGTAGAGGCAAATGGTTCATAAATTAAAGATGAATTCCTTCTGTGCAATTAAGAGAGGAATCTTGGGAACTGTGCCTAAAAATCTCCCTATCATCAGCAACTGTCAGTACATCCTCTGGGATCACATATTTTTTAACAGTCTGAGATTGTTGGTAAGTTCATGATGTAACTTAAATAACTAGTGGCATCTTTCAGACTTTTCAAACATCAGTCCCCCTCAATGAATATAAGTAATTCTAGAAATCTTGATAGCATTTAAACTTTCATACAGGTTAAATTGTAAAAGTATTTTTATTGTGGATTCAAATAGTTTGATAGACCATCCTTTAGGTAATTTTATGGGACAAAAAATTTTAAAGACAATTTGTATGTAGTAATATTGATATTATGTCAATAAGCACTTCTCTAACTTCCATAATTATGTAATCCATTGCATATTCAATACTAAATACAGAATAAATATCATAATACCAGCATGTTTTACAATATCCATTCTGTTTTTCAAATAAATTTTTTGTATTCTATATGTTTTACATAATGGGTCACAAAGACAGATATTTAGAATAATAAAGAAATAAGTTACCTTAATGACTTTTTCACCCTTCTTTATCAAGTCTAATAAAAAGTTAGAATTTCATTCAAAATGTGTTGAAGATCTACCACTTCTTTAAGTTATTCCATATGATATACTTTGGGAATTTAACTGCTATTGTCTTGCTTGGACTTCTGTCTTCCTATCTCCTTTCATGCGTAGTATATCATGTGATGCTTGTTGTCTGTTCTCTCTAACTCATCTCTTTGTCTCTGTGTCTCTATCTATGTCTTTCTATTTTTCTGTCTCTGTGTCCCCATCTCTCCCTCTGGCTGTCTGTGTCTGTGTGGGTGTCCCCTTTTTTATCTTTTAGCCAGATACCTCTATACTCACTCCTCTCTTAATAATGTCTTAATTCATAATATGTAGGTCTTGTAGAGGATCAATAATGACTATTTGGTTTTGTAATGTAAAGATTCAAATGTCGTTGAATCACTTTGGAACAACTACAGAAGGACAGTTTCCACTTTGCATGTGGCATTTTCTAAGGGACACTTTCGTTTCTCCATTTTCCCAACTGTGTTTTCATTCTAATATTTCTGGAGTTTTAGGGAAAAAAATATCATGTTAGAACCATTTACCCACAGAATGATAGAAAATAATTCCATTAACATCCCCACACAAGCCCCAGATAACTAATGTCTTTCTTTTGCATAATAATATTATTCCTGAATAAATAATTACTGCAGAGAGAACAATTAGGTAAACATATGAAAAATTTGTAAAACTAACATAAATAAATAAACAAATGAATATAAGTTAGACCAAGAGTGAATAAATGATCTAAAAAGTATTTTATTTATAAGCTTTAGTGGAACTTCCTCATGATATTAGATTTCTCAGGTATAGGTAATGATGATATTTGATGATATGGTGAGGGGTCACTGAGATACTGATGATTTTAAAAAATTTTATATAAAATATTTTTTCTTACAGTATATTTAGGTCACATTAATTCTCTTTCCTAAATCACATGTCGACCCACTGCCATAACCACTCAAATTTGGGTTCTTCCTCTCTTTCTACTCACTAAAACATATAAAGAAAGGAGAAATAGGGGAGAGAAGATGGCGGTGACCTACACTGACGCATTTTGAACGCGGGGAAAAAAGAGCCATAAAAAACACAGAGTTATTGGGCACTGTGCAAAAACCGGAGGGGCTAGACCCCCCCCCCCCTGGAACACTCACAGCTCCCAAGGGACTGTTAAAAGTCCAAGGGCAAGGCTCTCCCCATCTCTCACAGACAAGGAAGCCACTAAACCCAGGATTCGGGAACTCCCATTTGGAGAGGCGCCTGGTAAGATCGATCCCAAATTACAGTAGGCAGAATCAGGGTCCACTTGGCCATAGATCGCTGGCCTATTGGGCTCCCCACACATCAGGTTGAACTTATACCAACTTAAAAAACTTTGTGAGATAGTGGAAGGCTTAGCAAGGAACAAACAGGGGGCTCAGCGGGTGGTCCGCAGCCGCTTGTGAAGCGGAGGGTGAGAGGATCCAAGAGAGCGCAGGAAGCTGGGAACACAAAGGTGGGCAGGAGGGGCCGAATCCTGCACACTCACGATAGTGCAGATGGGGAGGGAGCACGGCTGGCAGGGCCAATCCCCGCTAACCCACGGTAGGTCATCTGGGGAGAGAGACAGGCGTGGGCGGGGCCAGGGATCTGTGCACTCAAGGCTGAGCTGCTGGGACGAGAGGTCCACTCAGGCAGTCAGAGGATCCGGGGCTTGGGGTACCCACTGGACCCGTGGCGGCGCAGACAGGAAGGGAATCAGGCACAGAGTCTAGCCCTGTGGCGAGAAGCCTAGAGAGAAACCAGAAATCGGGACCATAGCTGTATCCTGGAAAATCCAGACATATTAGGTGTGGAGCCAGACCCTGTCAGCCTCCATGATGACAAACAAAGCCCACAGAATCTGTGCCTGGGCAAACAGGCCCATACCATCAGAACCATTACAGGCTGATAACTCAGAGTGCAACATAGGGAAGTCTGAATTGGGAGCAGTGAAACAATCCTGGTCCATTACTCACAACCTGGGAATAGGCTGCACCAGCTCACAGTGCATCAGGCAATTAAAACCACAGTGACGTTGAAATCCCCCTGTAAGCAAGGACAGATAGCCAAGTAACTCGTCCCCTGCACCAAATCATCCACTGTGGTTCCAAGCACAGAAAACAGACAGCTAAATGCATCCAATGGCAAAAGGTAAAAAAAAATAGAAATCAAGGAATTATGACTCCAACAAAGCAGAATCATCCTAGCTCATCCAATTCGGATGACCACACACCAACAGAAACACATGAAAACATTGACAATTCTGCATTATGGAAAGTGATAGAGTCTCTGGAAGAAGAACTTAAATCTATGAAGGAATTCAAAGAAGCCACAATTCTACAAATCAAAACAAGGAACAACACCATTAAAGAGCTCCAAGCCAAGGTGACAGAGCTTGAACAGGAAAAGGAAAAAGCCATGAAAGATTTTCATACAAAAACAAGCAAGCTGGAGAAGGAAATGTACAAAACAAACAAAACATACAAGACACGAAAATAGGAACAATAAAGAAAACACAGTCAGAGTTAAAAGAGGAAGTGGAGAACCAAGGGAAGAGAACAGGAACTACGGATGTGAGTATCAACAATAGGATGCAAGAGATGGAAGACAGGATCTCAGGCATGGAAGATTCAGTGGAAGAAATCAGTACA
>CAJQZJ010000828.1:0-62757 GCA_907164525.1 Lophiomys imhausi
TGGTATTAGGAGCCTCTACAGGAACTGGTACATATCGAGGCATTCTAATCACCACAGCCACAGGAAAGGCTGTGGCATTCCAGCATAGGGCATAAAAACATGTGCCCGGAGTGCATACTAACTTTTCTTCACCCAAGGATGCACTCCCATTACTTATAATCCACAGAAAAGGAGGCCAGAGACATACTGGCGAGGCTGAAAAGTTCTTGTTGCGGTAAGAATGAAACAAAGAATTCCAAGTACCAGAGCCACTACTGCTAGAGAAATCCAATCTGGTAGCAGACCCTAGGGAAAAATTACCTCTTTGATAAATTCCTCCTCCAAGCATAATGACAGGTCCCAAGTCCATGCAACTTCCATTTACTCCACACAAAAGCCACAAATCAAAAGGATTGGTGGCAATCTGCTGAGGATCCCTAGTAGATATATCAAGCATTCCTGTACAAGACTTATTCACTATATTACTAATCATGGGGCTAAAGGAAAAATAATCTTGTTGAACCCAAACTGCTCTGCGCTCCTGACATACTCACTGCTACTATCATCTGGATCCTTAGGAAGGTCTTCATGACGAATCTTCCTCACAAGGCGTTCAGGCACCCACACTGGATCTTGTTGATTCTGAGGAAAAACACAAACAGACCCTCTCGCCCATGTTAGCACGGGGTCAGGCCCCCGCCAAGAGCCTGTCAAAATATCCTTCCACTTCACCATGCTTTTAGGTGAACCATGGGAATCTTGATGTCTGTCCACTGCTGAGCGGCCTTGAGCATCCAAATTGAAAAAATTTAAAGTAAATAAGGCTAAAGACATTCTCTCCTTGGGGGTACGGCCTTGGCCTATTCCCCCTTTTTGTTTTTGCAAGCATTCTTTCAAGGTGCGATGAGCACGCTCCACAATTCCTTGTCCTTGAGGATTGTATGGTAATCCATGATTAAGCTGTACCTCCATCTGGTTACAGAAGGAGACAAAGGACTGAGCCGTATAGGCTGGTCCATTGTCCGTTTTTACCTGTTGTGGTTTTTCCCATGCAGCCCAGGCTTCTAAGCAATGTCCTATGACATTGCGAGCCTTTTCTCCACTCATAGGTGTAGCATGTATGATACCTGAGCAGGTATCCACAGATACATGAATATATTTTAAGGTTTCAAATTCTGAAATGTGGGTAACGTCCATTTGCCAGATTTTGAGTGGCATCAACCCTCTAGGGTTCACTCCCACAGTGGGAGGATGATGATGAATCACACACTGAGGACAGTCCAAAACTACTTGTCTAGCATCTGCTCTAGACAAATGGAATTTCTGCTGTAGAGTTTTGGCATTTACATGAAATAATTGGTGATACTGTCTGGCTTGATCCAGGAATGAGCTCCAAAAAATGCATTCCATCCTGGTCCATTGATCAACTTTATCATTACCTTCACTTAATGGTCCAGGTAATCCTGTATGTGCTCTGATATGTTGAATATAAAAACATCTTTTTCTCTGCCAGATTAAAACTTGTAACTCTTGTAATAAGGCACATACAGTACTACTATTCTTAATAGGACCTGCTAATTCTAATACTTTCACTGCGTTGACCACATAAACTGAATCTGAAATCAAATTGAATGCAAATTGACATCTTTTAAACACCTCAATTACTATTGTCAACTCTACTATTTGGGGGGAGCCCGGTTGAAATTGACATAACACGGGCTCTTGTCTTTCTATCAAATAGGCTCCACAGCCTGTCTTTGAGCCATCAGTAAACACATTTGGTGATCCTTGAAGTGGTACTGCTGAAGTAACCTTAGGGAATATCACTGGGTGCTCCTTAAAAAATGATAGCAATGGATGTTTAGGATAATGGTTATCAATCACTCCTTCAAAGCTACATTGCAATATTGCCCAGTCATCTACAGTGCCACACAAAATCTTAATTTGATAACTGGAATAAGGCACTATTATACTGGCAGGAGCAACTCCAAAAGACTGCAAGCATTGTTGGATACCATTCAAGGCTAAAGCAGCAAGTGCAGTGGGATAATGTTCTATTCTGTTCTTACTTGTGTCCACATCCCCGGGCAGAAAGATCTCCCTACTTTCAGGGACTGAACTGGCTGCTCTGTCTGAGTGGCTTCTGGATATGGGGGAGGAGTTGAAGGCGCCATGGCAACGGCTTTGTTTACACCAGCTGCCGCCAGCGTGGCTGAACGCGCTGTAACAACGACTCCACCCATTCCGACTGCCGCTGACGTGTCAGGCGCCATGGCAACAGCTCCTCCCACACCGACTGCCGCTGATACGCCCTTCTGTTTTACTTTTTTCTTTTCCTTTTTTTCTAATAACAGTCCTCTCCAACTGTTCTACTAGAGCGTGTAGCTCTCCTTCAGAATCTGTGCTCTCTGATTCCTCTAAATCTCTAAAATCTCTAAAATTTCTAAGATCGGGATAGAGAGGAACTTTCTTTTTGTCTTTTCACTGTCTGCCTGCTCAAATCTTTCGCCTTTGTTACTTTCCTTTTCACTGTCTGCCTGCTCAGATCTCTCCCCTTGTAGCAGTTCCAAAGCTGATTCTCCCTCTTTGATTGCATTACAACACCTCTGATCTTCTAAACAACTCCTCACCATTTTCCAAATCAGTCTTACTCCATGCTTCAGAGTCCCCTGCTCCCAAGCAAAATCCAAGTCCCTGCCTAATTTGTCCCAGCAGGATACCGTAAGATTCCCGGACACCGCAAACCACGGAGCCACAGAATCACATTCATTCAGAAATCTCTCTAAGGTAGACTTCTTAATCTTCAAATTCCTAGCTAAAAGTAGCTCCTGAAGAGCCAGAAAAATTGGATGTGACTGAGACAATCCCATGATTAAAAATTTGCTTTAGGTTCGCTGCTTCCCCGCGAAACTTTACCTTTTGTTCGCAACTTCCTGCGAAACTTTACCTTTTGTTCACTATTTCTGCGAAACTTAACTGTTTGTTCACTATCTCCGCGAAACTTTATCTTTTGTTCACTATCTCCGTGAAACTTTACCTTGTGTTCGCTATTTCCGTGAAACTTTATTGTCCTGATTTATCCCAGGAACTTACCAACGCATTGCCCCTGACTGCAGGAGTTCTGAGTCTTTTCTGGGTCCCTGTATGGGCCACCACTTTGTCGCGTCCCCCCTTGTCCAGCAAGGAATGACGCAACTCGCAAAACTCTTCTCCAGCAGTTTATTCAGGTCCCTTGAAAACAGTCTTCCGAATAATGGGGCAGACCCAACCCACAGGCTAAATACTAAATGAACAGCCAGTCAAGTAAAGCCAAGTGGTGCTATCTTAGAGGTCTACGTATGCGGAAACAAGCCAGATCAGCGGTCTATGCCAAATATGAACTTATTATCATAGAGAGTGCTCACCGTCGGGCTGGTGGAAGGCGGAGACCAGCGCCATCTTTAGGGCGCGGCACTTCGCAGCTCTCTACAGTATCTATTCGCTTATAATCTGATTTTAGCCATATAGTACAGGAAAACTATACTACAACCAATGCACCAAAGGGAATGTGAACATAGAATTTGTTTCCTGTCAATGAGACACTTTGCCCTACTGGGGCTGCTGTGTAGGCCCCCAGTGTATGAGGAGACTCTTGGCCCTCATATGACTGCTGAACAGGGGCAGAGGACTGTTATGTAGGGACACTCCACTCCAGATGAGTGGGATGGAAGGGATATGGGGTAGAGGGTGGTAGGGAAGTACTTGGAGGGGTGAAAAGAGGACACTGTGATGGAGACGTACCCTGAAATAATAAATAAATACTTTAAAGATTAACAAAAAGAATGAAAAAGGATAAGTTTTTCTAGTTCCATCCATTTGGCTGCAAATTGCATGATTTCTTTGTTTCTGATGGCTGAGTAGTATTCCATTGTTTGTATATACCACAGTTTTTTTCCATTCATTGTTTGAGGGACATCTGGGTTGTTTCCAGTTTCTAGCGATTACAAAGAAGGCTGCTATGAACATAGATGAGGAAATGTCCTTGTGGGTTGGTGAGGAATCATTTGGATGTATACCCAGAAGTTGTATGACTGGGTCTTGAAGTTGAGCTATTCCAAGTTTTCTAAGATATTGCCAGACTGACTTCTATAGTGTTTTTACAAGTTTTCACTCCCACCAGCAATGGATGAGTGTTCCCATTTCTTCACAACCTTGCCAGCATGTGCTGTCATTAGAAATTTTGATCGTAGCCATTCTAACAGGCGTGAGATGGAATCTCAGAGTCACGTTGAGTTGTATTTCTCTGATAATTAAGGATATTGAGCATTTCTTCAATTGTCTCTCAGTCATTAGAGATTTCTCTATTGTGAATTTTCAGATTAGCGCTGTTTCACATTTTTTGATTGGGTTAATCCTGAGTGAACTAACCCAGACTCAGAACGATGTACATGATATCCACTCACTTGTAATTGCATGTTAGCCATATAGTACAGGATCACTATATTACAACCAACACTCCAAAAGTAACAGGAACATAGAATTTGTTGATGAGACACTTTGTCTTAGTGGTGCTGTCATGTATGCCCCTAGTATATGAGGAGTCTCTTGCCCCTCAAGTGACTGCTGAACTGGGATGGGAGACTTATGTGTGGAGACAGCCCACTCTGGAGGAGTAGGATGTGAGTGTGGGAGGATGGGAGGGTGGGACTAGGAGGGGTAGAGGGGAGCACTGTGCTGGAGATGTAGCTTTAAGTAGTGAATAAACATAAAAAGATTTAACATGAAAAAGAAAAGATTTTTTGAAAAAATAATGAAAAAGGAATCTCTAATGGCCAAGAGACACTTGAGGAAATGCCCAACATCCTTAATCACCAGAGAAATTGAACTCAAGATGACCCTGAACTTCCATCTCACACCTGTCAGAATTGCTAAGATCAAAAAGTCAAATGACAGCACATGCTGGTGAGGCTGTGGAGAAAGGGGAACACTACTCCATTGCTGGTGGGAGTGCAAACTTGTACAAACACTTTGGAAATAAATGTGCCGATATCTTATAAAACTTGGAATAATTCTACCTCAAAAATCAGCCATACCACTTCTGGCTATATATCCAAAGGATTCCTCCCCAATCCCCAAGGACACTTCCTCATCTGTGTTCATAGCAGCATCATTTGTAATAGCTAGAAACTGGAAACAACCCAGATGTCGATCGACCAAAGAATCGTTAAAAAACAAACTGTCTTACATTTACACAATGGAATACTACTTAGCCATCAGAACAAAGGAAATCATGCAATCTGAAGCCAAATGGATGGAACTAGAAAAGCTGACCCTGAGTGAGCTAACCCAGACTCAGAAAGATACACATGAAATCTATTTATTTATAATTGGATTTTAGTCATGTTATACAGGATAACTATCTTACAACCAATCCACCAAAAGGAACAGGAACATAGACCTTTGTACATGTTAGTGGGACATTTTTCCCTAATAGAGTTGCCATATAGGGCCCCAGTGCAAGAGGAAGCTCTTAACAATCATATGACTGTTGAAGTGAGGGGGGCTGATATGTAGGGGCAACCTACTCCAGAGGAGTAGGATCTGTGGGAAAAGATGGTAAGGGTGGGACCGGGAGGGGTGGAGAGAGGTGACTGTGATGGAGATGTAACTTGAAGTAATAAACAAAGAAACAAACAAAAGAATGAAAAAGGAAATGTAGGTGAAAGGGAGTTGTACTGTGGTAGCCTAAGGAGTACATAGTGGGGAACTGTGCAATTGAAATGAAAAAGGGAAATGATGAATATAGATTGTATGCAAAAATAAATTCTCCAAGAATAAATCAAATACAATTTGAATTATTTCTTTGTTAAAAAATGTAATTATATTATTCTATGTACTTAACCTTCTATATAATATGTACTTGTACCTCTATATGCTATGTAATTCTATATACCTACAGATTTGTAAAGGATCTATTATCAAAACAAAATCATCAATATTGTGCATAGAACAATTAACAAAGAACACTGTAATACATACATGCACACATGCAAAAACAAAACAAAGCAAAATGTGCATTTTGAAGTCATCATATTAAAACATAAGCAACACCTAGTATGATATGAACTGGATGTGTCTGCGCATTGATCTCTGAAGTATAAGACATATTTCTACAAAATAAGGATGTTTGAGTGGAGCCTACTAAACATTTTATTAGAGATATATGAACTTCACAATAAAAATAATTTTTAATTTAAAAATATTGCTATGTGTCTTTTTGTCTCCTCCATCAATGGTTTCATTTGACACATTTTTCCCAGCCTATAATACTCATTCTTCTTATATATCCCAAGTCAGTGTAGTTTGGAATAACTGGTAACTCCTTAGTTCACATGAAGTGCTACTGATGGTGGAAGAAACCAAAAGCATTGCAAAAGAATATACTAGTTTTAGTGAAGTAGTGTTTGGAGGGCTTGAGAAAGTCTCACATCATATTAACGGTCCTAATTATCACAGACGAAAGGGAGAGAGGAAAAGAGATACTGTCTCCCTCACTTTCCCAATATTAATAAGTTTGTTTTTTATCCTTATTTCAGTAGCTGTTACTCATGGTGTTTTGAGATATCAGTGCCCAATTCCATGCCTTTGAGTAGATCTCTGGCTATTCTTTATGTCATAATACCTCAATGGATCTCTGGTTATACTTTATTTCATATTACCTCAGTAGATTTCTGGGTATTCTTTATGTCATGTTGCCTCTTTTTTCAGATTGTATTTAAAGTGAATTTATTTTGAATTAAATCATAATCACAGAATTTCTCTCCCTCCTTCTCTTTCCTCTAAGTATTGTTAGGTCCTAATATTTTTCAAATTTATAGCCTCATGTTCTTTTTTTAATGTTTATTTATTGCTTCAAGTTACATCTATGTCAAAGTACCCTCTTTCCACCACCCTCCCACCTTCTACCCACTCTCCCATCTATCCTACTCCTTCAGAGATGGGTGCCCCAACATAGCAGTCCCCTCTCAGTTCAGCAGTCATATGAGTAGCCTCGTATCTTTAATAAGTATTGGTATAAACCAATGAACAAAAACTACAGTTGGATGAATATGCACAATGTTGTGTAGGTAAATATAATTTTAGTGCTGATTCTTGATTTTGAATAGTCATTCTTTTTCCCTTTCTTTCCCTCTCTCTCATGTTGAGTCATGCTTATACAACCATTTTGCTGTGATTTCAGTTGTTCTGCTTCCTTTTCATACTTAGAGAACACAATCTCCCAGAAGATGTTCTGGTCCTCTGCCTCTTACATTTTTTTTTTGTATTAATTCATTTCACATTCTCATCGAGGTCCCTTCCTTCTTCTCCTCCAAACCCCATTCTCCCATGCTCTTCCCCCTTACCCTCTCTCCCTTTATCCTCAGAAAAGGGGAACTAACCCTCCCAGTTATAACCCACTCCACATGAGGCCTAAATGCCACTTCTACCATTGAGGCCAAACATTGCAACTCCACTAAGGGGAAGAGATTTGCAAACTGGAATCATAGTCTGTGTCAAAAAGCAGTGCCCCTATCCACTTTTTATGATATTCATGTGAAGACAAAATTGCCAATCAGCTGCATATGTGTGATGGACCTAGTTACAGTTAACCTAATATTTGACTATGGGTCTCAGCATCTGTTTGATCTGATACTGAGTGGAGCCTCTCATTGAATCTTTATACTAGGCTCCTGTCTGCAAACATATCAGAGTGTCATTAGTAGTGTCAGGGGTTGGTTATCTCTCATAGGGTAAGTCTCAAGTCATGCCAGTTATTGATTGCCCCTTTCCTTCATCATTATTTCATCTTTATCCCTGTACATCTTATAGACTAGGTAAACTATGGGTGGAAGGTTTTGTGGGAGGGTTGGTGTCCCTCTACTTTCACTGGGATTCCTGTCAGGTTTTAAGGTGGCTACTTCCATCTCCCTATCCCTCACTGCTAGTGGGCTGATCTAGAGTCACCCTCTTGTCCTCCCTGGAGTATACCCTGTCAGAGGTCTCCAGCTTATTTCAAAGAAGTTTCCTTTCCTTCTCTCAGCCCTCTCATCTCTCATTCCCACTCTCCCTAACCCTGATTCCCCTTTCTCATTCCCTTTCCCACACGCCTTCCTGCTCAGCTCCCTCTTTTACTCTGCTTGCAGTGTCTATTCTATTTCCCTTCTGACTGAAATTCAATCATTCTCCTTTGGGTCCCCTTTGTTACTTAACTTCATTGGGTCTGTGAGTTGTAGTATGGTTGTCCTGTACTGTATTCCTAAAATCTACTTTTATGTGAGTACATACCATGTGTGTTTTCTCAGTCTGGGTTACTTACACAGGTTGATCTTTTTGAGTTCCAATCATTTGTCTGAACATTGCAAGATTTCCTTATTTTTATTCGCAGAATAGTATTCCATTATATAAATATCTCAATTTCTTTGTTCATTCTTTAATTGAGGATCAAATGAGTTGTTTTCAGTTTATGACTATTATGAATAAAACTGCTAGGACCATAGTGGAACGAGTGTCCTTGTGATATAGTGGGGCATCTGTTGGGTATATGTTCAGGAGTATTATAACTGGACCTTGATGTAGTACTATTCCCAACTTCATGAGAATGGGCCAGTTTGATTTCCAAAGTATCCAAGTTTGCACTCCCACCAGCAGAGGATGAGTGTTTCCCTTTCTCCCCATCCTCACCTGCATTTGCTGTCATTTGTAATTTTTATGTTGTCAGTTCTGATTTGTACAAGATGGAATCTCAGAGTCATTTTTATTTGCATTTCCCTGATCACTAAAGGACTTTGAACATTTCTTTAAGTGGTTCTTGACCATTAGAGAGAGACTCCTTTGTGTTGAATTCTTAGTTTATCTCTGTGGCCCCTTTTTATTGGGTTATTTGGTTTATTGATATTTAATTACTTGAGTTCTTTATATATTTTGGGTACTACCCCTCTGTCTGATGCAGAGTTGGTATAGATTTCTTCCCAATCTGTAGGCTGCTGTTTTGTTCTATTGACATATCCTTTGACTTACAGAAGATTTTCAGTTTCATAAGTTCCCATTAATTAATTGTTTATCTTAGTATCTTAGCTGTTTGTGTTCTGTTCAGAGCATTATCTCCTATACCAACCTGTAAAAAAATAAGGCTAATAAGTTATTTATCCAGTATTTATATTATTGTTAATTGGTTTGGTGGCTGATCCTTAACCATCCATTATAAATGAGCACACAGAGACCACATGGATTTTACCATCCATTATGAATGAGCACACAGAGACCACATGGATTTTACCAAGCCTTGGCCTGAATTGTGCAATCCTAGCCCATCTAAGCTAGCTCTTAATTCTATTACCAAAATATGACCCCATATATACATACGTCCCCTTGGACTGCCATTCTCCACGATATGCCGATGTCCCTGGCCATGTGAAATGAGGTTCCTTTCTCTAACCCATGATGTGTGCCTCCTTCCTGCTGCCCCTGGATGGAATGCTTTAATTCTCTGTCTAAAGCCCAGGCTTCCTGCTCTAATCACAGGAAGTCCCACCTTTCTCTGTCTTTGCCCAATCTCAGGCCTCGGCATTTTATTTAACCAATCAGAGTCAATGTAAGCAACAGACAGCAAGCAGGACCAATTAGTTAACATTTAGAATGCTTAACACTACCCCAACACCAACCCTTAGAAATAAGGGCTATGCTTTAGTCTTCCTCTAAATCCATACAAATACATCTGGGACAGAGAGTTGCATAATTGCTCTTGCTTTCCTAACTTTCATTAGGAAAAGCAACTTCCTTAGGGAAAAAAGGAAATCAAGGGATTGGTTCTAGTGATATATAATTCTGGACACAGGAAGTTAAAATTCATATCCCATAAATACCATAAAGGCTCAGAGGAAGGTTATTGAGAGTCTTATAGACACAGGAGCTGTTTTTTTTTTCCTATATTGTGGAAAAGATTGGTAGACTCTTGACAGACTTGTTACCCCACCAACTTTGATTGCCTTAAGACAAGCTATTAATATGATATTAATGTGGTCAGATGAAGAGTCTTCTGGTTCCTTTTATCCCTATGATTGAATTTTTACCTTTTTGATAATGAGAAAGAGATATATTGGGACAGATGGAGGTTCTTCTACTGAGTCCAAATAATATGACTGATGCTGCAAACATACAAATGAAATTTGTTCCCAAAGAGGAGATAAAAAAATCAAGGTATTATAGAACCCACAAAACCTTCAAAAATAAAAATAAACAGGAATTAGAGTTTGATAAACCATTTTTCCAAGGGACCATTATTAAAATGACTGATGACCCTATTAGGTAGAAATCTGAGAATCCTATATGGGAGGGACAAAGTCCCCTGACCACAGAAAAGATACAAGTAGCCATAGATCTGACTAATGAACAATTGTCACTGGAACATATAGACTCTTCCAGTAGCTCCTGGAGTATTCTGATATTACATATTAAAAAGAATTGTGGAAGCTGCAGGTTCCTACAAACTTGAGAAAAAAAACTAATGAGGCTATAAAATACATGGGAGCTCTTCAACCTGGGTTGTCCTCTCTTTCTGCTGTTCCTTGGGATGATAATATCATAGTCATAGATTTACAGGATTACTATTTACCATTATTTTGAGTCCTCAAGACGTTAAAATATTTGCCTTTAGTTTTCCTTCTACAAATTTATTTAAGAAACCCATATCATAGCTTTCAATGGAAGTCCTCCCTCAATGTATGAGAAATAGTCTTACACTTTGTCAAAAATTTGTATATATAGCTTTGTAAATAATTACAGATAAACATTCACAAGTTTATTTGGTTCCTTATATGGATGACATCCACATTTCCCACAAGGATAGAGCCTACCTACAAGAAGTACTAAAACAACTTATCAATCAGCTACCTACCTATGGGCTTGAGGTGGCTACAGTAAAATATATAGCTACAACCTTCCTTTAATTATTTCAGTCATGTTTCACACACACAGATAATGACTCAGCAGCCTTTAGAATTAAGGCTAGGTAAGCTCACAACATTAAATGATTTTTCAGAAACTCTTAGCACATATAAATTGGATTTAGACATTCTTAAAGATCACTTCTGCTAAATTTAAGCTACTTCTTGACATGTTAAGAATAGATTCTGGGGGGTGGGCAAGATGGCGGCGACCTAAACTGACACATTTTGAACGTGGAGAAAAAAGAGCCATAAAAAACACAGAGTTATTGGGCACTGTGCAAAAACCGGAGGGGCTAGACCCCCCCGGGAACATTCACAGCTCCCAAGGGACTGTTAAAAGTCCCAGGGTAAGGCTCTCCCCCCATCTCTCGCAGACACGGAAGCCAATAAACCCGGGATTCGGGAACACCCATTTGGAGAGGCGCCTGGTAAGATCGATCCCAACTCACAGAAGGCAGAATCAGAGGCCTCTTGGCGATTGATCACTAGCCTACTGGGTTCCCCACACCTCAGGAAGAACTTATAGCCACTGAAGAAACTTTGCGGGATAGTGGAAGTCTTAGCAAGGAAGAAACAGAGCGCTCAGTGGGTGGTCCGCAGCCGCTCGAGAGGCAGAGGTTCTGAGAGAGCGGGAAGCCGCCAGCAGGCAAATTAATCAGGGTGGGAAGTAGGCTCAGGTGGGCGGGAGGGGCCGAATCCCTGCGCACTTACGGCAGCGCAGCTTGGGTGGGAGCCCGGTGCGAGCAGGGCCAAATCCCCATGAACCCATGGCAGGACAACTGGGGAGGGAGCCCAGCGTGGGCAGGGTCAGGGATCCGAGCACCCACGGCTGAGCTGCTGGGGCGAGAGGCCCACTCAGGCAGCCGGAGGATCCGGAGCTCCGTGCACCCACGGCCGAGCAGCTAGGGAGGGAGACCCGCAGATGGGCAGACAGGGAGGGAATCAGGCACAGGGGTCAGGCCTGTGGCGAGAAGCCTAGTGAGAAACCAGAAGTGAGGGGATCATAGCTGTATTCTGGAAAATCCAGACATATTAGGTGTGGAGCCAGACCCTGTCAGCCTCCGTGACGACAAACAAAGCCCACAGAATCTGTGCCTGGGCAAACAGGTCCATACCATCAGAACCATTACAGGCTGATAACTCAGAGTGCAACATAGAGAAGTCTGAATTGGGAGCAGTGAAACAATCCGGTCCATTACTCACAACTTGGGAATAGGCTGCACCAGTTCACAGTGCTTCAGGCGATTAAAACCACAGTGACACTGAAATCCCCCTGTAAGCAATGGCAGAGAGCCAAGTAACTTATCCCGTACACCAAAGCATCCCCTGTGGATCCAAGCACAGAAAACGACAAGAACAGACAGCTAAACACATCCAATGGCCAAAGGTCCAAGAAAAAATAGAAATCAAGGAAATATGACTCCAACAAAGCAGAATTATCCTAGCTCAGACAATTCGGATGAACTCACACCAACAGAAACACATGAAAACGTTGACAATTATGCATTATGGAAAGTGATAGAGTCCCTGCAAGAAGAACTTAAATCTATGAAGGAATTCAAAGAAGCCACAATTTTACAAGTCAAAACAACGAACAACACCATTAAAGAGCTCCAAGCCAAGGTGACAGAGCTTGAACAGGAAAAGGACAAAGCAATGAAAGATTTTCATACAAAAACAAGCAAGCTGGAGAAGGAAATGTACAAAACGAACAAAACCATACAAGACATGAAAATAGAAATAGAAACAATAAAGGAAACACAGTCAGAGTTAAAAGAGGAAGTGGAGAATCAAGGGATGAGAACAGGAACTACGGATGTGAGTATCAAAAATAGGATGCAAGAGATGGAAGACAGGATCTCAGGCATGGAAGATTCGATGGAAGAAATCAGTACAACATCCAAAGAAAATGAGAAGGCTAAAAAATCTCTCACCCACAACATCCAAGAAATCAAGGACTCAATGAAAAGATGGAACCTAAGAATTATAGGTATAGAGGAAAGAGAGGACTCCCGACTCCAAGGTCCAGGAAATATCTTCAACAAAATCATAGAGGAAAACTTCCCAAACCTGAAAAAAGAGATGCCAATAAAAATCCAAGAGGCTTACAGAACACCAAACAGATTAGATCAGAAAAGACACTCCTCCCACCACATAATAATTGAAACACCAAATTTACAGAACAAAGAAAGAATATTAAAAGCTGTAAGAGAAAAAGGTCAAGTCACATACAATGGCAGACCCATCAGAATTACACCTGACTTCTCCTCAGAAACTTTAAAAGCTAGAAGGGCCTGGACAGATATCCTACAAGTCCTGAGAGATCATAGGTGCCCAGACAGACTACTTTACCCAGAAAAACTCTCTATCAACATAGATGGAGAAAACAAGATATTTCATGACAAAATCAAATTTAAACAATATCTACCCACAAACCCAGCCCTACAGAAAATCCTAGAAGGAAAATCCCAACCCAGAGAAGAAAACTCCACCCAAGAAAACAAAAGGAATAGAAAACCCCTCAGCAACTAATCCAAAAGAGGCACAGGACCACCACCTATACCAAACTAATGGGAAATAACAACCCCAGGTCACTAATATCCATCAACATCAATGGACTCAACTCCCCAATAAAAAGACACAGGTTTACAGAGTGGATCCACAAGCAAGACCCTTCCTTTTGCTGTATACAAGAGACACATCTCACTACCAAAGGTAGACACTACCTCAGAGTAAAGGGCTGGGAAAAGGTTTTCCAAGCAAATGGACCCAGGAAGCAAGCTGGAGTAGCCATCCTAATATCAAACAAAACAGACTTCCAACTGAAGTTAATGAAGAAAGACAAAGAAGGGCACTATATACTCATTAAAGGGAATATTCATCAAGAGGAAATCTCAATACTGAACATCTATGCCCCAAATACAAAGGCACCCACTTTCGTAAAAGAAACACTTCTAAAACTTAAAGCGCACGTCGATCACAACACATTAGTAGTGGGAGACTTCAACACCCCACTCATAACAATGGACAGATCATCAAGACAGAAGACAAACAGAGAAATATTGAGTCTAACAGAGATCATGAACCAAATGGACCTAACAGATATCTACAGAACGTTTCACCCAAACACAAAGGAATACACCTTTTTCTTAGCACCCCATGGAACCTTCTCCACAGTCGACCACATAGTTGGTCACAAAGATAGTCGCAATAGATACAAGAAAATTGAAATAACACCTTGTATCTTATCAGACCACCACGGAATAAAGCTGGTCTTCAACAGCAAAAGAATCAACAGAAAGCCTACACACACATGGAAATTGAACAGCTCCTTACTGGATGACCACTGGGTCAGGGAAGAAATAAAGAAGGAAATCAAAGACTTCTTAAAATCCAATGACAATGAAGACACAACATACCCAAACCTATGGGATACACTGAAAGCTGTGCTACGAGGAAAGTTCATAGCACTAAGTGCTTTCAAAAAGAAAATTGTGACAGCTCATATTAGTGAACTAACAGCTAAGCTGGGTGAATTGGAAAAAAAAGAAACAAACACTCCCAAGAAGAGCAGAAGGCAGGAAATCATCAAACTTAGGGCTGAAATCAACAACTTAGAATCAAAAAGAATTATACAAAGAATCAATGAAACCAAGAGTTGGTTCTTTGAGAAAATCAACAAAATAGACAGACCCCTAGCCAAATTAACTAAAAGGCAAAGGGAAAGAACACAAATCAACAAAATCAGAAATGAAAAGGGAGAAATAACAACAGACATTGAGGAGATCCAGAAAATATTTGGGCATTACTTTAAAAATCTATATTCCACTAAATTTGACAACCTAAGCGAAATGGACAATTTCCTCGATAAATTCCACCTACCAAAACTAAATCAAAATCAGATTAACAGCTTAAACAGCCCAATAACACCCAAGGAAATAGAAACAGTCATTAATAATCTCCCATCCAAAAAAGCCCAGGGCCAGATGGCTTTAGCACGGAATTCTACCGGACCTTCAAAGAGGAACTAACACCATTACTTTTCAAACTCTTCCACCACATAGAAACAGAAAGAACACTGACAAACTAATTCTGTGAGGCCACTGTCATTCTGATTCCTAAACCACCCAAAGACCCAACAAAGAAAGAGAACTTCAGACCAATCTCCCTCATGAACATAGATGCAAAAATACTTAATAAAATACTAGCAAACCGAATTCAAGAACACATCAAAAGTATCATACACCATGATCAAGTAGGCTTCATCCCATGAATGCAGGGATGGTTCAATATGCGAAAGTCTATCAATGTAATTCACCACATAAACAAGATGAAAGAAAAAAACCACATGATAATCTCGCTAGATGCAGAAAAAGCATTTGACAAAATCCAACACCCCTTCATGCTGAAAGTTCTGGAGAGAACGGGCATAGAAGGACCATACCTAGAAATAATAAATGCAATATACAGCAAGCCAGTAGCCAACATCAAATTAAATGGAGAGAAGCTTGAAGCATTTCCTCTAAACTCAGGGACAAGACAAGGATGTCCACTTTCACCATATCTCTTCAATATAGTACTTGAAGTGCTTCCTAGAGCAATAAGACAACTAAAGGAGATCAAAGGGATAAAAATTGGAAATGAAGAATCAAATTATCCCTATTCGCAGATGATATGTTAGTATACATAAGTGACCCCAAAAACTCCACGAAAGAACTCTTACAACTTATAAACAACTTCAGCAAGGTGGCTGGATACAAAATTAACTCAAAAAAATCAGAAGCCCTTCTTTATACAACAAACAAATATACCGAGAAAGAAATAAGTGCAACAACCCCCTTCACAATAGCCACAAACAACATAAAATACCTGGGGGTAACTCTAACCAAGCATGTAAAGGACCTATACACCAAGAACTTCAAGCCCTTGAAGAAAGAAGTGGAAGAGGCCTTTAGAAGATGGAAAGATCTCCCATGCTCATGGATAGGTAGGATCAACATAATAAAAATGGCCATCCTACCAAAAGCAATATATAGATTCAATGCAATTCCTATCAAAATACCAGCACAATTTTTATAGACCTGGAAAAAGCTATTCTCAACTTCATATGGAACAACAAAAAGCCCAGAATAGCTAAATCAATCCTGTACAATGAAAAAACATCTGGAGGTATCACCATCCCAGATTTCAAGCTGTACTACAGAGCAACAGTAATAAAAACAGCATGGTACTAGTATAGAAACAGACCAGAGTATCAATGGAATTGAATTGAAGACCCAAACATGGACCCACGCACCTATGGCCAACTAATCTTTGACAAAGAAGCCAAAAACACACAATGGAAGAAGGACAGCATCTTCAACAAATGGTGCTGGTCCAACTGGATGTCCACTTGCAAAAGAATGAAATTAGACCCATACCTATCACCTTGTACCAAACTTAAATCCAAGTGGATCAAAGACCTTAACATAAAGCCAGCCACAGTAAATATACTAGTAGAAAAATAGGAGAAACCCTCGAACTCATTGGCACAGGTGACAACTTCCTGAACAGAACACCAACAGCTCAGGACCTGATATCAACAATCAATAAATGGGACCTCATAAAACTGAAAAGCTTCTGTAAGGCAAAGGACACTGTCATTCGAACAAAACGGCAGCCTACAGACTGGGAGAAAATCTTCACCAACCCCACATCTGATAGAGGGCTATTATCTAAAATCTACAAAGAACTCAAGAAACTAAATGCCAAGAAACCAAATAATCCAATCAAAAAATGGGAGATGGAGCTAAATAGAGAATTCACAAAGGAGGAATCCCTAAGGGCTGAGAGACACCTGAAGAAATGTTCACCATACTTAATCATCAGAGAAATGAAACTCAAGATGACCCTGAGATTCCACCTAACACCTGTTAGAATTGCTAAGATAAAGAGCTCAAATGATAGCGCATGCTAGCGAGGGTGTGGAGAAAGGGGAACCCTACTCCATTGCTGGTGGGAGTGCAGGCTTGTGCAACCACTATGAAGGTCTGTCTGGCGATATCTTAGAAATCTAGGAATTACCTTGCCTCAGGACCCAGCCATACCACTTCTGGGTATACACCCAAAGCACCTCTCACGGAGACATAGGGAAGTCTCCTCATCTATGTTCATAGCAGCCTTATTTGTAATAGCTAGAAATTGGAAACAACCCAGATGTCCCTCAACTGAAGAATGGATTAAAAAACTATGGTACATCTATACAATGGAATATTACTCAGCTATCAGAAACTATGAAATCATGCAATTTGCAACCAAATGGATGGATCTAGAGAAGCTCATCCTGAGTGAGCTAACCCAGTCTCAGAAGGATACACGTAAGATTTTAGCTATATCGTACAGGATATCTGTACTACAACCAACACACCAAAAGGAACATGGACATAAAACATTTTTTTTATCTTTTTCTTTTTCCTTCTCCTTTTTTTCTTTTTTCTTTTTCCTTTTCCCTTCTCTTTTTCCTCTCTTTTTTTGTTGATATTCTTTGTTTTTGTGGGTTTGTGTGTTTTTTGGTCTTTTTTTAGTATTCCCCCAGTAGCAAGGAAACACCTTTCACTGGCAGTACTGCCTCGTAGGCCCCCGGTGAATGAAGAGGCTCTTGTCCCTCATATGACTCCTGATATGTGCTGAGAGACTGTTAGGCAGGGACACTCCACCCCAGAGTAACAAGATGGAAGGGTCAGGGGGTAGAGCATGGGAGGGTGGGGCTGGGAAGTGGGAAAAGAGGACAATATGATAAGGATGTAACCTGAAGCAACAAACAAATAAATTTATTAACTAAAAAAAAAAAAAAAAGGGCAGGTGGCAGAGGCAGGGCTGAAACACTGTGAATGGAATAGAGGATACAGCCGTTTGGCCTGGTTTTGCAGACCTCCAGATGTTGAGAAGACGTGGAGCTAAGGTAAAATACAAGAGAACTGTGGTGTTGGCCCATGCCTTTGACTTCAGCGGAGATGGGGGGAGCACCATAGATTTGGTGGTCTGATGTTTTCTGGAGTCATATGGAGCGGGGTGGTGAGGGTGCATACTCTTGATCCCACCATTCAAGAAGAATACACCCTTGGTCCCAGCACACTGGAGACAGAAACGGGCAGATCTCGGAGCTCAGGGTCAGCCTGATGCAGGGCAAACTCTAAATAGAGAAAGACTTCGATCCAGGAGTGGTGGAACACATCTTTGATCCCTTCAGATGGGAACCACAGGTCTCTGATAACAATAATTAGAGTTCAGAGACACACACATGGGATTTGGAGGGACCTAGGTTTGGAGGCTACTTACAAAAGGCCTTCTCGATTCAGGCAGATTGTCCTTTGGGATCTCAAAATATATACACTGGAGCTGGTTTAGCTCCAAGGTGACAGAATGATTTCTTCTTTAAACCGGATTGAAAGATAATGCTATCTATGTTGTCAGAAGGCCAAATTTGCTTCAGGAGAAGTATTACCTAGCCCCCCCCCCAAAAAAAAGAGGGCAATTGTCCCAGGGTTGGGATTGGGGCAGGGCTCTGTTCTTATCTTTCCAGGAGAATCGAAGCGTCCATTCGGGGAGCCTGGGGATGGCTGGACAGCGGAAACCTCAGCAGAGAGCAGAATCAGGCACCAAGGAGGACGAGTGACCCAGTTGATTCAGTCTGGCAGACTTCCTCAATAGCTGTCTCCATCAGGGGCCTGCAACCACGGCAATCCAATGTCGCTGGGACCGCTCAGCTCTACACAATGCCCCTGCCGGAACCTCAATGAAGCCTGCAAGATCAGCTTCTGCCTACAAACTCCTTAGGTCATCTAAACAGCTGAGAACAGAAGGACTGAACATAAAAGGATTGTACTAACATTTTTAACCATTTTTTCCATTTGGGTTCGGGCCCCAAACAGGTTTACTCAGACCCAAATCAGCAGGAAGTCACTTTAAGAGAGCAATGGCCCATGCCCAGAGGGTGGGGAGGGTGTTTCTCTGCCCTTCTTTTTGGTTATTTGAAGGATAACTGAAAACTCTGATATTTAGGGGAAGAGATTACAAGCTGATAAATGGTCCTGTTTAATGGGTTTTGGAGGTTAGCCCCAGGGACTTCCTAGTTTTCCTTTTCTGTATCCTTCTTCCTCTCCTATGTAGGAGTGCATAGGCTTGAGAAAAATGAGACATAGACATAGCACAGGAAGGTCCAAGAAGAAGGGGCAGATTATTGAATATGCCCTTATACCTTTGTATATTGATACAAAATTAGTAGTATATTTGGCTAAAGTGGTATTGACCATTGTTTATTGTGCAAAAATAAGATTGTATTGGATTACACCAGTATTGATCTTTGTATACTGATACAAAATTAAGATTATAGTTGGCCACAGTGGTATTGACCCTTGTATATGGACGTAATATTAAGATTGTATTGGGCTACATAGGCATTGATCTTTATATATTGATACATAATTAAGAGTATATTTAACCGCAATTGAATAGATCTTTGTATATTGATACAAAATTAAAGGTAACGCTTCCTAATGGTATCATACCTAGAGATACTTAAAAATAAAATGTGAAGCTCTGGCCTCTTGATACCAACCGTCTAAAACTCTCTAGGATAGTTAAGTAAAACAAACTCCTAGTCATGCAAACATGTCACTTTGTTAGCTACTATGACAGTCTATCACAGATATTCTCTAAACTACCCAGTAATCAGTTTTTAAGAGACAAGCAACATTTGCTTATCTAAATACAAGAGATGGATAGGGCATCTTCAAAAACCCCAAGAGATCTGCAGAATATGGCATTCAAAGATGTTATCTTAAATTAAAATTTTCTTTTTTTTTGATATTGAGACATATCAGCTCCTGACAGCACCCCCTATTCTACTCCAAGTAGAAGATAAGCATCGAAGAATCTCCAGTGTGAGATGGTTGAATTAGTGGCAAGCCTATCTCTTGGCATGAAAAAACCCCTTGCTCCAACTGCAGACAGACTGCTGTCCAAAAAGGACAAAACTTGTTAGCAGGGAAGTCGACAGCCTAACTCTGCCAAGACAGGGTAGGTAAGTCCTTCATAATCCCTGCTCTACAACAAATGTCTGTCAGAGAAACAGGACCCAAAGGCTGAAGACTGATGCAGGAATGTATTGAGAGAAAATGGGAACTGTCCAGGCAGTCATTGGTATGTCCTTTCTTAGTTTTGGAAGCTGCAGGCCCTGCACTTCCTATTTAAGCAAATATATTTATCCCTTTCAGGTCTCTGAGGTGGTTGAAGAATAGACAGCTAGAGTCTCATAGTTAAATTTTGAGTTGCTTAGGAATGAAGAGGGTGTTATAGATCTAAGAAGATACTCTTAAAAGTGTGTTGCAAGTTAGTATGAATGTTGAGTCAGATATAGACCTTTAAACTCATGGAGATGGTTAGATAGTAGAATGTTAAAATCAGGGGCCAAATATGTATAAACTGGACATTGGGAAGGTATACTGGGCCATTTAACTCTCATAAATGTGGCATATTTATATCTGTTGTTTTGTTTAATATTTACTGTTATAAGAGAAGGAACCATCTGTTGTACTGAAAGGGGAAACTTCTGGGGGGAAGAGGGTGGAAGGGCGGGATAGGAAGGGGGAATAGGGAAGGTTTTGTGACTGAGATGTAACTTGAAGAAAAAAAAAGTATTAAAAAAAAGAATAGATTCTGATTGTTGGTTTCTGTTTCATATTCAGAGGAATGAAACAAACTTCATTCTCTTGATTGCTTATCCCTTGACTTAGTTTAAACTCATGTCAAATGTTTTCAGAAATAATGACTGAATGGGAACAACAAAGGCTGATAAATCAGTGCTGCACTTGGAGTGCTGTACCCTTGGTTATGAGTTCAGCAAAACCACTACATTTGTTTATCACTGGTCTTAAATGTATGAGTGTACTATGTTCTCTATGTCTTGGTTATACATTTTTGGCTTATAAGTTATTAGATATGCTTAAAAATATATAACAAAAATTTAGCTTAAAATTCATAACTCAGGTTGGAGCATCTCTGGACACCAAAACATGACATGAACCAACCAAGAACACAGCTCTACACAGATAATTTTAAATTGGGATAAAAATTTTTATATAATTTCTATCCTGCCTTAAAAATCAGTTTTATAAAAGATAGGTTTTAAAACAATGCTTTTTTAGAAAGAGATATTGCAGCTGTATCTCCATACATTCCTATATAAGAATATCATTTGCTGAAAGTCAAACTTTGGAACATCAAAATAATCCACTTGGTACTGATTCTAGAGACAGTAAATTGTTTTCACTGTTAAAACATGGTCTTTTCTTGTAAAAAGTATGGTTTGGCCCTGTATCTTCACTCTTTAAAAAAAAAAAGGTTTTTTTGATATTGCAAAAACACACAATTTTATACTTTAAAGAAAGTTTTGGAGTTTTTCAGAAAATTAAAAAGTGGATATTATAAAAATTGCTTCTAAAAAATGTTAAAGTTTATAAAGTTATAGGACCTTTTCAAGTTTGTTGTATATTTTACTATGTTCTATTTATTAATATATAATTTTGATAAATAGATAAATAATAGACTAAAGATGGGCCCACAATTAAACACCAGAGACTGAAGAATTCCTATCTTATGATGCAATACGAAAATGACGTGAAGCAGTCCAACAAAAACATGCAGTTTCTTTATCTTAGCAGCCTTTGTAAGTCAAATAAGTTTTAAGAATTAAAATCTCTGATGTGCTTTTCACGGCATGTTGGGGGTAGCTTGTATTTTTCCACAGGTTGCTGACTCCCCAGTTTTGGTGGCTGTCTACCTGATTCTACCACATGAAGGGCCTTTTCCTATAGGTGTATGAACAACTGAGTCAGCAACTGAACCTATGTTCATCCCCACAATATGAAGAAATGATTGGCTGAGTCATCAACAGATATTAACCCTCCTCATCATGGCTCAGAAGCCATACTCTCAGAGCTGATGCCATTTTTTCCAACACCTTCACTAAGAAGGAGCGTACCAGAAAAATACCAATTTTGGCTGCTTCAAACATCCTAAACCATTAGAAGTACAGGCTTGTGTTTCAGTTCCCTGTTCTATTCTGATATAAAAAAGAAGCAAACAAGAATAGTTCTTTAACTGTCTTTAAATCTAGTTCCCTTTTTACTGTAATTTTTTCCTCTTGTTGGTTACTAATAGAATTAATTCCTATTGGGAAGAAAGAACTTTTGTTTAGATAAATCAGTCTTCTTATGTTTCCTGTAAATCTGAGCTAGCCTTGGTTTGATAACCCAGGCATTTATGCACTGGATATTATTACCAATGATCTTACTAGACCCAAAAGATTCGTTGCTGCCATTATATTAGAAATCAATTCATTAACTGAAAATTTGAAGTCAGCATTAGTTTAACAGGTTAACACACCATCATGTCAATCAGATTTCAAATAATATGTCCCTAGCACAAATCACAAAGGAGAAAAAAAAAGATTAATGTCAAGAGGATAGGGTAAATGCTTTGGAAGATGTTGTTTTATTTATGGTAATCAAATTCAAAACATTAAAGTTGGATCAATTGCTTTTTGTTATTCACAATTTAAATGGATTTCTGTTATGCTGCTTTCATACAGCGGTTCTAAGGTGACGTGGACACAGGTTAGGTTCCAACTCCATGGCCTATCAGAGTATCAATTCAGAGTTAACTATAAACAAGTAGTCTTTTCATCAACAATTTGTAGTCTCTAGTTGAACTCAATTGGAGTCCAACTCAGCTTCCAAAGTTACAAATAGATTCTTATGATATCTCACTTCTTTTGACTCAAGACAGAGTCTTGGTCTATTATCATTAACTAGGGAATAATCCTGGGAGTTGTTCTTATTTTGATTCTTGTACTTCCAGTCACCATCCACAGACTGAGAGATGCCCTATGTGCTACACAATGAGGTTTGCATACTCTTAAATTAATGTGAAAATGGGGAGATGGCACAGCCCTATCTAAAGAGAACAGTGAAAATCATAAAGCCTCCACAGATGCTTGACAAATGTCTAGCAAAGCTGAGCCTTATGATGGAATCTCCATAGTGACATCCTCCACTTTTGGTCTTGATCTCAACATGTTGCATTCTTGGGGTGTTTGTAATAATGTACAACTTTGGTGATTCAGCCCAACAGACTGCCCTATTCACAATTTTTCTCAAAAATGTGCATGCAAATCAATTTCAAAAGGGATAGCCTAAAATGATTGGTCACACAGAGACCGGACATCAAAAGTTATAGTTAGCTTTCATGGCAATTTGCCAATATCTCATTTTTTTTCATAGCATGCCCAAAAACTGTTTAAACCTCCATTCCCAAGAGGTGGCATGGAAGTTTCTTGTTATGTCATGTATCATGTGTTGTGATTATTCTGTGTCATCTAGGTGGTTAGTTGTAAGTTGTTATTGAGAAAAATAAAATAAGCCTTGGATTGGTAATGATCAAGTAAAAAGTAAAATAAGGATTGGATTTAGGGATCTCTTTCTGTATTTCTCTATTATTTTTCTTTCTCTATTATTAAAAGATATTGATACAAATTTAAGGTTATTTTGTTTATATTTATAGATATTAATACAAATTTAAGGTTATTTAGTTTACATTAATATAAATTTGATGATATTTTGTTTGCATCTTCCTTTAATGTAATGCGATTGTCAAAATATTTATATACTACTTTATATGATTTTGATAGAAATTTAAGGTTATTCTGTTTAGTTATGGTTTAATGTATTTTGATAGAAATTTAAGGTTACTTTGTTCATATGTTGTACATAAGCAATTCATTTACACTGTATATGTGATTTTTTAATGTTTCTTTATTACTTCAAATTACATCTCCATCACAATAGCCTCTTTGCTACCCTCCCCATCCCACCATCCCACCCTCTCACCCATCCCTCCTAACCTACTCCTCCAGAATGGGGTGTCTCTACATATCACTCCCCCACTCCAATTCAGCAGTCATATGAGGACAAAGAGCTTCCTTTTGGTGTGTTCATTGTAGAATAATTCTCCTGTACTATATGGCTAAAATCTAATAATAAGTGAATAGATGTCATGTGCGTCTTTATGAGTCTGGATTAGATCACTCAGGATGAGCTTTTATAGTTCCATTAATTTGACTGCAAATTTGATGATTTTGTTGTTTCTGATAGCTGAGCAATGTTCCATGGTGTATATGTACCACAGTTTTAATCCATTCCTCATTTGAGGGATATCTGAGTTGGTGCCAGTTTCTAGTTATTACAAATAAGGCTGCTATGAATATAGATGAGGAAATCTCCTTGTGGTTTGGTAAGGGATCATTTGGATGAATACCCAGAAATGGTATGGCTAGGTCTTGAAGTAGAGCTTTCTCAAGGTTTTTAAGAGATCACCAGATTGATTTCCATAGTGGTTGTACAATTTGCACTCTCAACAGCAATGGAGGAGTATTCCCATTTCTTCAGAACCTTGACAACATGTGGTGTCTTTAGAATTTTTGATCTTAGCCATTCTGACATGTGTGAGATGGAAGTTCAGAGTCATCTTGTGGTGCATTTCTCTGAAGATTAAGGATGTTGAGCATTTCTTCAGGTGTCTCTCGGCCTTTAGTGGATTATTGGTTTAGCTCCATTTATCTCTTTTTGAATGGATTATTTGTTTTCTTGGTGTTTAATTTTTGAATATGAATATTGGATATTAGCCCCCTGTTAGATGTGGTATTGGTAAAGATCTTTTCCAAATCTGTAGGTTGCTGTTTTCTTATAATGACAGTGTCCTTTGCCTTACAGAAGATTTTCAGTTTCATGAGGTCCCATTTATTGAATGTTGATCTTAGAGCTTGAGCTATTGGTGTTCTGTTCAGGAAGTTGTGACCTGTGCCAATGAGCTGGAGGGTTTCCCCCACGTTCTCTTCTATTAGACTTAGTGTGTCTGGTTTTATGTTAAGGTCTTTGATCCACTTGGATTTAAGTTTTGTGCAAGGTGATAAGATGGGTCTAATTTCATTCTTTTACATGTCAACGTGCAGTTAGTCTAGCACCATTTGTTGAACATGCTGTCCTTTTTCCATTGCATGGTTTTGACTTCTTGTCAACAATTGAGTGACCATAGGTGCGTGGGTCCATGTTTGGGTCTTCAATTCAATTCCATTGATCAACTGGTCTGTTTCTATACCAGTACCATGCTTTTTTGTTACTATATCTCTGTAGTATAGCTTGAAATATGGATGGTGATACCTCCAGATGTTTTTTTTTTAATTGTACATGAATGATTTAGATATTCTCGGTGTTTTGTTATTCCACATGAAGTTAAGAATTATTTTTATCCAGGTCTGTAAAGAACTATGTTGGTATTTTGATGGGAATTCTATTGAATCTGTATATTGGTTTTGTCAGGCTATTTTTATCATGTTGATTTTACCTATCCATGAGCATGGGAGATCTTTCCATCTTCTGATGTCCTCTTCAATTTCATTCTTCAAGGACTTGAAGTTCTTGTCATATAGGTCTTTCACTTGTTTGTTTAGAGTTACCCCCAGGTATTTTGTATTGTTTGTGGCTATTTTGAAGGGTGCTGTTTCTCTAATTTCTTTTACAGCCCATTTATCTTTTGTATAAAGAAGGGTTCTGATTTTTTTTTGAATTAATTTTGTATCCAGTCTCCTTGCTGAAGGTGTTTATCAATTGTAGGAGTTCTCTGATGAAAGTTTTTGGAGTCACTTATGTATACAACCATATCATCTTCAAATAGGGATAATTCAACTTCTTTCTTTCCAATTTGTATCCCCTTGGTTTCCTTTAGTTGTCCTATTGCTCTTGCTAGGTCGTCAAGTACTATGTTGAAGAGAAATGGAGAAAGTGGGCATTCTTGCTTTGTCCCTGAGTTTAGATGACATGCTTTAAGTTTCTCTCCACTTAATTTGATGTTGGCAACTGGCTTGCTATGTATTGCCTTTATTATTTCTAGGTATGGTCCTTTTATGCCCACTCTCTCCAGGAATTTCTAACTGAAGGGATGTTGGAATTTGTCAAATGATTTTTCAGCATCTAGTGAAATAATCATGTAGTTTTTTTTCAGCTTGGTTTTATGGTGAATTACATTGATGGATTATCATATGTTGAACCATCCCTGCATTCCTGGGATAAAACCTACTTGATCATGGTTTTTGATACTTTTGATGTGTTCTTGGATTCAGTTTGCCAGTATTTTGTTAAGTATTTTTCTGTCTAGGTTCATGAGGGAAATCAGTCTGAAGCTCTCTCTCTTTCTTGGGTCTTGTGTAGTTTAGTTGTCAGGGTGACTATGGCTTCATAGAATGAGTTTGACAATGTTCCTTCTGTTTGTATTTTGTTGAAGAGTATTGGTATTAGTTCTTCTTTGAAAGACTGGTAGAATTCTATGCTGAAACCATCTGGTCCTGGGCTTTTTTGGATTGGGTGACTTTTAATGACTTTTTCTATTTCCTTAAGGGTTATAGGACTGTTTAATCTCTTAACCTGATCTCGATTTAAACTTGGTATGTGGAACCTATCAAGAAAGTTGTAATTCTTATAATAATTCTTATTGTAGATTCATTATTAATGTTAGAGGAAAAAGTCTTATTTAACAAAAAGGGGGAATGTAATGGGGGTTGGATTTCTTTAGTGAATATGTGGGGGCTTCTGAAGAACAGTCTCTTAAAGGAGGCATAAGATTTGTGGAACCCCTGTCACCACAGGTGGTCCTGGGCAACCAATGAGAAGACACCAGTATTAGAAGGAAGTCTGGGAAATAAGAAACGGGTTTTGGCTTAGCTTTGATCATAGACCCTACTTGGCTGCTGGGGACTTCCTCATTTTGGCTGAAGGGAGGTGGAGCCCAGATCAAAGCCATGTCAAGCCTCATTTTGGGACAATAAAAGCCAGGACCTGCAATAGATATGCAGACAGCACCCTATGGAAGGGCATGGCCAGCGTCTGTGAGAAAGCCCATGAGCCAATGATTACTACAAGAGTAGCCCCATACTTAAGATTATTGTGGCAGAGCCTGAGGTACAACCAGGATTTTCAACTTCTCATGGTTTACATGAAAGATAGGTGTCCTAGAGCATTAAAAAGAAGAAGGTGGAAAACAGATGTGTGCCTTACTAACAGATTTCAAGCAGAGATGCACTAACCAGCCGTGGCCACACTAGCTCTGAAGTGGTAAGAATTGAGTGAGAGCAGAGTGGCCTAAGAGTACAACCACCCATGGGCCCACAGATGCTAAGTAAGTGAGTTTAGACAGAGCCCTATTGAGGGGCAAAGATAACTGTGTTTTGTCATGGGTTATCAGTGCTGACTAAACTTATGACCAAGAGGAATTTAAAACTCATATGCGAGGACAAAAATAATATGATCTCTCTTTTAGAGCAACATGTACATATACCTGATACTGAGTTTTGTAAAAAATAAAGAAGCACTTTGATTGGTAGTCATTCAGGGTGAAAGACTCTGCCTGACCCCTGAGCCTGACCCCCTCCTACCTCCCTGGCTCTTTGTCTCCTCTGTGGGACCTGGTCATTTCCAGAGATGACTCCTACTACTAAAGAGGGCATAAAGAAAAAAAACAACAATACACATTTTAGTCTTAACATTGCAATACAATCCAGTTCCAAGATAAGGACTGGGCTCTTCTTCCCTTCTATTAAGAAGTTTCCTCATCTATGTTCATAGAAGCTTTATTTGTAATAGCTAGAAACTGGAAACAACCCAAATATCCCTCAACTGAGGAATGGATAAAAAAACAAAACAAAACTTTGGTGCATCTATACAATGATATACTACTCAGCCATAGAAACAATGAAATCATGCAATTTTTAGCCAACTGGATGGTACTAGAGAAGCTCATTCTGAGTGAGCTAACCCAGCCTCAGAAAGATGGACATGGCATCTATTCACTTATAATTGGATTTTAGCCACATAGCACAGGATAACTATACTAAAAACAATGAAGCAAAGGGAACAGGAACATAGCCTTTGTTTCCTATCAATGAGACACTTTGCCCTGTGGTGCTGCATTGTAGGCCCCCAGTATATGGGGAGGCTCTTGGCCCTCATATAACTGCTGAAATGGGGTGGCGACTGTTATGTAAGGACACTCCACTCCAGAGTAGTGGGATAGAATGGATAGGGGGTAGAAGGATGGAGGTTGGGGCTGTGAGGGGTGGAAAGAGGACATGGTGATGGAGATGTAACCTGAAGTAATAAGTAAATATTTAAAAAAAGAACTCTAGACTCACGTAACCATTGATATGTTGATAGCAACAATCACATAGTAAGCAGAGCTTAGCTTGATATGTAAATACATGTCTTGTAAAATAAAAGGTCCTTAGAAACCATAATACAGCTGCATTGATTGTACCACTGAGGAAAAAGGCAAAAGAAGTCATGACACCCAGAAATAGAGATCAACAACAAGACAACAAGGAATGGGCTAACACTTGTCAATTTATATGTTCTTCCATTCCAAAGGATAACAACCCCAAATACTAATGGTACAAAATTAAATTCGGACATTTACAACCAGGATTTTCAACTTCTCATGGTTTACATGAAAGATAGTATTCCTAGAGCATTAAAAAAGTCATTTTGTTCAATTCTTACCTATAACTCACAGTGAGTGTGAAATTAACTGACAGTGATCCAAGCTATGGTCCAGGACAAGTTCTGAGTTCACTCTCAGCACTCTGACCTAGGGTGTTCAATAAACCACAAAGAGAAGAAGGTAGAGAGGGAGAATTCAGATCTGGTAAATCAAGTCTTTCCTGAGATCTTGTTGAGGATTGCCAATCATTTATATTTGGAGTTTGTTAATGATGAAGGAGGAAGAAGAAAAATAGCATTTGGGAACATTTCATGAACAGAAAACTTACTACTTCTTCTCCCTTCAATGATTTGGCAACTATTTCCAAAGGAACATAATATAAATGTCACTGACTAACATTTCCAAGGTTTCTTCATCTTTTAAAGGTGGGAATCAGATAATTAGATCCTAGACAAGTTGCTGTTGATGGAAAGAGATACATTATTAGGAAATATTAAATCCGTATATATCACCTGGCACACCCATGAAAAAACAGAACCAAGTTCATCACAGACATCAGTTTGAAAAGTGAAACATCAAAACGTTTATAAAAATCCATATGCAGTGCCTCACACATTAGACTGTTAAAAGGTGCTTCCTGTACAGGATAACATTTGCTGAGGAATTATGGACAAGATTTGGCAACTGAGACATAATAATATTACAAAGCTTCTCTGTAACTAAGGAAACATTCAGACAGAAAGGAAAGAAAACATAGTCATTACCTGATATATATGTGAAAATGGAAAAATATCAAGTCTATATAAAGAAATCAAGAAACAAAAAGATAAGAAAACAAATGAACCAATTAAAAATGGATTAGTGATGTGCATTGAGAGTTCATAATAGAAGAAAAATTAATGGCTCAGAAATGGCTCCAAAAACTTCATGATTCTTAGCTATTAGTGGAGTACAAATTAAAATAACTTTGAATTTCTTGTCTTCATATTAAAAATAAGTTCAACAGAATACTGACATACTATGGTGATTTAATGAGGGACAAAGAGGAATTCTCATTCTTTCTTTTGAATATGCAAATTGGTGGGGTCATCCATGAAATCTGCAAGGAGAGTCACAAAAGAAAAAAAAGAAAAGAAAACAAATAAACAACACCCTCCCCCCCAAAACAAACCTACCATGTGGCCTAACTGTATTACTCTTTGAATATGTCCAAAGTACTCAACATCTTACCCCAGGGATGTTTTATCCATAGCCAGCACCTATGCTCATTCCCATTCCAACTCTATTCATAATATCTAGGAAATAGAAACAACCTAAATTAAATTTAAAAGATGAATGCAAAATGAATATGTGGTCCTTATGCATAATGAAGTGTTATTCAGCTGTAAGGAAATACAGATGAAATTTTTAGGTCAAAAGAAGGATCAATAAACATTTATATTGTGTAAAGTATCACAGACATAGAAACACAAGTGTCAAAAAACATTTCTCATATGCAGTTCATAGCAATAGATCTTCAGATATGAATATGACATGAAGTCTCCATAGAAACAAGAAAAGTAAAAATGTACCAGAGTTGTGGAAGGGATTTGAAAAAAGTTAAATATCAGGATTATAAATTGGTATACTGAATAACGAAGAGGATTTGCTAATCGTGCTGATAGAGGGGGGTCAAAATTGAAAAGAGCCAATCTAATTCGTGGTCCTATAGCAGTCCTATTTCCACTCCACCTCCACTCCTTGAGAACACTACCTCTTGGTGATAATCTGATCAACCTAGATCCTTCCACAACCTATATTAGGATTAACTCCTACCAATTGTACATTTCTTTATCACCCTCACAATCTGCAGAAGCACTCTCAACCAGAGATTCCACAGTCATCACTCTTGCCTAGTATCCAAAGAGAGTATAATAGCAATCCATAGAATAAAACACCCACCATTGAACAAAAACAAGACAAGATATCAACATCAAGACACAATTCAAATGTATTAACTTCAGTTACGTGGACCTCAGAAAAAAAATCAAAAAAGAATTTTGGTATATTATTGCAGTAATCTCTGAGAAATGCAATGTAGATAAGCATACGACAAGATGTTAAAAATAATAATGATGGCCCACCCCCTGCACCTTCTGGGACAGAGCCAGTTCGTCGGAACTGCGAGCTGTGACCCAAGCTCCACTGTAGCTTCCCTGTCCCACCGAAGTGACAAGATATCACTCCCCAGGAGCATCCAGCCCCATCCTCCTTATCCTTCACCACCTCGGGTCTCCTTGAATTACAACACATAGGTTAGATCTCTTCTCCTCTCCACCCTCCCAACCATACCACCCTGCCCAAAACCCTGGGACCCTCCAAGATGCTCTGAGCTAGTGGCCGTCCCTACAAACATCATCTTCTGGACATGTGACTCCCGCAATACTCTGATCTTCATCCTCTGGACTACTCAGGTCATGCTTACAGACTACCCTGCCAACCCAGCTGATATCACTAGGAGGATCAGCTGGATTTCAGGAACCTTCAGGATTGAAATAACACCTCCCACCCTAGTCTCTGACCTAAGCTCCTACTTGGAACACAGAAGGAAGGGGTGTTCTGTGAGAGAGTCACTGAGAACTAGCCCCCAACCCAGGGTCATACCCAGCCTGTGGAGAGCTTCAGGTCACCAAGACTATAAGGCTAACACACCAAAGTTCTTCCCATGGCACCAAGAACAAACAGATAAGAAACACCAGATGGCAGAAGGCCAGCAAAATAAAAGAACTGATAAAAGTCAGGGAAATATATCTCCAACAAAATTCAACCATAATAATACAGCAAGCCCTTATCATACCACAACTGAAACACAGGAAGATGAGGACAAGTCTATATTTATAAAAATGATAGAGGTCTTAAAAGACGAATATAAGTCCTTTAAAGAATTAAATCACAATCCTACAGATAAAAGCAATGGATAATTTCATTAAAGACCCCCATGCTAACTCAGTCAAACAAGAATGGGAAAGAGACAAAGCTATGAAAGATTTGCAGGCAAGGACAATCAAATTGGTATAGGAAATGTAAAAAACAGTTCAAGACGTGAAACTGGAAATGGGAGCAATAAAGAAAACAAAAGCAGAGACAATCCTGCAGGTTGAAAAGCAATAAAGAGAGTGGGAACTACAGAAATGTGTATCACCAATAGGATATAAGAGATGGAAAGCAGAATCTCAGGCATGGAAGACTCAATTGAATAAATCAGTACAACAACCAAAGAAAATGAGAAATCTAAAAAAGTCCTCATCCATAACATCCAAGAAATTAAGGACTAAAGGAAAAGACAGATTCCAAGAATTATAGGGATAGATGAAAGAGAAGACTTTTGTTATTTCTGTTGCTATTGAAGTCCAGTTTTAGTCTACTATGGTCTGATAAGATGCGATGCAAGGGGATATTTCATTTTTTGTATCCGTTGAGCCTTGTTTTGTGATTGACTGTATGATCCCTTATGGGGAAGTTCCATGAGTTGCTGATGTATATTACTTTGAGTTTTGGTGGAATGTTCTATAGATATCTGTTAGGTCCATTTGATTCATGCAAATGCAATACCACCACCTACATCAAAATATCAGGAAATAACAAACTAGGGTCATTTATATCTCTCAACATAAATGGACTCAACTCACCAATAAAAGACACAGCCTTAAAGAATGGATCTATAACAAGATCCATCATTTTGCTGCATACAAGAAATGAACCTCACCATCAAAGATAGGCTTTGCCTCAGATAAAAGGGTTAGGAAAAGATTTTCCAATCAGAATCCAAGGACCAGGAAACATTTTCAACAAAATCATGGAACAAAACATCCCAAATATAAAGAAAGAAATGTCGTTAAAATTCCATGACACATAGAGAACATCAAACAGTTTGGATCGGAAAAGAAATTCCTCCCACCACATAACAGTGGAAAAGTCAAATATACAGAATAAAGAAATAATATTAACTGTAAGAGAAAAAGACCAAGTAACATATATAATTGAAGGTCCCATCAGAATTACACCCGACTTTTCCTCGGAAACTTTAAAAATCAGAAGGACATGGTTAGATGTCCTTCAAACCCTAAGAGAACACAACTGTCAGCACAGACTACTCTAGCCAGCAAAATTTTCAATCACTATAGATTGAGAAAACAAGATATTCCATGACAATACTAAATTCAAACAATATGTTTCCACAAATCTAGTTCTACAGAAGGTCCTGGAAGGAAAATTCCAAGTGTAGAAGGTAACTAGTAACAAGAAAACACAGGAAACAAATTACTACACTAAAGCTAAACCAAAAAATAAAAAATAAAAAAAAACATACAAGTGCAATACCAGCACCTACATCAAAATATCTGGAAATAACAAACTAGGGTCATTTATATCTCTCAACACCAATGGGCTCAACTCACCAATAAAAATACACAGGCTTAAAGAAGATCTATAGACAAGACCCATCATTTTGCTGCATACAAGAAATGAACCTCACCAGCAAAGATAGACTTTACCTCAGAGTAAATGGTTGGGAAAAGTTTTTCCAGTCAAATAGTCCAAGGGAGAAAGCTGGAGCAGCCATCCTACTATCAAATAAAATAGAATTTCAACCAAAATTAATCAAAAAAGATAAAGAATGACACTACATACTTGTCAAAGGAAAAACTCATCAAAATGACATCTAAATACTGAATATCTATGCCCCAAATGCAAGGGCACTCACATTCTAAAAGAGACACTACTGAAGCTTAAACCACAAATAATTCCTTAGATACCAATAGTGGGAGACTTCAACACTCCACTCACAACATTGGACAAGTCATTGAGAAAGAAGCCAAACAGGAATAATGAGACTAATGGATGGCATGAATCAAATGGACCTAACAGATATCTATAGAACATTTCACCAAAACTCAAAAGAATATACCTTCTTCTCAGCACCTCATGGAACTTCTCCATAAGGGATCATACAGTCAATCACAAAAGAAGGCTCAACAGATACAAAAAATGAAATAACCCCTTACATCACATCTTATCAGACCATAGTAAACTAAAACTGGACTTCAACAGCAACAGAAATAACAAAAGGAATGTTATCTGAACAAATCTCTACTCAATAGCTACTGAGTCAGGGAAAAAGTAAAGAAGGAAATCAAAGACTTCCTAAAATTTAACAAAAGCGAAGGCACAACATACCCAAACTTTTGGGACACAATGAAAGAAGTGCCACAAAGAAAGTTCATAGCACTAAGTGCCATCAAAAAGAAATTATGATAGCTCACACTAAAAACTTAACAGAAGAACTGGAAGCACTAGAAACAAAAAAGAAACAAACACTCCCAAGAAGGGCAGATGACTTGAAATCACCAAACTCAGTGCTGAAATGAACAACTTAGAAACAAAAGAACAATACAAAGAAGCAACAAAACCAACAGTAGTTTCTTTGAGAAAATCAACAAAATATACAAACTCTCAGCCAAACTAACTAAAAGACAGAGGAAAAATATGCAAATCAACAAAATCAGAAATGAAAAGGGAGAAATAACAACAGACATGGAGGAAATCCAAAGAATCTTTAGGTCTTACTTCAAAAACCCGTACTCCACAAAAGTTGCAAACCAAAGCAAAACGGAAAATTTTCTTGATATATTCCAACTACCAATGTTAAGCCAAGATAGGTTTAACAAATTAAACAATCCTATAACCCCTAAGGAAATAGAAACAGTCACTACAAGTGCCCCACCCAAAATCAAACCAAGAGCCAGAAGGTTTCACCACATAATCCTAACAGACCTTCAGATAAGAGCTAGTACCAGTACTCTTCAAACCCTTCCACAGAATAGAAACAGAAGGAATACTGCCAAATTCATTCTATGAGGTCCCACTCACTCTGATACCTAAGCTACACAAAGTCCCAACACAGAAAGGGAATTTCAGACCAATTTACCTCTGAACATAGCTGTGAAAATACTCACTGAATTCAACAGCACATCCAAAGCATCATACATCATGATCAAGTAGGCTTCATCCTAGGAATGCAGGGATAGTTCAATATATGAAAATCCATCATTGTAATCCACCATATAATCAAGCTGTAAAAGAAAACCACATGATCATCTCATTAGATGTTGAGAAAGCATTTGACAAAATCCAACACCCCTTCATTTTAAACGTCTTGGAGACAGCTGGCATAAAAGGAACACACCTAGAAATAATAAAGGTTTTATACAGCAAGCTGGTAGCCAGCATCAAATTAAATAGAGACCAACTGAAATCATTTCCTCTAAAATCAGAGACAAGGCAAAGATGCCCACTTCACTATATCTCTTCAACATAGTACTTGAAGTTCTAACTAGAGCAATAATACAACTAAAGGAGATCAAGGGGATACAAATTAGAAAGGAAGATGTTAAACTATCCCTATTTGCAGATGATATAATACTATAGATCAGTGACACCAAAATTTCCACCAGAGAATTCCTGCAGTTGATAGACCCTTTCAGCAAGGTGGCTAGATACAAAAATCATTCAAAAAATGAGTAGCCTTTCTTTACACAAAAGATAAATGGGCTGAGAAAGAAATTACTGAAAAAACATCCATCTCAATAGCCACAAATAATATAAAATATTTGGGGGTAACTCTAACCGAGCAAGTAAAAGACCTGTATGACAAGAACTTCAAGTCCTTGAAAAAAGGAATTTGAAGAGGATATCAGAAGTTGGAAAGATCTCCCATGTTTGTGGATAGGTAGGATCAACATAATAAAAATAGTCATCTCACAAAAGCAATATATATATTCAAGGCAATTCTCATCAAAACACCAATACATTTCTTAGAGACCTTAAAAGGACAACTCTCAACTTCATATGGAAAATCAATCCTGTACAATACAAAAAAAATCTGGAGCTATCACCATCAATACTTCTAGCTATACTATAGAGCAATAGTAATAAAAATAGTGTGGTAATGGATAGAAAAGACCAATTGATTACTGGAATCGAATCAAAAACCCAGACATAATCCCACACACCTACGCTCACTTAATTTTTGACAAAAAAACCAAAACACAACATTGGAAAGAGGAGAGCATCTTTAGCAAATGGTGGTGGTGTAACGGGATGTCAAAATGTAGAAAAAGTACAAATAGACTCATCTTTATCATTTTGCACAAAACTAAAGTCCAGGTGGATCAAAGACGTAAGCATAAAACCAAATACACTAAATCTAATAGAAGAGAAAGTGGGGAAAAGCCTCGACCTCATTGGCACAGTTAAGTTCTTTGGGTTCTATTTCTGTTCCTTATCAGAACACCAATGGCTCAGGCCCTAAGACCAATAATCAATAAATGGGACCTTATGAAACTGAAAAGTTTCTGTAAGGCAAAGGACACCAACATTAGAACAAAACGGCAACCTACAGATTGGGAAAAGGTCTTCACCAACCCCACATCCAACATATGGCAATAACCAAAATTTATAAATAACTCAAGAAAATAAACACCAAGAAACCAAATGATACAATCAAAAAATGGGGTACAGAGCTAAACCAAGAGTTCACAAAAGAAGAATCTCAAATGGCCAAGAGACGCATGAAGAAAGCTCAGCATCTTTAATCATCACAGAAATGCAACTCAAGATGACTCTGAGATTTGATCTCATTCCTGTCATAGTGGCTAATAATAAAAACTAAAAGACAGCACATGCTGGAGAGGTTGTGGACAAAGGGAATACTCTCCCATTGCTGGTTGGAGTGCAAACTTGTATAATCCCTATGGAAATCAGTTTGGTGATATTTTAGAGAACTTGGAATAGCTCTAACTCAAGACACAGCCATATCACTTCTGAGCATATGTCCTAAAGATTCCTCACCAAACCAGAAGGATATCTCCTCAACTGTGTGCATATTAGCTTTATTTGTAATTGCTATAAACTGGAAACAACTCAGATGTCCTTTAACCAAAGAATGGATTTTAAAAACACAAACAAACAAACAAAAAACTGTGGTACATTTACACAATAGAATACTACTCAGCTATCAGAAACAAGGAAATCATGCAGTTTGCAAGCAAATGGATGGAACTACAAAAGCTCAATATGAGTGAGCTGACTCAGACTCAAAAAGATACACATAGCATATATTCACTTATAACTGGATTTTAGCCATATAGTACAGGATAACAATCCTACAATTAATAGAAACAAAAGAACAGGAACATGGACTTGGTTACCTGTCAGTGCGACACTACACCCTAGTGGAACTTCCATGTATGCCCCCTATGCAAGAATAAGATCTTAGAGTTCATGGGACTAATGAACTAAGAGGGGATTGATACATGGATGCATTCAACACTGGAGGGATGGGATGGGTGGGAGAGGGGAGTAATGAAATAATGAAAACAGTTGAAGACATGAAAGTGGAAAAAGAATCAAATATTAAATCCCTGACCTCAAGTAAATCTTAATATGAGAAATTTAGTATGTCAAAAAAAAATAAGAGGTAAGTCTTATCAACAAGTCTTATCTCAAATTTTGTGTGAAGTGCTAAACATGGGTCTATTTGCAATTTTTATACATGTTGACATCCTGTTATACCACCAACATTTGCTAAAGATGCTCTCCTTCTTCCAGTGTAGGATTTTGGCTTTTTTTGTCAAAAATTAAGTGATCATAGGTGTGTGGGTTTATTTCTGGGTTATTGAATGATCCCAGTGATAATTTGGTCTTTTTCTAACCATTACCACATTGTTTTTATTACTATTACTCTACAGTATAGCTAGAAGTATTGATGATGATGGCTCCAGATTTTTTTTTTTTTTTTTTTTTTACTGTACAGGATTGATTTTCCATATGAAGTTGAGAGTTGTCCTTTCAAGGTCTCTAAAGAATTGTGTTAGTGTTTTGATGAGAATTGCCCTGACATGGAAGAGAGAAGATAAGTTATTGAAGACAAGGAACAAAAAACTCTAGCTTGGGTGAAGAAAATACTAAATCTCAGAGCATCCAGACAAAAAAGATCCAGGAGTTTGAGACACTATGAAAATACCAAATATGCTGATAGTAGGATTAGAAAAGGAAAGGATATACTCATGAATGACATAGAAAATATTTTCAACAAATTCATAGAAGAAAATTTCTGCAACCTGAAGTAGGAGATGAATATCATGGTGCATGAAGTAAAAGAACACACAAAAAAATGCATAACCAGAAAAGAAATTCCCAATCAAAACATAATAATAATAAAAACATTAAAGGCTTAGAACAAAGAAAACATAAAAGAACACCAAGTAACATAAGAAGTTTAAACATAATAAAATAACTTCTAAATACACAGTGAAAAGTTTGAAAGTAAGAAGCCTAGAAGGATGTTTCACATACTCTGAGAGACATCTGATGCTAACCAGACTACTATTTGCAGCAAAGCTACCAATCACAATAGGTAGAGTAAGGAAATGTTCCATAACAAAGCTAAATTTTAACAAGTTCTATCAACCAATCCAGTTCTACAGAAAGCACTAGAAGAAAAACTTAAGTCAGAAGATGATAAGCACACCCAAGAAGATACAAGCAATAAATAATCCCAGAATAGTAAACCCCAAAAAGTGGGGAAATGCAGCTAAATAACAACAAAATTACAGAAATAAACAACCACTGATCAACTGATAACTTTCAATAGTTAATGGTTTCAATCTTCCCAAGAAGGAAGTGAAGGCTAAATTTTGTACTAGAAAATAAAATCCATTTTTCTGTTCATCCAAGAAACAACTCATTCTAAAGAAATTATCACTATTGGGTAAAACATGGAAGAGTATATTCCAAGAACTTGTACCAAAGTAGCAAGAATCTATAATCATTTTACAGTGTGACAAAATGCACTTAAAACCAAACCTAATGAAAAGAAATATGGAAGGATACTACACAATTAAGAAAGAAAAACTTCACCATAAATATCTTGTAATTCTAAATATTTATGCACCCAAAACAAGGTCACCCAAGTTCTTATAATAAACACTCCTACAGCTAAAATCACATGTGACCCCACACAGTAGTAAAATGACACAAATAGCACATTCTTGCAAATAGAGAGGTCATCTGCACAAAAATATAATAGAGAAATTCTGTGATGATAGAACATAATAAACCAAGTGCAACTTACAAACTAAATAACTAAAGATCACTTCACCAAAACATAAAAGAATATACAGACTTGTCAGGAGCTCATGAAACATTTGAAATATTGACCACATAAATGGACACAAAGCTAGTCTCAACATATATTAGAAAACTGAATTGACACCCTACATCCTAACCACCATGAACTAAATCTGCATAATGATAACAAAACAACATAAAAATTCAACCTTTTGCAAACTGAAAAACTTCCTGTTAAAAGAAAATGAGTTAAGAAATTAACTGTTTGTTTTATTTCAGTTAATGGACAAATGTGAAAACAACATCCATAAGAAGAAAACTATGATAAAAGAAATGCCACAAATCTGGTTCTTTTTCAATGAACTGAGGTGAGGCTCCCATACAAGCTTTGGAATGACTACTTCTCCAAAATGTTTAACTGATCATGCCATATACTACATCGTCATAATCTCTACGCACATTTTAGGGACATTAACCAAGATCCTCATTTGCAAATTAGTTTAGGTAATGTTCTTCCACTTGTGAGACCATTAAATTGGTTCATTGTTGAATCATTCGTTCAAATAAAAAAAACTTGCCTGAATAATTTTTTTGTTTGTAACTTCTATTGCATTAGCAATTATTTGTATAATCTATTTTCCCCTGAACAGTTCATACCTTCATGGAAACAATAGATATCTGATGAAGTACCACTTAAACTTTAATCTGAAAAGTTTGGCTAAACAGTACTCACTGGAAATTTTGTCTGACATTTTCCCATGCTCAGGCATTTCTTGTTACTCAGAGAGTTGTTATTGTCCCTACAAAGCACAGCATATTCTATAAAGCCTTATTTCTATTTCCTAACACACCTCAGTCATGACAGAAATGTCAAATAATTGTTCCCAACTCTTCTGTTCCTGACTTGGAGCTATGTTCATTTCCCAGTGTTATTGAGCATGTAGCTAAGCCACATGCCCTAGAACTCAGCTCCTGTTGAAATATTACATAAAAGTTACCTCTTACCTAGACTATAGACAGGACTCAGCAGTTAAGAACACTTAACAAACTTACAATGTGCCTGTGTTTGTTCCATGTACACTAATAGTGGTTCACAACCATCATAAATCCAGTTTGGGGGCATGCTGTTGTGACATGACATGAATGTGGTACACAGACAACAGTTCAGGTGACAACTCAGCACAAGTCAATGTGATTTCCTGAAAAGAAGGTGTTTCTGCTAAAACTGACTTATCAAAACTGCAGTAATGACAAAATGTTATATTGGCCAGATGCAAATGATAATGACCTGTGTCAAGGGGACATTAACCCTCTTAATAATCATCATTTCCTACTATGTATTAGACCAAGTACTCTGTGATGAATCGAAGCTTCTTTGCATCAATTAACTTAGAAGAACACTAGTTTTCATCAATGCAAATATTAAGATTGTCATCAAATAGTATCTGAGGTCTATAGAAAAACTTTCCTTATCTTCATACAACTACCTCTCTGATATACTCATTTATCTGTTTTAAAATTACTCTTAATTTTATTTTCTTTTTGTTGTAAATCTAAGTATATTAGCAAAACTTCTTACATGCTGGAAAATGTAGTTTAGGGTAAATTTCTATCTACCAATCCAGTTGTAGAGATGCCCTGGAAGAAAAAAATTGAGTCTAAGGTGGTTAACCATACCCAAGAAGACATAAGGCATAAATAATCACAGAAAGGTAAACCAACAGAAAGAAAAAAAATCATAACAATGAAATTATAAAAATCAGTAGATGTTGATAAGATGATAGCTTTCCATAGTTAATGGTCTCAATTCTTCCAATAAATAAATGCAAGCTAAAGATAGTTCTGTAAAAAAGAAACATGTTTTTTTTTTTTTAATGCAAGAAACATATCTCTTTAAAACCAAAACATCAATCACTTCAGGACAAGACATAGAAGAGATTATTCCAATAAAATATACTCAATTAGCAAGCATTTACAGTCAATTTAGTATCTGACAAAACACAATTAAAACCGAAACTAATTAGAAGAAATAGGGAAGGATACAACATACTTATGAAAGGAAAAAATCATAAGTATATTGAAATTTTAAATGCTTATGGACAAAGCAAGGTTACAAAAATTCTTATAAGAAATACTACTACAGCTATGTTCACACATGATCCTCAAATAATGATAATGAGTGACATCCATACCACATTCTTGCTGAGAGAAAGTTCATCCAGACAAAAATGTAACAGAGAAATGCTGAACTGAAGTAATCTGAAAAATCAAAGTGAAATAACAAATATCTAAAGATCATTTCACCAAACACAACACAGTATACATTCTTCTCAGCAGCTCATGGGACCTTCATATTATTGACCACATACCTAGGCACAAAGCAAGTCTCAAGGGATAAGAAACCATACATCCTACCTAACCACCATGAAATAAAACTGGATATCAATGATATCAGAAACAAAATAAACTATATAACTTCATAAAAACTGAACAGCTTTCTCCTAAAAGAAAATATGGGTTAAGAAATTAACTTAAAATGTTTCATATTGTATAGTTGAACAACTACTTTTGAAATGAATTTGGTAGTTTCTCAGAAAATTAGGAATAGTTCTACCTCAAGACCCAGCTATGCTGCTTCCGGGCATATGCTTAAAAGATGTTCCACCATACCATAAGGACACTTGTTCAACTATGTTCACTGCAGATTTATTCATAGTAGCCAGAAACTGGAAACAACCTACATGTCCATCAACTGAAGAATGGATAAGGAAAATATGAGACATTAACACAATGGAATAATACCGAGCTATTGAAAACAATGATATCCTGTGACTTGCAGGTAAATGGATAGAAGTAGTAATGATCATCCTGAGTGAAGTATCTGATAAACAGAAAACAAAAATTGTATGTCTTCACTTATAGATGTATATTGGCCATAAAGTACAAGATAACCATGATACAATCTACAGACCCCAAAAGCTGAGTAACAAGTAGGACCCAAGGGAAGGTGCTTGAATGACACTGAGAAGTGGAAATGAAATAAACATCTTGGCTGGATGGTAGGAGGAAAATCAGTGAGGGAGGATTTGGAAAGGGGAACAGGAGGGATCAATTATGGGGAGGATAATAGAAGGGAGAACATGGAGAGAGAATTGGAATCAATGACTGGGGGTGTCTCTGGGACAATATAGAAATTTTGAATGATGGAAACTCCCATGAATCTTTGAGGAGGTCCCTAGTTAAGACTCCTTGCAATAGAGGATATGGAACATGAAACAATCACCTGTTGTAACCAGGAACACTTCCAATGGAGAGATAGGGATACCAGCCTACTCACAGAACTATCAACCCTCAATTTTCCTATGTATAAGAAGGGCAGGTGTCTTGAAGAAGTTAGTGGAAAGTTTGAGGAAGCTGAAGGAATCAAGGACACCACAAGAAGGACCACATATCTAATTAACTGGGACACAAGGGAGCTCAAAGGAACTGAACTACCAAACAAAGAACTGGTCCTAGGCCCGCTATACATATGAAGCTGACAGGCTGCTTGGTCTTCAAGTGAATCCCCTAAATATTGGAATGGAGTCTATCTCTGACTTTGATGATGTTGCCTCCCTCTGGAGCTCATTTAATTAGCGGAGTTACCTTATCTTGCCTCAATGGAAGAGGAGGTACTTAGTACTGATGTGATTTGATGTGGCAGAGTGGGCTGGTATTGGTGGGGAGTATGAGGGAAGTGGGTGTGACGGTGTGACTGGGAGGAGCTGAGGAAGAGGATGGTGATTGGAATGTAAAATAAACAATAACAACAAGAAACAGGTGCCGGAGTAAAGAGAAAGCAGAAATTAAGAGAATACCCAATCAATGTCTAGGCCAACCTGAGTTCCATGCCATGAAAGAGAGCCCATCCCCAACACTAGTAATGACAGTCTGCTGTACTGGCAAGAAAGAAGGCTGCATAACTGTCATCTGTGTGGCTTGACCAGCAGCTGATGGAAACAGATGCAAAGATCCACAGCCAAAGAGTCGGCAACACTTGGGGAAACTTGTAGAGGAGGAAGGATTCCATGGAGCCAGAGAAGTCAACGACAGCACAAAAACAACTACAGAATCAACTAACCTAGGCCCATAGGGGCTCACTGAGATTGAAATACCAACCAGAGACCATGCATAGGATGGTCACATATGTAACAGATGTATAGCTTGCTCTTCATGCAGGAACTCTAATAGGAGAAATCATTGTCTTTGACTCTGTTTCAGGCCTTTGGATCCCTCTCATCTATCTGCACTGCCTTATCTAACCTCAATAGAAGAAGATGTGCCAAGTCCTACTCCAACTTGGTGTGACAAGATGGGTTGTTAACCATGGGAGGTCTCTCCTTCTCTGAGGAGAAGGGGAGAAGCTCATGGGGGGGGGCAGCGAAAGGGAGGGACGAGGAGCAGATTAGGAAGAGGGATTTTCCATTACAGATGTGAGATGTGAAGAAAATAAATAAATCAAAAAAATTTTAGAATTGAGCAAATTTGAGAACAACATCCAGAAGAACAAAATTATAGTATGAGAAATGCCATGAATATCTGGTCTTTTCTCATGAATTGAGATTAGGTTCCATACAAATTTGGGAATTGTGCCCCTCTCCTAAAATATTTAGCTCAACATGCTATATACTACATGCTCATAATCTCTTTTGCCAAATATTCAGAGATATTATCCCATATCCTTATGAGTAAATTAAGGTAACATTCTTCCATAGAGATGTTGAACTGTTTCATTGTTTGCACATTCACTCAAATAAAAACTTGTTTGTATCTATTATAATTTGCAATTTCTACTGCATTTTGCTGATAATTGTGAAAATCACATGAAACTTCTTTAACCCTTTATAGGCTAAGTGCTGATTTACAGAGAACCAATAAATAACTGATTAAATATCACTTAGGAAATAAGAATCAAGGTTCTTTCAATTCTTCTCTGTCCCTTGACAAAACCTTTATTCCAATCATGGACACAAAAGTGAAGCAATGAAACTACATCAATAATGTCAACCAGAAATCATTTTAAAACTATTTCAATTAATAATCAGAAGAGGATTGAATCTCACTAAACCCATGCTTAGATCTCATTCACAAGGGCGAGGAGAGAGAATTGGGTGGGAGAGGGAATGTGAGGGGAATGAGGATGTGAATCAGGTAGGGAAAGCAGGGGCAGTAGTGGTTGGACTGGGAGAAAGAAGGGAAAATGATGAGGAGAGATCACTGGGACAAACTGTAGGGGTAGGCTCTTGTGGGGATATGCAGATAACTCTAACTGAGAACCCAACAGCAGGGGATATGGAGCCTGAAATGGTGATCCTCTAAAGCCAGGTAGAAATGCCAGTGGAGGGAGGGAGGCACCAAACCACCCACAAAACACTTGACCCAAAATATACTCTCCCTACAAGACATGCAGGGATAAGGATGGTGCAGAGGTTGAGGGAATGGCTGCCAATTACTGGCCCAACTTGAGTCCCAACCTATCGGAGAGAGCCTACCCCTGACATTACTAATTATGTTCTACTATGCTTGCAGACAGAAATATAACATGACTGTCCTCTGAGAGGCTCCAACCAGCAAAGGATTGAAACAGATGCTGAGACCCACAACCAAATATTCAACAGAGACCTTGGAGTCTTGTGAAAGAGTTGAGGGAAGGAGAGAGGTGTCACGTCCCTCTCGACCGGCAAGAACGACGCAACTCGCAAAAGCTCTTCTCAAGCAGTTTATTCAGGTCCCTTGAAAACAGTCTTCCGAAAAGGGCCGGGCAGACCCAACCCACAGGCTAAATACTAAATGAACAGCCAATCAAGTAAAGCCATGTAGTGCAATCTTAGAGGCCCACGTATGCAGAAGCAAGCCAGATCAGCGGTCTTTGCCAAATATGGACTTGTTTACCACCGAGAGCGCTCACCGTCGGGCTGGTGGAAGGCGGAGACCAGCGCCATCTTTAAGGCGCGGCACGTCGCAGCTCTCTACAGAGAGGCACTGGAAGGAAATAAGAACTACACAAAAAGACCAACAAAGGCAGCTAAGTCAAGCCCATAAGGGCTCACAGATATTGAACCATCAATCAAAGGGCATGCATGTAATGATCCCAGGCCCTCTACACTCATGGAGCTGAGGGACAGTTTGGTCTTTATGAGGGCTGCCTAAGAATTGAATCTGGGGCTATTTCTGACACATACTCTGTTGCATACAGTCAGGTAACTTTCTCTAGCTGAGATACACTGACTAGCTTCAGTGGAAGAGGATGCAGTGAGTACTGATGTGATATGAAGTAGTGGGGAGGTTCGCTGGGTAATGTCCCTTCTCTGAGAACAAAGGGAGTGGGGAGTGGGTGCAGAGGGTGGGAGGATAAGATTAGGAGGTGAGGAGAAAGGGGCCTGTGAATGGGATGTTAAAATGAATAAATAAATCAAGTTTAAAAAAATTAAAAAATAAAAATGCATGTCAACACTGGATTACATATTTTCCAATGTACCAATTTCTCTCTATTAATAAACACATTTAAGCTATATTGAAGTGTTGCCATATATTTATAGATAGATATAGATATATACATACTTATATGTATATAGGATCTGAAAATTCATACATGCTTACATTTTGGCTTTGTCATTTTCTTCTCTTTTCTTTTCCTTCCAAACTATATCTTTATGAACCCTAATGCAGCTGCATAATAAAAGTAATACTCATTTTTACCAGGATTTTGTGCATAACAAAATCTAACCTTCAATAGCTGAGTTGATTGATATCAAGAAATATAAGATCAAGATTTCACTGTTTTACAACTGCTACAGCAATTGCAATGAAACAAAACAACAATCATGGGTGGTGATTTCAATTTTATTAATTTTATTGAGTGTCTATTTAAAGTTTTATGATATACTATGTGAAAAAAACAAAATATAGCATTTTTCTTTCTGAACTACCGAGATTTTTTTTAAGTTATATAAAAAATACCTCACAATCATTGGTGATCAGTTTTGAGTGAAGCACAAAGCCAGCCATTATTAATCTATGCCACACCTAATGCACATTTGATTTCATTATGTGACCAGATATTTTCTATTAATATCCACTTCTAAACATAGATCTTAATATAATTAGGGTTCTTATTACTGTTTTGAAACAGCATGGCCAAAAGCAACCTTGGGAAGTGTTTATTTAACTTATGTAAATGGAGTGACATTTCAGTGAAGACAGCTAAGACAAGAATTCAAAGCTGACAGGAACCTGAGTGCAGGACATTATACAAAGGCCATGGAGAAGTGCTTCTAACTTGCTTGGTCCTCTGGCTTTGCTCAGGCAGGTTTCTTAAAGAACCCAGGACCAGAACCCAGGAATTGGGATCAACCACAAAGGATGGGCCCTCCCCATCAATCACTAATATAAAAAAGAACCATACAGGCTATTAATAGACTTTTTCTCAGGGGATTTTCTCATTTGAGGTTCCCTCTTAACAGATGTCTCTAGCTTCTGTCAAAAGGCATAAAAACAGTGAGCACAACTCATGACTACTTTTTTGAGTACTCACAATATTGGAAGCATTTACTTTCCCAGAGTTCTCTGGTTATTTTCTCATCAGACTCTACTGAATCTTAATAATGTTATAAGTATCAAAGAGTGTCAATTATCAGTAACTAGTATAATTGCACAATTTACAGTACACATTCAAATAATGTTCATTTTAGCATGAATACTAAATTCTGGTCGATATAGCACTTCTAACAAGGGAAGCTCAATGGAACCCTTAGCCCATCACATCTCCATTTAGGCAAACAAGCTTAAGCCAAATATGTGAGCAACTAGATTAACTACTTTGATAGAATCAAGATGACTGTTTCATGAAGAGAGACAACGATGTCCTCATCAATAAGGTTATAATAATAAAAGCTGAGTCTCCTTATAATATTTAAAGACTTTATTAAGCATATGTAAATACAGTCCAAAATTTCATGAGTTTGATTTAATTTCTAATGATAATGTTAATGATTTTCAGTATTTCATTAAAATATATCTAAAAATAATGACATTTAAATTCATAATAACTCAATGCCTAAGCAAGTTTTCTCTCAGGAGAGGTCTCTTAACCATCAAAGACTGTCATCAGAATTAGTTTTCCAATAAAACACAAGCATTCTGGTTGCTATCTTCTTGGGGATTCTTGAAAAGAAGAGAGTTGATCCTAGTGGAAAATCAGAACTCAGTTAAAAGCCATGAACAAGGAAATTAATTGAGATAGCATTCTAAAATCTGTCTATCAAGGCCAGTGTCTTACTGGTGAAATTATCCCAGGTTGACTACTAAAATTTCAGAAATACCAGTGGTCATAAAGAATTTTTTGATTCACTTGAGACATTAATCCACAAATATAAAATAATAATGATAAGTATTACATTTGTATATCAGTATAGACAACTGTTCCATGTGTAAATACTAATGCTCTGTTGTTAGATTATGGCAAATGACAGACCATATAGAGCCTTAAGGTCATATACTACATTTACAGCTCGTTGTCCAACAGTACAGCTATAGCCACAAACTGAATTTAAACCTGAATCTCTCCAAAGAAATAACTCTACCACATAGGTCAAAGGAGAAAAATTCATTTTTCTCACATTGATTTTAAAATTAGTAGCGTAAAATGATAAAAAATTTGAAATCTAATTAAATTTATCTGAGTCATGTCAGTAGAATATGTAAGTTGTATGGATTACACCAGTGACTTAGGGATTACATTTTAGCAGAGGATTCCCTCAACACTCTTCCTGTAAATTTCTTTTGGTCAAACAAAGTATTCCACAATATTTGTGACATGTACATCAAATTCAAAGCACATACACATACATACAATGTAATATAAAGCAATACAATACAATACAATGCAATGCAATGCAATACATTCTTATTACAATTTACCCTCCTTGACACGTCTGAGATTCTGAGATAATCCCTATTTCCACAACAACTGAAAATCACATTTTATCTCTCATAAAAAATTAGCATGTATCTAAAAAACTCATAATAATACTAATAGTAAAATAAAATAAGATAAAATAAAACATTCAAATGAAGTAGGAAAAGTAAAATCAAAAACAAAAAAAATGTGGCCAATGAAAAGCACAAGAATCGTATGTAGACACATACACACACATATTCTGAAACTAAAAATTTCTGTAAAAACCCTAAATTGGAACTACTGAAATATAAGCAAAATATTTTTAAGGTAAAGAAAAATACACAGCCAAAATATTATGAGACAAAACCTCACAAAAATGAGATTGGATTACTTTGTGCTGGCCATCTACCACTTTGTAGGCCCTGCCTTTAAACTTGGTTTGGATAAATAGTGAGAGTACATTTCAGTAAAATAATTTTTCCTTTGTAAGCAGCTTTCAAATGGAGTTATCTCCTGGCTAAAAAAGGGAATTTGTAACCACTTTTGCTATCAGAACTGGATTTCCAATTAATTTATGCAAGTGTAGGCTAAATATATGCTATGTAAAAATCAGAGAATACATACTTACAGGACAGATGTGTAGGAAATATGATAACATATGCTCTGGGTTCTGGTACATATTCATCTGCAGAATGAATGAAAAATGATTGTGTGTCAATATAGTTTTTAAGAAGCTTATTAAGTCTTTTTATATACAAAAACATGACATCATCACATAAACCATTGTAAGTTTAGATTCTATTTCCAGTTTGTTTGTTTGCCAAGTTTTATATGACCAAAATTATTTGAAGCAAAGTCTAAGAAGGAATATAGGAATACACCTCCTGCTTCCTTTCCTTATCATTTCTGGAAAACAAAATTCAGGGTGCCCATTTCAATGGGGAAAATGAAAGTATTATTAGAGGACATAAAAAGGGAAACGTGTCTTGGGAATAGAAATCAGAACTATAATCCTGAGCCAGTGCTGTCATTTCCAGGAATCAGCATCTAGTCAAGTAGATACACACTCTGCAGCTGTCTCCATTCCTACAACTTTCAACAACTCCTGGTCCTTGTTAATTACAATCCACAGATTCATCTTTGAAATGTAAGAGGCAACACCTGAGTCATAAAGTCAAGGAATTGTACAGCACTCTGATGAAGACCTAAATTCACATAGATCAGAATCAATACAATTTACTGTTTTCTTCCCCATTTACTAAAATGATGAAAAGTATATTTTTTCTTCTGTTGGAAACATGAAATTTTATTTCATGATGAAAATTTGAAATCTCTTTGATACCTCACAAAGTATTCAGTTTGGATGAATGTCTGAGTCAATGAAACACATCTGAGAGTCTGGGACTCACTGCCAGCAGTGCTGCTGCTGCTGACATTTTCCCTGGCTCCAAATTTCTATTCACAAAGTACACTCCAACAAATCACAGTTTCTTAAAATGTTCATGTCTGGATTTGACAGAGGTGTGTTAAAAAGATTGGTAATTTCCTGGAAATACCTCACTTACCAGATTGATTTCATTTGCAGAATATAAATGAATATCACAAGATATTAAGCATAAGTCATGATTCACATTGTTTTTTGCATAAGTATTTGATATTAGTTCTAATGTTTATGGGGCCTTCACAACCACTCTTGAGCTCAGAGCAACACTGTGTTAAGAGTTTCATGCACAGCAAAGCTATTCAATCTAGACAGTCCACAGGCAAGTGCAGAAACTTCCTCCCTATTGTGAGCTCTAAGTCAGAAATCACAGTTACACATACTTGAGGAAGTCAATGGATAATAAAAGTTGATCCACTTAGCATAGTCTTTATGAAAATCTTTTCAGAAGTATTTTGGTTAAATTTACAATTAGGAAATAGGAATCAGAATTATAAATGGAAAACTAGAGCCACAGTTATCAGACTGCAGCTTTTTTCTCTAGCAGATACAAAACAGTGCCCAATACCACCAGCTTTCTTGGCTTCCACATCTCTCTGATCTGATATAGCAAAAAGGAATCTAGAATACATGGAATCACTGAACCTACTCCCAATTCAGTCATTCATATATACATATGTATATATATATATATATATTCTAGTTTTGGAAATATTAAAACAACACTATCATCAGGGAATATTTATGTACATGCATACTTATCACTGTTAATACAAAATGCTAAACGGTGCTATTTAGGTCACTAGAATAGATTTTTTGCTGAACTTTATATCATTTTCTTTTTATTTGGTAGCACAAAAATCAATGCAATTGATTTTGAAGAACATAATGCAGATCTCAGATAATCCTTCTTCTTTATAATCAATTTAAAAAATGAGAAAAGTACTTCTCATTAGTAGGAAGTTAAACTATTCTGCAGATAATAAATAAAAAAATAAATAAATGCAAACTCTATTTTATTCATATTGTGCATGTTGTTCTACAAACATCAGCTCAATGGTTTTCAATGATCTCTGCCTTATTTCTTACATGTTTCTACCAATATGAACATCTTTTAAGATAAACAAGCATGAAACAAATTTATGCTGAGCAAATATTTTATTGAATTCCATTGTCTTCACTATATTTCATTTCTAAACTATGAAGCTGTCTTATGAATTTACCACCTTTTGGCATTCTCTTTCTATGAAAACTAGTTTAAGTGGGGTAATAGCAATATTAGATTCTTATTATATTATGACAATACAAGCTGGAAACTTTCCTAACTGCAGGACAAATTTGAGACCAAGATCTCATAAATGATTTTCCTAAAGCCCAGACTAGGTTGGAAAGACTGAGAATGGAAACAAAATCTCTTTCTTACTGTGGAAATATCCTTCAGTAGGAGACATTGATATTTACACTGTTGCTCTCTAATAGTAATAGGGGCACATTAAGAATTTAACAGTGATTACAGGTTTTCTTGTGAATTCACATATCTTTTTAAACTAATTATAATGTTCTAATACAGAATTCGTCAGAATATTGAAGTAGTAGTTGAGGCTTTTGGTCTGAGACTAATGTAACCATTTGAAAGACGCACATGGAACAAGACCATTTCCATGATTATCCTAAAGACAAGAGCAGGTTAGCACAAAGACTGAATGTGGAAAGGATTTCAATTGCTCAGATGCGAACTCCTTAAGTGCTAGTGGATTTACATTACTGCTCTCAGTTGAAAATATCCAGGGTTCAAAAACTTAGCATATAGAGAATAAAATATTCACACAAATTCATCACTGCATTACTTTATGAATAATGTGCTAAGTGCACATTGAGCAGATCATTCCAATAAGAAGTTAAGTCTCCTGGTCTAATATAAACATAATTTTTTGGTCAATGGTATTGTTTTGTAAAATATGAGACTTCTAGCCAGTACATTTATGGCTCACACATAAAGACATAGATTTCTTCCTTCACTTACAAAACAAAAGATCCGCTCCATGGATAGTCACTAAGTGTTAAAACAAATAGGGAAAGACATTATTTCTTTTTCTTAGGACTATAAGACACGATAAGATTCCTAAATCACTGATATTCCATCAGCAAACCATCTGTCCAGTACTACATACACACTTCTCTTCTCTTTATTTATACTATTGTCACCAACTCCAGGTCATTAATAATAAAGGAACTCCAGAGTAAGTCCTTAGTGTTTCGAGGTAGCACTCGAGTCACATGATCAATTCCATAAGAGTATAAAAAATTGACATTTATAACAATTTATGATATTCTCATAAAATATCACAACCTCAAAGAGGTACACCAATCTCATTTCAGTTGACAAAATATTGAAAACCGGCTATCTCCTTTGGATACGTAAAAGAAAATTCAATTTTTAGACAGTAGCATTTTGAAACTTTCTTCTTATATATGTGTTCAGTTTAGTTGAATGCAATAGTGTTGTGCATCATACCTGAGACTCAGGTATCCAGTGCCAGCATGGCTCCTACTACTCATGTGATTGATAATGCATCCAAAATCCCATTCACTAAACATCCTGTATGAAATTATATAATTCCATGATATTCACCTATCTTGCATTACTCTCATATAAAATATTAATTTGGTTCACAGAACATACTCAATAGACATAAGGAAAAAAGTATATTCAGGTCAACCAATACACATTATTCCCAAGGACTTTTAATTACATTTGAACCTGGGATACTTTCAAAAGAAGACTAGAGGCAGAAATTCTAAGATAACCTTTGGGTCTTTGCCTTTTTCAATGGAAAATGTCAACAGACTCAGATTTATCATTAGCAGAGAAATGAAATGTCTTTAAATTTTAGATCAACTGAGAACATACAGATCTCATTGTGTTAGAAGACATCCCAAAATACTGCAATCTGCTCTACTGCTACAGAGCCAGAGCCCACTTTACTATATCTGTGAGACATAGCCCTCCATTTGTCTAATGTATCTCTAATCACCTTGTTTACCCAGGTCATAACACCTGCAGAAGATAAAATGATTGTGAACTGAAGATACTTCAATAAATTTAAATTAAAACTGCTCACTCAGAAAAATTAAATCACCTAAATTATAAATCCTTATCTCAGTATGTTTAAAATGGTTTACTAAGGCTGTAGTCACCAAATTGATAGGTAAGTAAAGCCTCTTGATGAAGTTTCACTTCAACCATCCTTCCTCAATCATTTACAGTCCAAAACTGTTTTACAAAGTCAAATGTCATTCAATAAAATAAAGGAGCCTAAATTAAAAGAGCCAGTCCTTTCTATTCAATAACAAATGTAATTCTTCCATCATGTAACAGATATTCTTTAAGTCTGTTCATCTAATTAGTAACTGAGAGCAGGTACAGTACCTGGCATGATTTGCATCACGATAGGAATTTTGCCATTAAGAATTGACATTAATTGAAGCATCAAGCTCATTCCAACTTCAATATTTACAGGTCTCCATTTTGCAGAAGAATACAAATCCCTGAGTAGTTTTCCAGAGCTGCTCTCAGCATCTTTATTCTTACTTTGCACACTGAGTTCACCTGTGGAATATGAAATACAGTTGCAGATGACACTGAGCATATTCCAGGATTCAGAATATCTCATGTACTTTTATTATATATCAATTTGGACATGTTTCCCCCATATAACTACATATAATGAATTGAGAAAATATATATGGTATTCTGAAAAAGAATAGATTCTTAAAATTATTTGCTCACCTTTGCAAATGATGAAAAGGGCTATGATAAAGTACAGAAGAATCAACTTCATGATGATGATTTGAGATCCAAAAGAACAACCAGATAATCTGGAGAAATGGGCCATGCAATGAACCTCTAGTTTGCATATTTATACTGTCTCTTTGCAATTTTCTTGACTCCAGGTGGTGTGGCAGTGTTGGTGATGACAGCACAGGTATTGTCATATGCCAAGGACAAAATACTGGTCATGACCTTAATGTCCTATTTCTATAATATTCTCTAATATTTGCTCCTAATTTAATCTATGCAAAACCTATAATATTCTTTTGATAGCCCATGTAAACAGAAAATTCTGGACACGAATATTCAATATTAAAAGACACATATTTCAATGATAATCTTCATCTGTACTCTATGTTTTATGTTTAAAGTCTTAATACCTCAAAGAAACTAAACTATGATCAAATAAAATAACTTTATTTGTCAACCTAATACATTTTGAACACTAACCTTCAAACAACAACAACCAAAAAGAAAAGAAAATCCTTAAATTCTTGAAGGTAAAATTATGACTTCCTCAGAGTAATATGTAATTATCATACAGTTAGAGGTGTGAACACAGTAAAGTAAATTACTGTATCATTACTACAATTAAGAGAATCAGACCTCAAAAGGCCTAGGTGAAATATAGACTATATCGCACCAAAATGGATATCTAGAGAAAGATAAAGTAATGAATACCAGATATGCATTAAACAAAGCATAAAAATGTACCATATATGTTGACAAACACACATACACACACATACTCACAAATATCTATACATATAGATAGATAGATAATGTTATATAACAATGATATAATCCATAGTAATAAAGGAGGGGTCTCATGCTAAAAAATGTCATATTTCTGTGTGGTTGCCTTATTGCCACAGTATTGTCACATACAAAGAACATTTTGTCCTATATGCTTAGGCGGTGTCCATTTTCTTTCCTTTGCAGTCCCTTACAGGTCCCCCTTGCCTCTTTTCCTACCTCATTGCCCATAAGCAATATCATGTTTTCTATTTTTAATAAGTATAGTCATATATATATTTACATATATATCCCTTTCACTTTATGATAAGACACACAAGTCACTAGACCATATATATATATATATATATATATATAATTGAAGACATAAGAAAAAGTCTTTTGTGCCAGGAGTAAAATTCCATAGAAAATGCCATTCTGAATATATCCCTTTTTAAAAAAATTATACTAGGTTGTAAAAGTAAGACACCATTTCCTTAACAGTATTGTCAGAGAGCAAGCATGTGTCATGATGTCAAGTGAATGTGAGCAATGAAAGGACTGACATATAGCTCTCCCTTTGTCATTTGCTTCTTCCCAACTTAGTTGGTATTAAGCAATCAATTCAACTGCTAAAGAATAATGAGGATACTCAGACACCCCAGAACATTGGAAAATTATGAAGAAAAGAGAAGAGTATTGCATTTTGTAGCCCTTTCTGAACTAAGCTTAAGACAAATAAATGATATCTTTCTTCTCACAGACCCAATGGAAATGTATTTAACATGGTCTGCAACCATCACTTGTCCCAGTACATGTGTTGTTTACACTCTGAACCCTTTTGTTATTTCAAAATGGGACAATGTAAAAGATAAAATAGTTTAAATGTTTCTGCCTTTTAAGGCAATTTATTTATTTACTGAAAGTCATGTGAGTTTACCTTGTGCGTCAACAATTTAGAGCTTATACAGACATGTGCATCCTAGTGCTGGGGGGTGGGGGGGTGGAATACTTCAGACAAGTTAAAGAATAAAGACTGGCATCAGAACATAGGCAATTCCATATGGGTGTGAGGTTCACCTGATATCCTAACATAAGGGAAGCAAGAACAAGCTAATAAAGGCAGGGCTCAGTTGAGAGACGACTGTGAGTGAATTAGGCACACCATGAACAATAAATGCTGCCAATATCAACCTCTTCCCTCCAGATAAGAACATACACATGTACACATATCAAAGAAATGCTGGCAGGTCTTCAAGGGAACTGAAATTTTTGCAGCTTGCTAGATCCAGAGAAAATTCCACAATGATCAGGCTTGAATATCTGAAATAAGAAAATGAGGTGTGATTCATAAATATAGACCAGGGACAACTTCTAGTTAGTGAATTTATTATCAAAAAAGTTGAATACAATTTTAACTATGCTAAGTGTTACACATGAAATTTTGATTTCTGGCTTTCTCATCACTACTATTGGTATCTCCCCACACTCTATCAAATCCCTTTCATTCTTCCCACATCTTTGTCCAATTTCAGTACAACATAACTGACTTAACTTCTGGGTCCATTACTATTATAGTTACATAATGCATACACTCTTTCCTTCAGCTCTCTCCTCCTGTTTGAACCCATAAACAGTTTTACCTGAGTTGTTTCCTCTCCTCTGTGGACTTCTAAGATCATCAGACACATCTCTTTCCTGATACCTTTGATTTGTACATTCCTCTTTCCTATAATATCCTACTCCTTGTTCCCATCTTTACTCAGTCAAGGATATTATTTTCAGTGAAAATAAATGATATCAAAGAAAATAAATGACATCCATGTATATCCCCAACCTAATATACATACATCTATTAGCATTACCTTCTTGTTAACTCAAATGAAAATCTGCTTTGGCCTGGGCTGTGCAACCAACGATATTTTGTAAAGGAGTCATTTCTACCCATCTCTGAAGAATTCAAATGCTGTTGCGTTTCCTAACCAAAAAAAAAAAAAAAAAAACAGAGAATAACAGAAAAAATGCTATGAAAATAATGTTGCATTTTATATATTCACCTCAATATCTTTCTACCTTTCGTCTGCTTTTTACTCTCATTAATGATTAGAATTTTCAAAACTATTAGTAATGCTCATTGTTCTTAGTGTCTGATTTCTGTAGAAAATAAAAGTATCTAAAATGAAAAGGATTTAAGACACTGAAGAGAAAAACCTGAGGAATAACTGAAAAAATACAGAGTATACATGCTTATGTTTTCAAAGACATTACCTATTTAAGCTATTAATTATGCAATATCTGAGCTATTCAATTAAATAACAATCAATGACCAGGGTCCTTGTCCAGCTTAAGAAAACATTAAGTTGTGCTCCATATAATGCTTGTAGCACAGAAAATAAGGCCAAAATTGACTGATTGAATAGAATAAAAGTAAATAGATTCTTTATAGTAAAGAGATCTGTCAATTTAATTGAGCATCACCCCACAGCATGTGAAAATTGTGTGTGTGTATGTGTGTGTGTATATAAACTTGATATATCTATTGATATAATTTAAAGCATAATCAAAAAGCAGAAATCAGAATTGGTAATTGGAACATGAATCAAAAACTATTACTGTGAATGTCAGAGACAAATGGGCAGAATAGCAATGTTGATTTGTTGAGTGGCATCTCTGAATGCTTAGACATATGTGAGAAACGTAGATCAAAATTACATTTCCAGGCATCATAAAACATTTCAAAAGAGAAAATAGAAAGAATATAAGAGATAGAGAATGGGAGAAGTGGTGCAAAATGTTGTTCTCTGTGCATAGCATAATTGTTGAACATATGAACTCATAATATTTGAGTTACAATTTAGGTCTAGTTAAATATTATGAATAAATTTCTCACTATAACTTCTTCTTCAGCATACTTTAAAGATGTAAGAATGTATGATCTACATTATTTGACATTATTAGAAGGATTGAAACGAGACAAATTTATTGGAATTATTTCTTTTAAAGACAATTAAATTGCACTATATTTCTCAGCAAATATAACCCAATATTTGTTGTCAAATCCATTAATAGAAAAGATTTGGTTGTTCTTCATGTAGGCATTTATGTAGTTGAATGAACTTGGAAGTGCATTGCCTCCATTTCATGTGCACAAGCTCTAGAAATTGGTGTACCTGTTGCCCTTTCCCACAGTGCCCTCTTAGAGCCTTGGTGCCAATCAATGCAGAATATTTTCCTAGATGAACCATACTGAGAAGATTGCTCTGGAACTCTCTTCACAGGATAGTTACAGGTGAGTTAAATCCTGTATACTTGACTCTGAGATGAATGAGGTGCATCCTGAGACATATTTAAGCTATTTATTTATTACTCTATTAATACACATGCTGTTCCATCAGGAAGTTCCTCATCCCCCTCTCATGTATTTGGTTTTCTATGATGGACAAAGCTTGCTTACATCCCACACTTGAGACTAAAATAAAAAACACATTCATTCAACACATTCATGTTTTTAAAGACATCAAAACTTCCACCACAGCACCAATTCATAAGATACCCTTAAGTCGTTGTTCACATTGCCATTAGGTTATACATATGGTTTCTGTTCAATGGGTAAATATTTTTATTAACTGAAGCATTCTACATTGAAAATTCTCCTCTTGATGTGGAAAATAAAAAATTATGGTGTAGTGTTAAGCATTCCAAATGTTAATTAATTGGTTCTGCTTGCTGTCTGTTACTTATATTGACTCTGATTGGTTAAATAAAATGCCGAGGCCTGAGATTGGGCAAAGACAGAAAAAGGTGGAACTTCCTGAGATTAGAACAGGAAGCCTATGCTTTAGACAGAGAATTAATGCATTCCAGCCAGGAACAGGAAGAGGAGTCACACATCATGGGTTAGGAAAAAGAACCTAATTCCACATGTCCAGGAACATTGGCATATCGTGGAGAATGTCAGTCCTAGGGGATGTGTTTATATATGAGGTCATATTTGTGTAATAGAATTAAGAGCTAGCTTAGATGGCCTAGGATTGCACAATTCAGGCCAAGGCTTGTTAAAATCCATATGGTCTTTGCGATCATTTATAATGGCGAATTAAAGATTAACAGCCACAAAACAATTAACAATAATCAAAATACGGTTAAACAATTTAATTAATTATTTTTACAAATGGTGCCCAATGCAATTTAATTAATTTTTTCTACATAAGGCATCCAACTGTGGCAATTAGAATCCATGCTTACAGCCTGAGAAGCCCCGGGTAAAAGCCGGTTTCCTAGCCAGAGTGGGAACTGAACTCAAATGCATTTCAAAGGTGCAGTTCCTTAACAAAAGCTGTTGCCTTGCAGCAAAGGCTGAGAGCAAAGGCCTTAGCTCTCCTTATGTACTAAAAAGCTGGTAGCCTTCTAAACAGAATTTGAGAGCGGAATTAACTGTCTTGATTAGAAATGGAGGAATTCATAATGCCTCAATATGTTTGCATTCCAATTGAGTTTCTTCCTCTTAGTGTGCAAATGATTTTTACCCTGAAAATTGTGGTTCTGTGTATCTTTTTTGAGAAAGTTCAGACTAGGAAAGTCTGAAAGGAAAGAATTTATAGATGGAATATTAAATTGCCAACAATGATAATGGAAGAAGGAGGTAGGCCCCTCCTGATAGATAATATGAAATTAATGGCACCCAGAGCTAAGAGCTCCCTGGATACTAGGTGCTTCTCAGGAGTTTCTGGTATTGGCCCCCCCAGCGAAATACAGTCGCAACTAGATTTTAAGGAATAATGAACAAAACTTTAATTGCTGCATGGGATGGCATGGATAGACATGCCAAGGCTTTTGGCATGTTGTTTGTTGTTTTTATTTTTTTGCTTGCTTTTTGTTTAGATGTCTTTGAATTTCCAATATCGGGAGGTAGAAAGGATATTCTTCTGGTTTGCCATTGCTAAAATATGATGTATTTTTGAAGATTTTGGGCAGATTTCAAATTGTCACTAAGTTCTAAGTCACTCTCTGGGTTACAGAGTTACTAATATCTGGGATTTAAATGAAATATTTGAGCAGGGTGGTACTGGCACACACCCTTAATCCCATCACACTAGAGGAAGAAACAAGCAGGTCTCTGGATTCTAACCATCCTGGTTTAAATAATAAAGGCAGGGTGGGAACCCTGCTGATAGGGTAAGGCTGCTTAGTAAAGACAGTCTAGAATTCAAAAATTACACATTTTTAAATAATGTTCTTACTGATGTAATGGATAAATACACATAATCTTAAATTTACTTAAAGAGAAAGGAGTCACAAGCAAGTTTCCTTAGTTGTGGGGCTTCCACTGGAGAACTTGTTTCAAGAGACATTTTGCCCTGAAAGAAATGTTAATCAATGGGTGTGATGGTGCACTCCTTTAATCCCAGAACTTGGGAAACAAAGACAGGGGATGCCTGACCTTCACCAAGGTCAGCCTGACCTACAAAATGAGTCCAGGACAAGGATACTCAGAGAAATCCTGTCTCCAAAGAGAGAGAGAGAGAGAGAGAGAGAGAGAGAGAGAGAGAGAGCTTGAGAGAGAGAGATTCTGTTAATCAATGTAAGGACCCAGAGTTAGGCTGGGAAAAAACATGCAAATTGCATGACTCATACAGACACCGATTAAAAAAAGCTAACATAAAATAGCATACTATGCTATTCTACCCCAATCTCCTTTAGAATGGGGTTTCCATGGGAGAACTGGAACACAAACTAATACAAAAATGATTTAATTAATATTATTGTTTATTAACTAATTCAACTATTTAAATTCATACCTTGATCTCAAAACTTGGGAGACAAGGAAAAACATCAGGTTCCTTGTGTGTTCTAGGCCAATCTAATTGACAGGGCTATACAGAGAAAATCAAGACAGCCCAAGCTTCAAAGAAAAACCCTGTCTCAATAAGGATAGATATATCCACATAGAAATTAAATCTCCAAAGAAAGGAGAAAAGGAAAGAAGAAATACATAAATGCATACCTTTGTTCCCAAAACAAGGGTGATAAAGACAGAGACAGTTTGATTCCCTTTGAGTTTGAGGCCAATCTAATCTACAAAAAGCCAGAACAACACACAATAACCCTGTTTTAATCAATTAATAAACATGTCAACTATAGAGGAGAATACTTTAACTCCATATAGTTGTATGCTGTATTTTCAATTTAAAATAGATTATATATAGCATATATGTAAAATACTGTTAAATGCCATCCTTTTATGGCATGAATGGAGACTTACAAATGCCTTTCGGCTGTTCAAACAAAGAACAGAAGATACTCCTTAATAGATTTGTGCATCCTGCACATCCAAGGCATTTTTGTAATTGGAGAACTATATGTTACTTGTGAGAAATTATATATTTTCAGAACAATGGGACCAGAGTCCAAAGAAGACAAGTAACCCAAATGATCCGGCCTCATAGATAGCCTCAATAGCTGTTTCCTCAAAAAAATCTGCATCCAGAACAACTTCAAACAGCTTGCTGAGATGGCCAACCTTTAAAGACTGTTCCAGATAGGATGTCAACAAATCCCTGAACTTTCTTAACCAAAGTCCAGCTTTGAACTACAAACTGCTCAGGACATTCAAATTGCAGAGAACATAGAGACTGGACAACAAATGTTACAATTAACTTGCTTAACCATTTTTTCATTTTTGGGCCCCCCAAACAGATTTTCTGCATCCCAATTCAGCAGGAAAAAGTTTTAAGAGAGCGACGTCCCAATCTCAAAAAGTGGGGTGGATGATTCTTTGGTCATTTGATGTGTTATAAATGTTGTTCAGGGGTAATGGCCACAAATTGTTAAATGGTCTTTTTAAGCAAGGTATACAAAGTTAGACATAGAGATCTCTTTTTATTTTCTCTATCCTTTCTCTCTTATATAGGGGGAAAGGACTTGAAACGAAAAAGAGGGGAATATATGTATATAATATAGAAATGATAAGATATAAGGATGGATTATTGAACCTGCTCTGAAATTTAAAACTGTTGTTATTCTTAAAATAAGGGTATCTTTTGATACATTGGTATAGAATTTTGTATATTGATACAAAAATAAGGTTAAATTTTGATTCATTGGTATATAATTTTATATTTAGACACATATTATGTATATTTCAACTTATATAAGGTATTGTGCCTATACAAATCATTTAAAAGTATAGGTTTACCTCAGATCCTTTTATGGGTGGCTACTCTACTGCAATCTATCTAGGAGTCTGGTTAATACAAGTCGACTGGCCACTTGAGCTTCTGATCATTTCAAATACTAGTCTTAATTTATCACAAAATAGACTTAATAGGTTAAACAGATAGTAAATGGTTAAATATATACAGTTTGTTCGTAGATAGATAGAAGATAGATGATAGATAGAGTTATAAATAAATTGATCGATGTCTTCAAAACCCTCAGAGGCATACAGAAAATGGCATTTAAAGAAGTTTTTATTATTTTAAGAATTGCTTGACTTAGTCAGTTCCTGACAGCTCCCATTTACTTGGAAGAAGACAATGAGCATCAAAAAAAAAATCTCCCATCAGGAGATAATTCCTCAAAAAGAAATCTCCTATCAGGAGATCAGGAGATAATTACCATTGGGCAAAAATGTCCCTGCTCTCTCAACAGACTATAGACAGTCCAAAGGCAAACCATAGTGTAAATGCAGGTAAGTTGATGTCCTGATTTTGCAGAGCCAGAAAGGGAAAATCCTTATTTCCTGCTGCACAATTTATTCTGTGAAAAATGCCTGGCCAGAAGGCTGAAGATGATGCTCCAAAGATATTACGAAATATTTGGGATCGTCTAAGCAACACTGTCATATTTCTTTTTGGAAGCTGCTCTCCCATGCTTCCTACTCACTCAAATAATAACTTTATCCCTTCTTATGTCTTTGATGGGGTTGAAGGCATAATAGTTACAAAATTTCAATTGAACTTGAGCTCTTTAGGTTTTAAAAGGATATTTTCAAGTCTAAATAAAATCTTTAGGTTTATAAATATAGGATATGATCGAAAATATTTAGATTCAGAACTTTAGACACACCAAGATAGATGATTTTTTTCTTCTTCAAGATTGCCTGATACAAATAGGCTAAACATTACGTGTGTAACTTTTCTATACAGTTTTCTTGATGAGTTAAAAATTTTATCTTTTTTATTAGACAGAAGGAAGGAATTAATGGTGTAGTGTTAAGCATTCTAAATGTTAATTAATTGGTCCTGCTTGCTATCTATTACTTACATTGACTCTGATTGGTTAAATAAAATGCCAAGGCCTGAGATTGGGCAAAGACAGAAAAAGGTGGAACTTCCTGAGATTAGAACAGGAAGCTTATGCTTTAGACAGAGAATTACTGCATTCCAGCCAGGAGCAGAAAGAAGGAGTCACACACCATGGGTTAGGAAAAAGAACCTAATTCCACATGGCCAGGAACATCGGCATATCGTGGAGAATGTCGGTCCAAGGGGATGTGTGTATATATGAGGTCATATTTGTGTAATAGAATTAAGAGCTAGCTTAGATGGCCTAGGATTGCACAATTCAGGCCAAGGCTTGTTAAAATCCATGTGGTCTCTGTGTGATCATTTATAATGGTGAACTAAAGACTAACAGCCGCAAAACAATTAACAATAATCAAAATATGGTTAAGCAATTTAATTAATTATATGTACAAATGGTGTCCAATGCATTTTAATTAAATTTTTTTTCTACAAAAAAATTTCAGTATTTTAAGTATTTTTCAGATTGTTTTAAATATAAAAATATCATGATAAACCATATTGAAATTAATTCATTTCCATGCCATAAACTGAATGCAAAGCTGCTCAAAAACTGACCTCCTTGCTATCTTATTCCTATCTTCTAATAATATTCTGGATTAAAATAAGGAATAAAAATAATGTCTAATGTTGGCTCATGACCACCTCTTCAATAATGGATAGGGTGTTTATCAAAATCTTACACCTCATAAACACCTTCTGTCTATCTACATCCTGTTAGCAATATTGTCATCTGTCATACACAAGAGTTACTCATTAAGCTGTGTTCAGCATTTTAGGAAAATTCTCCCAAATATCTAATCTTTTTTTTTTTT
>CAJQZJ010000828.1:92757-118201 GCA_907164525.1 Lophiomys imhausi
TTCATCATTTGATAAAACAGAATGATGAAATTTAAAGGTAAATAGATGAAGTAGGAAACAGTCATAGTTTAGGAAACATAAAGTCAAGAGACAATTAAAATATATTTTCTTACTTATGTGAATGTTACCTTTGAATTTTTGATTTTGGATGGTTGATTTAGAAAATCCATTGGATTCAGTAATGTGAGTAAGGGTTATAGGTTCTGTTGTTCTTCAATGGTAGAGAGATTGGAAGTAATAAAAGATGTTATAGTGACTATTAGATCAGGTAGTATTGTTTTAATTGGGTGATGATTGTAGGCAAGAATAACTAGTAGGAAATATAAGAATCCTTAAAGGCCTGTTGAAAAACCTTCATGCCACAGAAAAACATCCTAACACATACAAATATGCAAATATTTTAAATGGAATAACCGGTAACAAGGTGACAATACCTTTATTACACATATCAGGCTAGCAATCAAACACCTCACTACCAGAAGAGGGCTATGTTTTTTTGAACTATTGGTTAGTGGTAACCAATATTGGTTAACTTCAAGAACTGGAGAGTAAGACCATGTTGCTCTGGATATCAAGAATTTGAGACCTAGTAAATGAAGAAATCCAATTAATATTTATATGGAAACTTCATCCCTTCTGGATAACTCTCAAAATGCTAAAATGTATCATGAAGATTAATGAGACAGGAAAGTAATAAAGAACCTTGCATAACTTCAGCGTGGCATCTATTATATACTGTTACCCCTAAGGATTGGTGATCACCAAGGAGGATGGGGAGAAAGAATATGAGAGTCAGAAGCTCTCTATGAATATACAAAAACAGGATTTTCTGGATACAGGATGGCTCTTGTACACCTGAATGCTCATTAGGGTGAGCATTCAGCTGAAAAATCTTTTGGCAAGAGCAGTTTGGAAAAGGAGAGTAACTTTTCATAAGGGTGTGATTACTGGTTATATGACTATATCCAAGTGAATGACTGCATACCCAAAGATATTCAAACAATGACAATTAGATTCAGTGTTTTTTGTGTGTACTTTTAGGGAATACTATAATTTTCTGTGTAGTAAATCTGAAGCTATGGTAATTTTTCATGGAAGATTCCTTTGTTTCAAAATAAAGTAGAAGAATTAGTATATAAGATCTTAAACTCTGTGCTTTTATACCATACACAATAATATTTCCTGAAATAGAAAGCCATGTCTAAAACATTAACAGATTTCAACTTTCATGCTCATGTCTGATAAAACATATTAAGGGTTTTTTGAAAATAAAATTTAATATGAAGTTTTTGAAAACATAAGAATATACAAAATCTTTTTGTTTCAACTGAGAGACAGGAACTGTGCAGTTGTTTCATAACTTGTTATGTGCAAATTAAGCTCACTATATTTTTCTTTAATTAATTTATTTGTTCATTCAAGTTACATTGTTATCACAGTCTCCTCCATCCTCTCCTTCCAGTCTTACTCTCCCACCTTCTACCCTCATTGCCCCTCTCTTTCTAATCAGAGAAGAAACTGTCAACCAACAACACACCCCAGTAAGTTATGTCACATCAAGAATGACTCTCCTTTTCCTCTGAAGGCAGGCAATGCAGCCCACCTTGGGGAAAATTATCCAACAATAGGCAACAGAGTGCATGTCAGAGTCAGGTCTCATCCAATTCCTAGGGGGACCACATAAAGGCAAAGCTACCCCCCCCAGCTCCATAAATGCAGGGGGTGCTGGATGCAGTCCATGCATGCTTATTGGTTGATGGTTCAGTCTCTGTGAGCCCCATCGGCTTAGGTTTGTTGCTCTGTTGGTTTTCTTGTGCAGTTCTTTTCCCCTCACTGCTTTTTAACAAGACAATATATTTGCTAAGGCCATGACTATGCCTTACTCTATTTAAAAGACATTACAATACATACATACTATCATACTACTATCTAATACTGTCTCAAATAGATAATAATATTCTGCATACATTTTCAAAAATGAAGTTTTAAATATTTGATGATACTTTTTTTGTCTTATAGGGAATAGGTAACTGTGTCCACATGAGTGTGCATGATCTCATGTTTGTTATTGTGTGTTCTTTCATTTGTGTGCAGGTAGGCCAGAGAACAACTATCACTGTCAAGCGTATTTTAAATATTAGTTAAGACAGAATCCCTTTGGATCTTTGCCTCAAAGGGAAGAGATGATGACCAGTGAGATCAAGGATCCCAACTATTTCTACCTCTACATTTCCAGAAGAGGGAGAAGAAGTAACTATGACCAACAAATAATTTTGTTTCATTAATTTATTGGTGTATTTATTTTTGTTTGTTCGTTTATGTATTACTTCAAGTTGTATTTTCATTACAGTGCCCTCTTTCCACTCCTCCTGGTTCCATCCTCCCCACTCTCCTCCCTCTCCCACACCATGTGGAGTGTCCCTATATATCATACCCTCTCACTTCAACAGTCTTGTGATGGATAAGAACTTCCTCTTGCACTGGGGGCTGCATGGTAGCACTCCTAGGTCAAATTTTCCCATTAATTTACATCCAAATTACAACCCTACTCCTTGCTTTCCTCCTAGTATCACCCTCCCACCCACTTCCCCCACATGGTGTCAATCCACTCACGCACATCAAATTATATCATGACTAAGTGCATCCTGTCCTCTTTCACTGAGGCAAGACAAGGAAGCTCTGCTAGGGAAACAGGACATAGATGGAGCCAACAGAGTACAAGTCAGAGATTATCTTTACTTCAATTGTTAGGTAATTGAATTAGGAACCAAACAGACAATCAGTTTCATATGTGTAGTGGATCTAGTACCAATTCATGTATGTTCTTTAGTTGGTGTTTCAGTCTCTAGAGCCTCCCTTGGCCCAGGTTAATTGACTATGTAGGTCTTCCTGTGGTGTCCTTGACCTCTCCAGTTTCCTTAATCCTTTCCCGGATATTTCCACAAGATTTCATGAGTTCCACCATTGTTTGAGTGTGGGTATTCACATCTGTTTCCATTATTGCCTGGAAGATGCCTCTCACATGACAGTTACAGTAGGCTCTTGTCTTCAAGGATTGGAGAGTATCATTAATAGTGTCGGGGTTGGGTCTCTCCCATGAGATGGGTCAGTCATTGGTTGGCCATTCACTCAATCCGTTCTATCTTTTATCCCAGCCTGTCTTATAGACAGGGAAATTTTTAGGTTGCAGATTTTGGGAGTGGATTAGTGTGGTAATTTGGATCTTTAGAAACATGCATATGTTTAATGAATGTGGATTTTTGCTTTGGTCTCAAGTATGGAATGTGGGAGTGCTTTGTCCATCAATGAAAAACACACTCATGAAAGGGGCATGCAAATATCCTGATGGAAGAGGGTGTGATGTTTTGCCAGCCAGAATCTGTTACATGTAGAGAACATGCTTTTTGCTGGAAAAAGCTGTACTTTTGAGTGAGTACATACTTGGGTGTACTTCTGGGTCTGGTTAACCTCTGTGCAGATATTATATTATCTACTTATAGCTTTAAGCAAATTTCATGATGTCCCTTTTTTTAAATAGCTGAGTAGTATTCCATTGTGCCAATGTGCTACAGTTTTTTATTTTAATTTTTTCTTTGGTAGAGAGATATGTGGGTTGACTCTAGTTTATGACTGTTATAAATAAAGCTACTATGAACATAGTTGGACAAATATTCTTGTGTTTTGGTGAAGCATATTTTGGGTATTTGTACATGAGTAAAATGGATGGGTCTTGAAATAGAACGATTCCCAATTTTCTGAGAAAGTACCAGATTGAATTTCAAAATGGTTGTACAAGTTTGCACTCCCACCAACAATGGCAGAGTGTGCCCCTTTCTTTACCTCCTCACCAGCATGTGCTGTGCCTTGAGCTTTTGATCTTAGCCATTCTGATGAGAGTCAGATGGATTCTCAGTGTAGTTTTGATTTGCATTTCCCTGATTACTAAGGACATTAAAACATTTCAAGTGCTTCTCAACCATGAGAGGTTCCTCTGTGGTAAACTCTTGGTTTAGCTCTGTACCCCATTTTTTTATTCTATTATTTGTTTTGTTGGTGTTAATTTCTTAACTTCTATATATATTTTGGACATTAGGCCTGTGTCTAATGTGGGGTTGGTGAAGATCACTTTTTAATCTGTGGGTTGCCATTTTGTTCTATTGACATTGTCCTTAACCTCATAGAAGTTTTCAGTTTCATGAGGTCACATTTATTATTTGTTGATCTTAGTGTTTTAGCTATTGCTCTTGTTTTCAGGAAGTTGTCTCCTGTACCAATGACTTCAAAGCTCTTCTCGCACTTTCTCTTCTATTAAATTTACTGTAAACAGTTTTGTGTTGAGATCTTTCATCCACCTGGACTTGAGTTTTATACAGGGTTATAAATATGTATCTATTTGAAGTTTTCTACATGCAGACATTTAGCATGACCAGAGTCATTTATTGAAGATATTTTCTTTTTTCTATTGTATGGTTTCAGCTTCTATCTGAAAAAAAATAAACTGTCTGTAGGTATTTGGGTTTATTTGTGGGTCTTTTATTCAGCTCCTTTGATGAACTTGACTGTTTTATACCAATACTTGTTCCAATCAAGTTCTATTACTTTAAAAATTTAGGGCAAGTATTAAGATCCAGGAATCATAGTAAGAAATTGCTTCCTCGATTACTTCCATTGGTTATAGCCTACTACACTAAGGAAAGTCCCACACACACTGTGTTGAATGATCTGTCATTAATCAGAAGTTAGAAATAATTTATAGGAATTCCTAAAGTCCAAATTATTGAAGTCAGATCTTTTCCTCAGGTTCCACTTAAGCAAGAGTTCAATTTGCTCATAAAAGCTAACCAGGAAATCATCTATTAATAAAAGGATCTTACCACAAGCTTTATATGAAGGTCCCCAAAGGCTCTCAAACTCCTTCAAATTGCTATGTTCACCTGTACTGTTAAAAGCCTATTTTCTAAAATGGCACAAAGAGAGCTATAGTAGATCAGTGAACCATTTAAGTACTTATGCCTTTTCTCCAAAATGATGTACTAAGGACTAAAATGGGTTAATACATGAAATATTCAAGGACATATTACAACAAATTTGAAAATATCATCATGAGTGAGGTAACCCACACCCAGAAAGATGCACATGGCATCTATTCACTTATAATTGGATTTTAGACATGTAGTACAGGGTAACTATCCTACAACCAACAGAATGAAAGGAACACTAACATAGACTTTTTTACTTGTTACTGGGACACTTTGCCCTAGTGGAGCTGCAATGTAGGAAGAGTCAAGAGAAGGGTCTTAGCCCTCATATGGCTGCTGAACTAAAGAGGATTGATATATAGGGCACTCCACACTGGAGGAGCAGTATAGTTCAGAGAAGGGGGAGAGAGTGGGAAGGTGAGAGTGTGGCCCTGGAAGGGGAAGAGGGAGGAGACTGTGATGGAAATGTAAACTGAAGTAATAAATAAAAACTTTAAAAATAGTCAGAAAACGAGAAATGTTTGGGCTGTAGAGATAGCTCCGTGTTTCCAAGTCCTGATTGCTCTTTCAGAGGACCTATGTTCAATTTCTAGAGCCCACATGAAAGCTCAAAGCTCTCTGTCACTCCAATTCTAGGAGATCTGACACCCTCACACAGACACACATTCAGCCAAAACACCAAAGCACAGACAATAAAAATAAAAAGGAAAACGAGAAGTTTCTTGATAACACATGCTATCACCTCACCTGTGCCCCACCAGGTGTATCATTTTATGATTGCATTAAAAATATTGTAAGATGATTTTTTTTTGTTCAGCAGTCATGTGTACTGATTTTAGTAAAGGAATACCCATGTCTAATTTTTCCTCGACTATTGTAAAAAGTGTCCATGTATTGCTGTCACACTCAACCTTACGGATGACACATGTTGCCTTCTTTTGCTCCAATCTTTTGATCATCATTATTCACAATTCATGTGATTCTCAGATAGCAGAAGATCCCAATGATGTCACTAACAAATAGTCATTACTTATTATACTTAAATCCGCTGACATATTTATTGTCCCTTCCACAACTGGGGTTTCAAAACCTATAAAGCCCAGATTCTATAGAACAAATTGTTGCTGTTATGCTCTCTTTAATAATGGAAAAATATTTACTTCACTCTAAGTTTGCTACTCTAAGCTTTTAGTGTTTCAATTATTTTATATTAGTGGAACCACATTTAGCCCATTATCTTTATATGTTATGTATAGATGGATAATATAATTTTATTGTATTATCTATATAGTATTACGAGCATTTTATAATTTTAGTGTGGCACTAATCATTCAGTAATTGGCACATAATGAATATAAACAGTTTTTTATCCTATAGTTAAACTGTTTATGCTTCCAGCACCCATAACAGGGTTAGAATTTCTTATCTCTCACTTTCCTCTATGTATCAATCTTGAGTGTATTTTGTGATTCCTCATACATTATAGCACAAATGGTTTATGCAAATACACAGATCATGAAGGTTACACATGATACTGACTTGGGTATGAACCAGTATCAACAATATCAACTTTATTCTTGTACTACTAAAAACCTCTTGTTCAGGTGATGGCATAGTTAAATAATTCACCTAATGTATTAACTCCTTCTTATCTTCTCTATAAGAGTTAACAAGCCTGTATGGAAAAAGATCATATCAAGCAGTGATTAATAATTTACACAAAGTAAACATCTGCAATGACTTCATCTCAAATCCAGTGATGCTTCATAATGGCTCATTGATATCAGACATAGGATATGACTACATATTATGAATATCACTCCGATATATTCCATTCCACAATAGTCCCTATAAAATTAATGACTGATGTTACCTAATGTGAAAAACTGACAAAAAGAAAAAGAAATTCCGAGGCTTTCAGTTTTCAAGGAAGAGTAATTTTTCAGAGTGGACCTGTCTCTATTTTCAATCTGAGAATTGGCTTTCAATTTAATATTATGCAATCGCTGAGAGAAATTACTCATACTGGAATTGAATGGATTGGTAAATAATACCATTAAAAAGAAACTAAAGTCAATTTACTTAATCTCATGAGAGATATGAAAAACAAATAATACAAATCATAAGAATGAATAATGTCATTTATTTTATATATAACCTCTGTAGTTCCAAAGGTTGCAGCTTAGTTATCATTGACTTCATAGATGTTCTCCACATATAAGCAAATACATACCATGTATGACTTTCTGGGCCTACGTTACCTGACTTGGAATGATTTAAAAAAATATTTATTACTTCTGGTTACATCTCCATCACAGCACCCTATTTTCACCCCTCCCACTCTTGCCTTCCCATCCTCTATGCCCTATCCCTTCCATCCCACTCTTCTGGAGTGGAATGTCCCTACATAACAGTCCCGGACCCTAGTTCAGCAGTCATATGTGGGATAAGAGCCTCCTCATACACTGGGGACCTACAAGGCAGCACCACTAGGGCAAAGTGTCTAATTGATAGGAAACAAAGTCTATGTTCCTGTTCCCTTTGGTGCATTGGTTGTAGTATAGTTTTCCTGTACTATGTTGCTAGAATATGACTATAAGTGAATAGATGCCATGTGCTTCCTTCTGCATCTGGGTTAGCTTACTCGGGATGAGCTTCTTGTATAATTTCATTGTTTCTGATTACTGAGTAGTAGTCCATTGTGTAGATGTAAGACAGATTTTTTTTGTCCATTCCTCTGTTGAGGGACATCTAGGTGGTTCCCAGTTTCTAGGTTTTACAAATAAGGCTGCTATGAACATATGAGGATATGTCCTTGTGGTTTCATAAGGAATCATTTGAGTGGATACCCAGAAGTGGTATGGCTGGGTCTTGAGGTAGAGCTATTTCCAGTTTTGTAAGATATTGCCAGACTGATTTCCATAGTGGTTGTTCAAGGTTCTGCTCCCACCAGCAATGCAGGAATATTTCCCTTTCTCCACAACCTTGACAGCATGTGCTAGCAATTTTTTACCTTAGGCATCCTGAAGGTTGTGAGATGGAATCTCAGAGTAATCTTGAGTTGCATTTCTCTGATGATTAAAGATGCTGAACATTTCTTCAAGTGTCTCTCAGCAATTAGGGATTCCTTCTTTGTGAATTCTCCATCTAGCTGTGTTCCCCATTTTTTCATTGGATTATTTGGTATCTGGGCATTTAATTTCTTGAGTTCTTTGTAAATTTTGGATATTAGCCCTCTGTCAGATGTAGGGTTGGTGAAGATCTTTTCCAAATCTCTAGGCTGCCTTTGGTTTGAATGATTTTTTCAAAATAATTCCATTCTTGTACAAGACAATTTCATACTTTATTTTATTAGTGCCCCATAAATATACTATTGTGTGTAAATTTCTTTATCATTGATCACTTCAGCGATATCTAGCTTGTTTCAACAATTTGGCTAAAATGAATTGAGCTGTAATTAAAATGGTGACACAAGTGTATCTGTGGTAGCAAGAAGCTTCCTTTGGTGCCTCTGCAAATAATCCTCTAGACAGTAGGGATAAAAAGGACATTTCCTAACAAAATAAAGACAGTTTACTGCAATCCCATAACCAACAGAAATTTTAATTGAGAAAAACTCAATTCAATTACACCAAAATCAGGAATAATAAAAGATTGTCCACCCCCACCTCCCATGGTAAGCAATATAGTTTATGAAGACATGTCCAGGGCAATAAGACAACTGAAGGGCATCACTGGGATACAAATTGGAAAAAAAATCAAAGTATCTTTATTTTCAGCTGATATGATCATATACATATGTGACCTCAAAAATTGGACTGGAACTCTTCTGTGAATGATTAACCATTTCACTAAAGTGTCTAGATATGCAATTAACTCACACAATTAATCATCTTCTCGTATACAAATGTCAAACATACTGAAGAAGACATTGTGTAAACTGAACCTTGCACGGTAGCCTCCAATAGTATGAAATATCATGGGATAAATCTAACAAAGCAAGTGTAAGATGTGTATTGCAAAACCTTTAAGACTTTGAATAAAGAAATTAAAGCATATGTCAGAAATCTGAAGAAAGAAATGTGAAGTATAATCAATATTTTGGATCCATTGGACTCTTATAGTAAAAATAGCCATTCCTCTAAAAGCAATCTATATATTCATCGTGAACCCCATAAAAGTTGGAAAACAAATTTCCTCAGATCTTGAAAAGACAGTATTCAACATCATGTGGAAGCTCAGAAAAGGCTGGATAGACAAAACAATCCTGAAGAATGAAATAATTGCTGAAGTTATAACCATCCTAGATGTCAAATTGTACTTTAGATTTATAGTCATAAACATATCATTATGTTGGTACAAACAGACATATTGATCAATGGAATTAAATTGATGACTTACACACAATATCTTACAGCTTGGGGCATATGGCATTTGAGAATGAAGCCAGAAATACTTTCTGGAAGGAGACATATTAAAATAATGGTTCTGTTAAACATGGAAGATAGCAAGTAGGTAATCCAAATTAATCCACACTTACAACCACAAACAATTCCTCAAATTCCAACATATCAAAGCACCAAATTTGATGGAGGAAAAACTGGGAAATAGCCTTGAATTCAATGACACAAAGAAAGACTTTCTGAACATAATGATATTAGCATTTGTACTATGATCCATAATTAATAAATGGAATCTCATGAAACTGGAAACTTTCTGATGGGCAAAGGACACCATCATTTCACCAAAGTTTAAGTCCACAGTATGGGGAATATTTTTATTAAGTACACATGTGAGAAAAGGCTAATATCCAAAATATATAAAATGAAAATAGAATAGGATATATCAAGAAAACAAATAACCATTTGGGACATGGGGAACATACATAAACAAAGTATTTTCAAAAGAGGAAATTCAAATGACTGAGAAATAATGAACAAAGTTATAATATCTTTAATAATCAGGGAAATAATAATCAAAATGTCTCTGTTAAATATTATTTCATTTGTCAGGAAGCCATGATCAATTAAAAACAGTAACATGCTATGTGGCAAGCATGTGGAGTTAGGGATACATTTGTCTGCTGCTGGTAGCAGTGCAGTTGTAGAGACACTAATTAAATCAGTGTGGGAGGTTCCTCAAAATTTGGACTCAGTCTACTTTAAATTCTAGGTATAAAAATGTTTATTTATATAATCTTTTCTATAGTCTTCTCATGAGTATAGTGTCCTCAGAGTAAAATAATAAAAAAAAAGAAAGCTTTTAGGCAACTAAATCCATGTTTTTCTGTATGTTATTAGGATTAATGAAAGAGCCTATGATGAGAATGTTTGCTCTTATGTAGTTTATATGGCTACAACAAAGCCTTACTCTCCAAAAATTGTTAGGAAACAAATCTACCTCAAGCATTAATCAGGACACACCTGTGTATTTTGAGTTTATTAAAAACCAATTATGAAAATTTTCTGTTTAGTCCCAGGTGTGAGGCTACTTAATGCCACAGGTGTAAAGTATTCACTGCCTGATGAACTAGCAGGGATGTGACTTAGCCAGCTCCAGCATGTAAATTCAGAGTTCTTGAGAAAGGGATAAAAACCAGGCCTGAGGAGAAGTGGTGCATTAAAAACAAGAAAGAGAAAGTGCTAAAAAGAAAACAGGAGGCTACAAAGAGAAATGGCTGCAAAGAAAAAAGAGGTTGTTGCTCTCCCTGCTACTGTTTCTTCTTGCTGATGTCTCCTGGCATGCAGGACTTCTACTGAAACTGGTATTGCCCCCAAAGAAACTGGCCCTAATCAGCCAGAAAAAAGTAGCTCAAAAAAGTCCTACCTCCATTCTCCCTCTAACTTTTTTTTCTCTTCTGCATACTGTTAGGGAGTTGGGAGGAACAAGTGGTGGAAAGGAAATAGCAGAATTAAGTACAGTAAAATAAATTAGAGTGTATAATTAAGTATAATATAATATAATAAGAAAAGCCTCTGGATGCAAACATGTGCTAAGGGGAATGATAACTTCTTTATGGTGAATGGAAGAATGCATCATGACAGACCATTGTCAAGCGAACAGTAGTTCATGTTAAATGACATCAAAACTTAGTAAGTGAGTGACAAGAATGAACCTTTAACTTTTTCCATATAGGTATAAATTTTTGGATTTTGAATATTAAAATATTTTTCTTATAATCAATCAAAATGTTCAAAATTTTCTATTAGAATGAATAATCTGTCTTCAAGTAGTAGTATGCGATTTGTTTTCCCAACTAATTATTTATTCACTTTATATCCTGATCACAGTGCCCCTCCCTCCTCTCATTCCAGCTCCACCCTCACACTCCCTTTCCCAAATTCTTCCTCTCCTTCTTCTAAAGGGAAGTGGAGGTACACCATGGGGAACAACCAGCCCAGGCTCATCAAGTCACAGCAGAACTAAGTGCATCCTCTACCATTAAGGCCATACAAGACAGCCAAGTTAGGGGAAAGTGATCCAGAGGCAGACAACAATGACAGAGACAGCCCTTGCTCAAATTGTTAGGGGACACACATGAAGATGAAGCTTCCCATGTGCCACATTTGAGTATTTGGCCTAGGTACAGTCAAAGCATGTTTTTTGGTTTGTGGTTCAGTCTCTGTGAGCCCCCATTGATCCAGGTTATTTTACTTTGTAAGTCTTGTTGTGGTGTCCTTGATTCCCAATCATCTCTCAGTCCTTACTTTCTTTCTCACTCAAGCTCCACATATTATTTGGTTGTGGGTCTCTGCATCTGTTTTCATTAGATGTTGGTTGAAACCTCTCAGAAAACAGTTATGCTAGACACTTGTTTGGAAATATAGCAGAGTATTATTAATAGTGTCAGGGGTTGGCTCTCTCCCATTAGGGGTGTCCCAAGATGAGCCAGTCATTGGTTGGCCATCCCATCATCTCTACTGCATCTTTTTCACTGCAGATCTTGCAGGCAGGGTTGATTATGTGTTGAAGGTCTTCTGAGAAAGCTGCTCTCCCCTCCCTCTACTGGAAGTCCTGCCTTGATATAGTGGCCACATCACACTTGATATTCCCCATTCCAGGAGGTTAATTTAGTGTCACACCTATAGACTCCTGGGAGCCTTCCTTTTCCCAGGTCTCTGGCTCTTCCCATAGATGTCCCATATATTATTTCAGTTCTTTCTCTCAGCCCTCCTTTACCCCCTCCCAAAACCTGATACTCACCCCAGTTTACCTCCACACTCCATCTCCCAGCCAGTCCCCTCCCTACATCGACTTCCAATGTCCATTTCATTTTCCCTTCTGGGTAAGATTCAAGTATCCCCCCTTTGGTCCTCTTTGTTATTTATGTTCTTTGGGTCTGTCTATTTTAGCCTGTTTATCCTATCATTTATAGTTATTATCAACTTATAAGTAAGTATACCCCATGCATGTCTTTCTGGGTATGATGCTATTTTTTAGTTTAATCTATTTGCCTTCAAATTTCATAATGTCCATGCTTTTTTATGTTTATTTTTTACTTCAGGTTACATCTCCATCTTAGTACCCTCTTTCCACCCCTCTGGGTTCCACTCTCCCACCTTCTCCTCCCACTCCCACCCATCCCACTCCTCTGATGTGGAGTATCTCTACATATCAGTCCCTCTCAGTTCAACAGTCATGTGAGAGCTAAGAGCTTCCTCTTGCCCTGCGTGCCTACATGGTAGTAACTCTAGGGAAAATTGTCCTATTAATAAGTAAGAAAGTCAATGTTCCTGATCCTTTGGTGTATTGGTTGTAGGATGGCTATACTACACTATATGGATAAAATCCAACTATAAGTGTGTAGATGCCATGTGTGTCTTTCTGAATCTGGTTTAGCTCAGGATTTTCTTTTCTAGTTCCATCCATTTTGCTGTGAATTGCATGATTTCCTTGTTTCTGAGAGCTGAGTAGTATTCCATTGTGTAATGTACCACAATTTTTTTTTTTATCCATTCAACAGTTGAGAGACATCTGGGTTGCTTCCAGTTTTTAGCTCTTACAAATAAGGCTGCCATGAACATAGATGAGGATATGTCCTTGTGGTTTTGTGAGTAATCATTTGAGTGGATACCCAGAAGTGGTATGGCTGGGTCTTGAGGTAGGGCTAATCCAAGTTTTCTAAGATATCGCCAAACTGATTTCCATAGTGGTTGTACAAGTTTGTACTCCCATCAGCAATGGAGGAGTGTTCCCCTTTCTCCACAACCTCGCAAGCATGTGCTGTCTATTGAGTTTTTCATCTTAGGCATTCTGACAGGTCTGAGATGGAAGTTCAGCTTCATATGGAATTGAATTTCTCTGATGATTATGGATGTAGAGCATTTCTTCAAATGATTCTTTGGACTCATAAGAATCTCATTGCCCTTAGAGATCCCTACTTTGTGAATTCTCAGGTTAGCTCAATTTCCCATTTTTCATTATTTTATTTGGTTTCTTCATGTTTAATTTATTTAGTTCTTTATAAAATATGGATATTAGCCCTCTGTTGGAGGTGGGGTTGGTAAAGATATTTTCCCATTCTGTAGGATCCCGTTTTGTTGTAATTACAGTGTCCTTTGCCTTACTGAAGACTCTCAGTTTTATGAGGTACCATTTATTTATTGTTAGTCTTAGAGCCTGAGCTATTGGAGTTTTTAGGAAGCTGTCACTTTTTTCAATGAATTTGAGGCTTTTACCCAATTTCTCTTCTATTAGATTTAGTGTTTCCAGCTTCATGTTAAGGTATTTGATTCACTTAGTCTTAAGTTTTTTGCAAGGTGTAAATATGGATCTAATTACTTTCTTTTATATGTTGACATCCATTATACTTGTACCTTTGGTTGAAGCTACTGTCCATTTTCCATTGTAAGGTTTTGGCTTCTTTGTTAAAAGTTAATTGACCATGGGTACGTGGGTTCATTTCTGGGTCTTCAATTTGATTCCATTTATCCACTGTTCTGGTTTTATACCAGTACCATGCTGTTTATATTACTATTGCTCTGTAGTATAGCTTCAAATCTGGTATGGTGATATGTTTTTTTACTGTACAGAATTGCATTAGCTATTCAGTGATTTTTGTTACTCTATATGAAGTTGGGAATTGTTTTTTTTTCCAGGACTATTTTGAATTGTGTTGGTTTTTTGATAGGAATTACATTGAATCTGTATATTGCTTTAGGAAGTATAGCCATTTTTATTATATTGATCCTACCTACCCATGAACATGGGAGATCTTTCCATCTTCTGATGTCCTCTTCAATTTCTTTCTTCAAGGACTTGAAGTTCTTGTCATGTAGGTCTTAAACTTGCCTGGTTAGAGTTACACCCAGGGTTTTTTTTTTTTTTTGTCGCTATTGTGAATGGTGTTGTTCCCTAATTTATTTTTCTCAGACCATATATCTTTTGTATAAAGAAGGTCTTCTGATTTTTTTGAATTGATTTTGTATCCAGCCACTTTGCTGCAGTTATTTATTAGTTGTAGGAATTCTCTGGTAGAATATTTGCAGTCATTAATGTTTAATATCATATTATCTGCAAATAGGGATAATTTGACTTCTTAGTTTCCAATTTGTATCGCCTTGATCTCCTTTAGTTGTCTTATTGCTCTAGCAAGAAATTCAAGTACTATGTTGAGAAGATATTGTGAAAGTGGGCATCCTTTCCTTGTCCCTGAGTGTAGAGGAAATGCTTTATTTTTCTCTCCATTTAATTTGATATTGGATGCTGGCTTGCATCCATACTTCTAGGTATGGTCCTTTTATGCCCATTATCTCCAGGACTTTTAGCATGAAGGGCTGTTATATTTGTCACATGCTTTTTCAGCCTATAGCAAGTGATATCTGTGTTTTTCAATAGATGAGTAATAGTCCATTTTAAAAAAATGTATCACATTTTCTTTATCTACCCTTCGGTTGAAGGACATCTAGGTTGGTTCATTTTCTGGCTATAATAAATAAAGATACTGTGAACATAGTTGAGCAAGAGTCTTTTTGGTGTGGTTGAGCACCTTTTGGGTATATGCCAAGGAGTGGTATAGCTGAATCTTGAGGTAGAACTATTCCAGATTTTCTGAGTAACACCCAGATTGAACCAAATGGAAGAAAAAAAAAGGATCTTTATAGTGTTAGTCTCACTGCATATCTTCATGTAGATGAATGCAAATAGATCAATATTTATCACTCTACACAAAATTAAAGTTCAAATGGATCAAAGATATCAATGTAAATCCTGTTATACTAAATCTACCAGAAGAGTAAGTATAGAATAGTCTTGAACAACTTGATACAGGAGACACATTCTTTTTTAAAAATTTATTTATTGGGCTGGAGAGGTGGCTCAGAGGTTAAGAGCACTGGCTGTTCTTCCCAAGGTCCTGAGTTCAATTCCCAGCAACCACATGGTGGCCCACAGCCATCTACATTGAGATCTGCCCAGGCATATATGTAGAGCAAATACTGTGTATATAATAAATAAACAAAAAAAAGTTTTAAAAAATTTATTTATTTATTACTTCAGGCTACATCTCCATCATAGTGTCATGTTTCTCCTCGACCCCCCAGGCTTGCTCTCCTATCCTCTACCCCTATCCTTTCCATCCCACTCCTCAAAAGGGGAGTGTCCCTACATAACAGTCCCCCAACCCAGTTCAGCAGTCAAATGGGGCCAAGAGCCCCCTCATACAAGGAGACTGCTTCTGGAACAGAACACCAACAGCTCAGGGACTAATATCATCAATGAATAAATGGGACCTCCTGAAATTGAAAAGCTTCTGTAAGGCAAGGACACCAACAACAGGACAACAGAATAGCATACAGAATGGGAAAAGTTCTTCACCACCCTTGCATCTGACAGAGGACACATATCTAAGATATATAAACAATTCAAGAAATAAAGCACCCAAAACAAATAACACCGTTACACAAAGAGGCAGAAAATTCTCAACAGAGGAATCTTAATTTTTGGGAAGCACCGAAATAAATGTTCAATGTCCTTACTCATCATGGAATTGCAAATCAGAATCACTCTGAAATTACATCTTACACATAGCTGAATGGCTAAGATGAAGAATGCAAGTGATAACTCATGCTGGTGAGGATGTGGAGCAAGGGGAACACTCCTCTATTGCTGGTGGGTGTGCAAACTTGAACATCTTCTTTGGAAATCAATTTGTGACTTGTTTTTTTAATTATTATGATTTAGGGGAAATTTCAGTTACCAGCACATCACTTGTTGTATCAGAAATAAAGATAAAATTAGCAGATCACATGCTAAGCATTTAGGTGTTATAATAAATATTATGTATTTTAGAAAAGATAAAAGGATAACAGTTATATTGTAGGTTGAAACTACCCATCTCTCACTCGGTGAAGAAGAATTCCTTAATTATAGAAGAGTGGATTGCTTGTCCTTATCTCCTAAGTCTTTTGTATAATTACCTATGGAAATATAACAGTGGATATCGAACTGTCTTGTTAGGTAGTAATTCTTCAAACCTCTTTTCTCCTATATGAAATTTTCCTGTTCAGATTGGGGACCATGGGCTTCTGTGACTTAGGCTGTAATTGTTTCAGAAAACATCATGTGTAACTGGTAATATTTTAAGAAATCAGTGTAAATTATAAGGTGGGGATTTCTGTATTTATTTTTTGCTGTCCAGCTTGTACCATTCAAATAATTGATCAACATGGTGAAAAGATTTCCAGTGATAGGTCAATTTGGAGTGTCTTCAGAGATAAAGGGAGACATAAGGATACTCAAGTTGTTATGGTTGTTCTTTCATTGTTTGATAGGACAGCAAATTACAGAAGACACATTTAGAAAACAGGGACAATGCCTATCTTATGATGTTTTTAGTCATACTACCATATGGGTATCTTAAAGTACGCTTGGAGGAGAGGACAGTGATGTTGAAGAAAATATTTGTTGTCAGTGAGTTGACAATCTTCAGGAATAAATATCATGTACCATGAAAACTATGAACCATTCCTGAAGGATAAGGTAGCAAGGGAAACAAAAGTAATCATACATGCTGCTTAGCAAACACAAGAGATCAACGAAACAGAAGGAGATGCAAATGAACTGTTTAAAAGAGCCCTGTATCGATTGCTCTCTTAAATAATTAACATACTTAATGTTTTAATGTATTATTTGTATTACTTCTGGTTTACTGACACAGATATTGGTCTCTTTCTCTGGGGAATTCTGATTTCCCTTGTGGCATTTCATTAAGTACTTCACAATTCTAGTCATGCTGAACTAGTACACAGACAAGTATTCCAAAAGTTCAGAGACTTTATTCATTAAGATTATTTGAGTCTCTATACAATTCTCCAAAATATAACAACAGAATTGAATCAAAAAACCTCTGATTTCTGTATGTACACTATTGTAAGTATAAAAGTGTGAAAAAAACAGATGTATTAGGGAATAAAGAATAGCAAGCACATAGACTAATGCTAATTGTAATATACTTTGGATTTTGGGAGCAAAAAAGACCAAGGCTCAAGTACTGTTGCTTATAGACAACACTGGCAATGTTTATTAGACTAAAATACAAGAAATCCCCATGAATAGTTAACATAAATGCTGTGGCTTAGGTAGAAAATTGAGTACTACAATACTTTTAAGGGGGAGAAAAACTAAGCTATGAAACAATAGGAAAAACAAAATCAAAAAAAACTCTGGGAAAAGCCAAGTAGAGGTGTTACCTGATGGTTGAATCTTGGAGAGCATAGAAAACTTTGTTTTATCCTTAAGAATGGAAATTGTAGGAGCATAGTAAGCCCAAATTTTGGCTATGGGAGAGAAAGTTTGAAATCCTCTTGGAGAAATTATAAAGAGATCATATTGAAATGTAACTTGTCTGCTTTCTATTAAAGGAGCATACTTGCAAAAGAAGAAGTATTGGTTAGTAACTAAGCAATTGTCTATTACATGGCTTAAACTGATATTTGTTAAATTTTGTCATTCTATTTACCATAACATTTTTCTTCCTCCACTCGAATTATTAGGTGTATCACCCCCCTCTTCCAGAGTTAAATTAGAGAACCAGCAGGTAATTAAACACGTTGGAGATGGAGATTAAGAAATTTAGGATGATGGAAACTCCAGGAATCTTTGAGGGTTCCCTAGCTAAGACTCTGTGCAATAGAGAATATGGAACATGAAACAATCACCTGCTATAACCAGGAAGACTTCCAATGGAGAGACAGGAACACCAACCCACTCACAGAACTATCAACCTTCAATTTTCCTGGGTATAAGAAGTACAGGTGTCTTGAAGAAGTTAGTGGAAAGTTTGAGGAAGGTGAAGGAATCAAGGACACCACAAGAATAAACACATTGCTAATTAACTGGGGCTGAAGGGAGCTCAAAGGAACTGAACCACCAACCAAAGAACTGGTCCTAGGCCCTCTATACATATGAAGCTGATAGGCTGCTTGGTCTTCAACTGAATCCTGTAAAAATTGGAATGGGTTCTATCTTTGATGATGTTGCCTCCCTGTGGAGCTCATTGTTCTTAGCAGAGGTGCCTTATCTTGCATCAATGGAAGAGGAGGTACTTAGTACTGATGTGATTTGATATGGCAGAGTGGGCTGGTATTGGGGGGGGAGAATGAGCGAAGTAGGTGTGAGGGTGTGACTGGGAGAAGGGGAAGAAGGGGATGGAGATTGGAATGTAAAATAAACAATAACAACAAAAAACAGGTGCAAGGGTAAAGAGAAAGCAGAAATTAAGAGAATGCCCAATCAATGACTAAGCCAACCTGAGTTCCATGCAATGAAAGAGAGCCCATCCCCAACACTAGTAATGATAGTCTGCTGTACTTTCAAGAGAGAATGCTGCATAACTGTCATCTGGGTGGCTTCACCAGCAGGTGATGAAAACAGATGCAGAAATCCACAGCCAAAGAGCAGGCAACACTTGGGGAATTTTATAGAGGAGGAAGGATTCCATGAGCCAGAGAAGTCAAGGACAGCACAAAACACTTAAAGAACCAACTAACCTAGGCCCATAGGGGCTCACTGAGACTGAAATACCAACCAGAGACCATGCATAGGATGGTCACATATGTAGCAGATGTATAGCTTGCTCTCCATGCAGGACCTCTAATAGGAGAAATCATTGTCTTTGACTCTGTTTCAGGGCTTTGGATCATTTTCACCTACCTTGACTTCCTTATCTAACTTCAACAGAAGGAGATGTGCCAAGTGCTACTACAACTTGGTATGAAAAGATGGGTTGTTATCCATGAGAGTTCTCCCCTTCTCTGAGGAGAAAGGGAGGAGCTAATGGGGGGTGGCAGTGTAAAAGAGGGACTAGAAGGAGAGGAGCAAGAGGGATTTCCATTACTGATGTGAGATGTGAAGGAAATAAATACATTAAATAAATTTTAGAATTGAGCAAATGTGACAACAATATCCAGAAGAACAAAATTATAGTATGAGCAATGCCATGAATATCTTGTCTTTTCTCAAGAATTGAGTTTAGGTTCCATACAAATTTGGGAATTGTGCCCCTCCTCTAAAATATTTTGCTCAACATGTTATAAACTACATGCACGTAATCTTTTTTGCCAAAATTTCAGAGATATTATCCCAGATCCTCATGAGTAAATTAATCAAGGCAACATGCTTCTATAGAGATGTTGAACTGGTTCATTGTTTGCCCATTCACTCAAATAAAAACTTGATTGTATCTATTATAATTTGTAATTTCTACTGCATTCTGCTGATATTTGTGAAATTCACATGAAACCTCTTTACATGCTAAGTGCTGATTTACAGAGAACCAATAAATAAGTGATGAAATATCTCTTAGAAAATAAGAATCAAGGTTCTTTCAATTCCTCTCTGTCCCTTGACAGAACCTTTAGTCCAATCACGGACACAAAAGTGAAGTAGTGAAACTATATCAATAATGTCAACCAGAACTCATTTTAAAATTATTTCAATTAATAATCAGAAGAGGATTGAATCTCACTAAATCCATGCTTAAAACTCTCTCACAAGGACAAAATTATAGACATTGAATAGAAGACAAGAGAGGATTGGGTGGGAGAGGAGACGGTGAGGGAATGAGGATGTGCATCAGGTAGGGAAAGCTGGGGCAGTAGTGGTAGTACTGGGAGAGAGACGGGAAAATGATGGGGGGGGAATCACTGTGACAAACTGCAGACTTTTGTTGGTATAGGCTCCTGTGAGGATATACAGGTAACTCTAGCTGAGAACTTAATAGCAGTGGATATGGAGACTGAAATGGCAATCTCCTAAAGCCAAGTAGGAATGCCAGTGCAGGGAGGGGGGCTCCAAACCATCCACAAAACACTTGACTCAAAATATACTCTGCCTACAAGAAATGCACGGATAAGGATGGTGCAGAGGTTGAGGGAATGACTACCAATTACTTGCCAACTTGAGTCCCATCCTATGGGGGAGAGCCTACCCCGACTTTATTAATGATGTTCTACTATGATTACAGACAGAAACATAACATGGCTGTCCTCTGAAAGGCTCCACCCAGCAAAGGATTGAAAGAGATGCTGAGACCCACAACCAAATGTTCAAGATAGACCTTGAAGTCTGGTGAAAAGTTGAGGGAAGGAGAGAGGCACTGCAAAAAATAAGAACTGAACAAAAGACCAACAAAGGCAGCTAAGTCAAGCCCATGGGGACTCACAGATACTGAACCATCAAGCAAAGAGCATGCATGGAATGATCCCAGGCCCTCTACACTCATGGAGCTGAGGGCAGTTTGGTCTTTATGAGGGCTCCCTACCAATGGAATCTGGGGTTATCTCTGACACATACTCTGTTGCCTATAGTCAGATAGCTTTCTCTAGCTGAACTACATTGACTAGCTTCAGTGGAAGAGTATACAGTGAGTACTGATGTGATATGAAGTAGTGGTGAGAGTTGGTGGGTAATGTCCCTTCTCTTAGAAGAAAAGGAGTGGGGAGTGGGTGCAGAGGGTGGGAGGGTAAGATTAGGAGGTGAGGAGGAAGGGGCCTGTGAATGGGATGTTAAAATGAATAAATAAATTAAGTTTTAAAAAACAAAATTGTATGTCAACTCTTGATTACATATTTTTCCTATGTACCAATTTCTCTCTATTAATAAACACATTTCGAAGGGTTTCCATATATTTATAGATAGATATAGATATATACATACTTATATGTATATAGGATCTGAAAATTCATACATGCTTACAGTTTGGCTGTCATTTTCTCCTCTGTTCTTTTCCTTCCAAACTATGTCTTTATGAACCCTAATATAGCTGCATAATAAAAGTAATACTCATTTTTATCAAGATTTTGTGCATAACAAAATCTAAGCTTCAATAGCTGAGTTGGTTGATATCAAGAAATATAAGATCAAGATTTCACTGTTTTTCAACAGCTACAGCAATTGCAATGAAACAAAACAACAATCATAGGTGGTGATTTCAATTTTATTGAGTGACAATTTGAAGTTTTATAATATACTATGGGAAAAAACAAAATACAGTATGTTTCTTTCTGAACTACAGAGATTTTTTTAAGTTAAATAAAAAACACCTCACAATCATTGATGATCAATTTTGAGTGAAGAGCAATGTCAGCCATTATTAATCTATGCCACACCTAATGCACATTTGTTTTCAGTACGTTACCAGATATTCTCTATTATTATACACTTCTAAACATAGATCTTAATATTATTAGGATTCTTATTACTGTGTTGAAACAGCATGACCAAAAGCAACCTTCAGAAGGATTAATTTAACTTATGTAAATGGAGTGACATTTCAGTGAAGATAGGTAAGACAAGAATTCAACCAGACAAGAAACTGAGGGCAGGACATTATGCAAAGGCCATGGAGAAGTTCTTCTAACTGGCTTAGTCCTCTGGCTTTCTTCAAGCAGGCTACTTATACATCCCATGACGAGCACCCAGGAAGTGGGATCAACCAAAAAGGATGGGCCCTTCCCCATCAATCACTAATATAAAAAAGAACCATACCGGCTATTAATAGACTGTTTTACTCAGGGTATTTTCTCATTTGAGGTTCCCTCTTCACAGCTGTCTCTACCTTCTGTCAAACTGCATAAAAACAGTAAGCATAAATCATGACTACTTTTCTGAATACTCACATCATTGGGAGCATTTACTTTCCCAGAGTTCTCTGGTTATTTTCTCATCAGACTCTACTGAATCTTAATAATGTTATAAGTATCAAAGAGGGTCAATTATTAGTAACTAATATAATTGCACAATTTACAGTACATATTCATGTGATGTTCATTTTAGAATGAATACTAAATTCTGGTCAATATTGCACTTCTAACAAGGGAAGCTCAATGGAACCCTTAGCCCATCAAATCTCCATTTAGGCTAACAAGCTTAAGCCAAATATGTGAGCAACTAGACTAAATACTTTGATAGAATCCAGATGACTATTTCATGAAGAGAAACAAGGATGTCCTCATCAGCAAGGGTACAATGATAAAAGCTGAGTCTCATAATTTTTAAAGACTTTATTATGCATATCTAAATATAGTCCAAAATTTCATGAGTTTGATTTGATTTCTAATGATAACATTAATGATTTTCACTATTTCATTAAAATATATCTAAAAATAATGGCATTTAAATTCATACTAACTCATTGCCTAAGCAAGTTTTCTCTCAGGAGAGGTCTCTTAACCATCAAAGATTGTCCTCAGAATTAGTTTTCCAGTAAAACACAAGCCATCTGGTTGCTTTCTTCTTGGGGATTCTTGGAAAGAAGAGAGTTGATCCTAGTGGAAACCAGAACACAGTTAAAGGCTACCAACAAGGAAATTAATTGAGATAGCATTCTAAAATCTGTCTACAAAACCCAGTGTCTTACTGGTGATATTATTCCAGATTGACTACTAAAATTTCAGAAACACCAGTGGCCATTAAGAATTTTTTTGATTCCTTTAGACATTTATCCACAAATATAAAATAATAATGATAAGTAGTACTTTTGTATATCATTATAGACAACTGTTCCATGTGTAAATACTAATGCTCAGTTGTTATATTATGGCAAATGACAGACTATATAGAGCCTTAAGATCATATACTCAATTTACAGCTTGTTGTCCAATAGTACAGTTATAGCCACAAACTTAATTTGAACCTGAAACTCTCCAAAGAAATAACTCTACCACATAGGTCAAAGGAGAGAAAATCAGTTTTCTCACATTGATGGAAAATCAGTATGCTTAAAAATGATAAAAATTTGAAATCTAATTAAATTTCTCTGAGTCATGTCACTAGAATATGTAAGTTGTTTGGATTACACAAGTAATTTAGGGATCCAATTTTAGCAGAGGATTCCCTCAATACTCTTCCTGCAAACTTCTTTTGATCAAACAAAGTATTCCATATTATTTGTGCCATGTACATCACATTCAAAGCATGCACACACACACACACACACAATATAATATAATATAAAGCAATGCAATACAATAAAATACAATACATTCTAATTACATTTTACCCTCCTTGACACTTCTGAGATTCAGAGATATTCCCTATTTCCAAAACAACTAACAATCATATTTTTTCTTTATCTTTCATTAGAAAATTAGCATGTATCAAAAAACACATAATAATACTAATAGTAAAATAAAATAAGATAAAATATAAACATTAAAATGAAATAGGAAAAATAAAATGAGAAATGAAAAAAAATGTGGCCAATGAAAAGCACAAGACACACATGTAGACACATAGACACACATATTCTGAAACTAAGAATTTCTGTAAAAACTCTAAATTGAAACTAATGATATATGAGCAAAATATGTTTCAGGTAAAGAAAAATACACAGACAAAATAATATGAGACAAAAACTTCACAAATATGAGACAGGATTACTTTTGTTTTGGCCACTTACTACTGTGTAGGGCCTGCCTTTAAACGTGGTTTGGATTAATAGTGAGAGTGCATTGCAGGAAACTAATTTTTCCTTTGTAAGCAATTTTCAACTGGAGTTATCTGCTGGCTTAAAGAGGGAATTTGTAACCACTTCTGCTATCAGAACTGGATCTCCAATTAATTTATACAAGTGTAGGCTAAATATATGCTATGTAAAAATCAGAGAATCCATACTTACAGCGCAGACCTATAGGTATTATGATAATATGATTTCTGCTTTTTAATACAACGTTACCTGCAGAATAAATGAAAAATGATTGTGTGTCAATATAGTTTTAATAAGCTTGCTATCTAAGTCTTTTTATACAGAAAAACATAACATCATCACATAAACCATTGTAAGTTTAGATTCTATTTCCAGTTTTTTGTTTGTTTGTTTGCCAAGTTTTATATGACAAAACTTATTTGAGGCAAAGTCTAAGAAGGAGGGTAAGAATACACTTCCTGCTTTCTCTCCTTATCATTTCTGGAAAAAATTAAGGGTGTCCATCTCAGTGGGGAAAATGAATGTACTATTAAAGGACATAAAAATGGGAAACTTGTGTTGGGAATAGAGATCAGATTTATATTCCTGAGCCAGTGCTGTCATTTCCAGAAATCAGCATCTAGTCCAGTAGATACACTCTCTGCCACTATCTCCATTCCTACAATTTCCAACAACTCCTGGTCCTTGTTGATTACAATTCACAGATTCATCTTTGAAACTAAAGAGGCAACGCCTGAGTCATGAAGTCAAGGAATTGTACAGCACTCTGATGAAGACCTAAATACACATAGATCAGAATCAATACAAGTTACTGTTTTCTTCCACATTTATTAAAATGATGAAAAGTATAGTTCCTCTTCTGTTGGAAAAATGAAAAGTTTATTTCATGTTGAAAATTTGAAATCTTTTATACCTTATAAAATGTTCAGTTTGGCTGAATGTCTGGGTCACATGAAACACACCTGAGATTCTAGGACTCACTGCCAGCAGTGCAGCTGCTGCTGCTGCTGACAAAATTCTGTTCATAAAACACACTCCACCAAATCACAATTTTTCAAATGTTCATGTCTGGATTTGCTAGAGATGTGTTAAGAAGATTGATAATTTCCTGGTAATACCTCACTTTACCAGATTTATTTCATTTGCTGAATATAAATGAATGTCACAAGATATGAAGCATAAGTCATGATTCACATTGTTTTTTGCATAAGTATTTGATATTAGTTCTAATGTTTATATGGCCTTCAAACCACACTTGAGCTCAGAGCAGCACTGTGCTAACAGTTTCACTCACAGCAAAGCTATTCAATCTGGACAGTCCACAGGCAAGTGCAGAAACTTCCTCCCTATTGTGAGCTCTAAGTCAGAAGACACAGTTGCACATAATTGAGGAAGTCAATGGATAATAAAAGTTGTTCCACTTAGCATGCAGTCTTTTATGAAGGTCATTTTTCAGAAGTATTTTGGATAAATTTACAATTAGGAATAGGAAACAGAATTAGAAATGGAAAACTAGAGCCACAGGTATCAGACTGCAGCT
>CAJQZJ010000828.1:148201-159564 GCA_907164525.1 Lophiomys imhausi
CCATTTTGTCAATGTGCTACAGTTTTTTTATCCATTCTTTGGTAGAGGGATATCTGATGTGTTTCTAGTTTATGACTGTTATAAATAAAGCTATTATGAACATAGTTGGGCAAATGTTCTTGTGGTTTGGTGAATCATATTTTGGTTATATACACAGGAGTGAAATGGATGGGTCTTGAAATAGAACTATTCTTAATTTTCTGAGAAAGTACCAGATTGAATTTCAAAATGGTTGTACAAGTTTGCACTGCCATGAACAATGGCGAAGTGTTCCCCTTTCTCTACCTCCTCACCACCATGAGCTGTGTCTTGAGCGTTTGGTCTTAGCCATTCTGATGAGAGTCAGATGGAATATCAGCATTGTTTTTATTATTATTTCCCTGATGAATAAGGTCATCAAAAAATTATTCAAGTGCTTACCAACCATTAGAGATTCCTCTGTGGTGAAGACTTGGTTTAACTCTGTACCCCATTTTGTGATTGGATTAATTGTTTTGTTGGTGTTAGTTTCTTGAGTTCCTTATATATTTTGGATATTAGGACTGTGTCCTATATGGGGTTGGTGAAGATCTCTTTTTAATCTGTGATTGCCTTTTTGTTGTATTGAAAGTGTCCTTAACCTTACAGAAGATTGTCAGTTTTATGAAGTCCCATTTATTAATTGTTGATCTTAGTGTTTTACCTGTTGCTGATGTTTTCAGGAAGTTATCTCCTGTACCAATGGGTTCAAAGCTTTTCTCCCACTTTCTCTTCTACTAAATTTAGTGTATACATTTTTCTGTTGAAGCCTTTCATCCACGTTTACTTGAGTTTTATACAGGGTGATAAAAATGTATCCATTTTCAGTTTTCTACATGCAGACATCTACCATAACCACCACCATTTGTTGAAGATACTTTCTTTTTTCCATTGTATGGTTTTGGCTTCTTTATCAAAAAATAAATGTCTGTAGGTGTTTGGATTCATTTGGGTCTTTGATTCAGTTCTTTGATGAACATGGCTGTTTTATACCAATACTTGTTCCAAGCAAGGTCTATTACTTTACAAAGTTGGGGCAGGAATTTAGATCCAGGAATCATAGTAAAAAATTCCTTCCTGGATTGCTTCCACTGATTGTAGCCTACTACACTAAGGATAGTCCCACACACATTGTGTTGAATCATCTTTCTTTAATCAGCAGTTAAAAATAATTTTCATAAATACCTAAAGTCTAAATTATTGAAGTCAGTCTTTTCTCTCTCTCTTTTCCCCTGTTCCACTTAAGAAAGAGTTTAAATTTGCTCATAAAGCTAACCAGGAAATTATCTATTAATAAAATGATCTTATCATAAGCTTTATATGAAGGTCCCTAAAGGCTGTCAAACTCATTCAAATTGCTGTGTTCACCAGTACTGTTAAAAGCCTATTTTCTAAGATATACTCAGAATGGCAGAAAGAGAGTAACAGTAGGTCAGTAAACCATTCAAGTACTATGGCTTCTCTCCAAAATGATGTACTAAGGACTAACATGGGTTAAATATATGTAATATTCAAGGACATATTACAAAAAATTTGAAAATATCACCCTGAGTGAGGTAACTCAGACCCAGAAAGATGCACATGGCATCTATTCACTTATAACTGGATTTTAGCCAAGTAGTACAGGATAACTATACTTCAACCAACAGAATGAAAGGAGAATTAACATAGACTTTGTTACTTGTTACTGGGACACTTTGCCCTAGTGAAGGCTGTGTAGGAAGAGGCAAGAGGAAGGACTTAGCCCTCATATGGCTATTGAACTGAAGTGGGCTGATATGTAGGGCACTCCACACTGGAGGAGTAGTATAATTCACAGAAGTGGGAGAGGGTGGGAAGGTGAGATTGTGGCCTGGGAAGGAATGGAGGGATGAGACTTTAATGAAGGCGTAAATTGAAGTAATAAATAAGAATTTAAAAAATAGAAAGAAAATGAGAGATGTTTGGGATGTAGAGATACCTCCGTGTTTACAAGTCCTAATTGCTCTTTCAGAGGACCTATGTTCAATTTCTAGAGCCCACATGAAAGCTCAAGGCTCTCTGTCACTCCAATTCTAGGAGATCTGCCACCCTCACACAGACATACATTCAGCCAAAACACCAAAGCATAGAAAATAAAAATAAAAAGGAAAATGAGAGTTTTCTTGAGAACACATGTTATCACCACACCTGTGCCCCACCAGGTGTATCCTTTTATGTTTGCCATTAAAAACATTCTTTGATGATGTTTTCTTTTTTTCACCAGTCATTTATATTTATTTTAGTAAAGGAATACCAATGTCTAATTTTTCCTCTACTATTGTAAAAAATCTCCATGTATTGCTGTCACACTCAACCTTAGGCATGACACACTTTGCCTTCTCTTGCTCCAATATTTTGATCATCCTTATTCACAATTCATGTGATCCTTAGGTAGCAGAAGATCCCAATGACGTCATTAATAAATAGTCACTATGTATTATACTTAAATTAGCTCACATATTTATTGTCCCTTCCACAACTGGGGTTTCAAAATCTAAAAGTCCCAGATTCTAGTAGAACAAATTTTTGCCATTCTGCTCTCTTTAATAATGGATAAAATATGTATTTCACTCTAAGACTGCTACTCTAGGCTTTTAGTGTTTCAATTATTTAATATTAGTGGAACCACATTTGGCCCATTAACTTTATATGCTATATATAGATGATAATAAAATTTTTTGTATTATCTATATATTATAATAAGCACTATATAATTTTAGCTGTTGCAATAATCTTTCAGTACATAATAAATAAACAATTATTTTATCCTATAGTTAAACATTTATGTTTCCAGCATCCTTAACAAGGTTAGAATTTCTTACCTCTCACTGTCCTCTATGTATCAATCTTGGTTGTATTTTGTGATTTCGCATACATTATAGCACAAAGGGTTTATGGAAATACACAGATCATGAAGGTTACACATGTCACTGACTTCGGTGTGAACCAGTATCACCAATATCAACTTTATTCTTGTACAACTATGAACCTCTTGTTCTTCAGGTGATGGCATTGTTAAACAATTCAACTAATGTGTTAACTCCTTATCTTCTCTATAACAGTTCAGAAGCCTTGTATGGATAAAGATCATATCAAGCAGTGATTAATAATTTGCACAAACTAGACATCTGCAATGACTTCACCTCAAATCCAGTGATGCTTCATAATGGCTCATTGACATCAGACAGAATATGACAAAATATTATGAAGATCACTCCAATATATTCCATTCCACACTAGTCCCTATAAAATTAAAGAATGATGTTACATAATGTGGAAAACTGACAAAAAGAAAAAGAAATTCTGAGGCTTTCAGTTTTCAAGGAAGAGTAGTTTTTAAGAGTGGACCTGTCTCTCTTTTCAATCTGCGAATTTGCTTTCAATTTAATGTTATGTAATCATTAAGAGAAATTACTCATACTGGAATTGAATAAATTGGTAAATAATTCCATTAAATAGAAACTAAAGTCATTTTATTTAATCTCATGATAAAGATGAAAAACAAATAATACAAATTGTAAGAATGAATAACATCACTTATTTTATATCTAACCTCTGTAGTTCCAAAGGTTCCAGTTTAGTTATCATTGAATTCACAGTTGTTCTCCACATATAAGCAAATACATACCATGTATGTCTTTCTGGGCCTAAGTTACCTGACTTGGAATGATTTTTAAAAAATACTTATTTATTACTTTTGGTTACATCTCCAGCACAATGTCCTCCTCTTTCCACCCCTCCCAGTCTTGCCTTCCCACTCTCTACCCCCTATCCTTTCCATCCCACTCCTCTGGAGTGGAGTGTCCCAACATAACAGTGCCCCACCCCAGTTCAGCTGTCATATGAGGGATAAGAGCCTTCTCATGCACTGGGCGCCTACTAGGCAGCACCACTAGGGCAAAGTGTCTCATTGATAGGAAAGAAACTCTATGTTCCTGTTCCCTTTGGTGCATTGGTTGTAGTAAGTTATCCTGTATTAATATGGCTAAAAATATAAGTGAATAGATGCCATTTGCATCCTTCTGAGGCTGGTCTAGCTCACTCATGATGAGCTCTCTAGTTCCACCCATTTTCCTGCAAATTGCATGATTTCATTGCTTTTGATGGCTGAGTAGTATTACATTGTGTAGATATACCACAGTTAGTTTTTAATCCATTTCTCGGTTGATGGACATCTGGATTGTTCCCAGTTTCTAGATATTACAAATAAGGCTGCTATGAACATAGACGAAGAAACTTCCTTGTGATTTGTTGAGCAGTTATTTGGATATATACCCAGAAGTGTTATGGCTGGGTCTTGAGTTAGAGCTATTCCCTGTTTTGTAAGATATCGCCAGACTGATTTCCATAGTGGTTGTACACAGTTCCACTCCCACCAGCAATTGAGGAGTGTTCCCCTTTCTCCACAACCTCGCCAGCATGTGCTGTCATTTGAGTTTTTGATCTTAACCGTTCTGAAAGGTGTGAGATAGAATCTTAGAATCGTCTTGAGTTGCATTTCTCTGATGATTAAGGATGCTGAGCTTTTCTTCAAGTGTCTATAAGCCATTACGGATTCCTCCTGTGTGAATTCTCTGTTTAGCTCTGTTCCCCATTTTTGATTGGATTATTTGGTGTCCTGCCATTTAATTTCTTGAGTTCGTTGTAAATTTTGGATATTAGCCCTCTGTCAGATGTGGGCTTGGTGAAGATATTTTCCCAATCTGTAGGGTGCCATTTTGTTTGAATGATTTTTTAAAATAATTCCATTCTTGTACCAGACAATTTCAGACTTTATTTTATTAATGCCCCAGGAATATACTATTGTGTGTAAATTTATTTATCCATTTGTCAGTTGAGACATCTAGATTGTTTCAACAATTTGGCTAAAATGAATTGAGCTGCAATTAAATGGTGACACAAGTGTGTCTGTGGTAGCATGAAGCTACCTTTGGTGCCCCTGCAAATAATCCTTAGACAGTAGGGATAAAAGGGACATTTCTTAACAAAATAAAGACAGTTTACTGCAATCCCATAACCAACAGAAATTTAAATAGAGAAAACCTCAATTCAATTCCACCAAAATCAGGAATAAGACAAGATTGTCCACCCCCACCTCCCAAGGCTATGCAATATAGTTTCTGATGACATATCCAGAGCAATAAGAAAACTGAAGAATATTACTGGGATACAAACTGGAAAAAAATCAAGGTATCTTTATTTTTAGCTGATATGATCATATACATATGTGACCCCCAAAATTGGACTGGAAACCTTCTGTGAATGATTAAACATTTCAGTATAGTGTCAGATATGTAATTAACTCACACAATTAATCATCTCATATACAAATGTCAAAAATACTGGAGACATTGGGTAAACTGAACCTTGCACAGTAGCCTCCAACAGTATAATATATCATGGGATAAACCAAACAAAGCAAGAGTAAGATGTGTTTTGCAAAAATTTTAAGACTTTGAAGAAAGAAACTGAAGCATATATCAGAAATTTGAAGAAAGAAATGTGAAGTATAACCAATGTTTTTTAATTCATTGGGCTATTATAGTAAAATGGCCATTCCTCTAAAAGCAATCTAGGGATTTATTGCAAACCCCATAAAAGTTGCAAAACAATTTTTCTCAGATCTTGAAAGGACAGTATTCAACATCATGTGGAAACCCAGAAAACGCTGGATAGACAAAACAATCCTGAAGATAACTGCTGGAGATATAACCATCCTAGATGTCAAATTGTACTACAGATTTATAGTCATAAACATGCCATTATATTGGTACAAAGAGACATATTGATCAATGGAAATAAATTGATGACTTACACATGATGTAAGGGCATCTGACATTTGAGGAAGAAGCCAGAAATACTCGCTGGAAGGAGACTTCTGGTAAACGTGGAGGGCTGCAAGTAGGTAATCCAAATTAATCCACACTTACAACTACAAAAAATACTCAACTTCCAATAAATCAAAGCACCAAATTTGATGGAGGAAAAACTGGGAAATAGTCTAAACTCATTGACACAGGGAAAGACTTTGTGAACATAACACTATTAGCACTGGTACTATGATCCATAATTAATAAATGGAATCTCATGAAACTGGAAACTTTTAGAAGGTCAAAGGACATCATCATTTCAACAAAGTTTAAGGCTACACTATGGGGAACATTTTTATTAAGTACACACATGAGAAAAGGCTAATATCCAAAATATATAAATATGAATATAGAACAGGATATACCAAGAAATCACATAACCAAACTGGAACCTGGGGAACATATATAAACAAAGTATTTTCAAAAGAGGAAATTCAAATGACTGAGAAATACTGAGCCAAGTTAGGATATCTTTAATAATCAGGAAATAGTAATCACAATGTCTCTGCTATGTCATCTTACACTTGTCAGGATAGCCATGATCAATTAAAAGAGTCACATGCTATGTGGCAAGCATGTGCAGTTAGGAATACCTTTGTCTGCTACTGGTAGCACTGCAGTTGTAGAGACACCATTTACAACAGGGTGGGAGGTTCCTCACAATTTGGGACTCGGTCTACTTTAAATTAGAGGTATAAAATGTTTATTATATAATCTTTTCTATAGTCTGCTCATGAGTGTAGTGTCCTCAACACTAGAATAATAAAACAAAAACAAAGAAAGCTTTTAGGCAACCAGAACTATGTTTTTCTGTCTCTGTTCTTAGGATTAATGAAAGAGCCTATGCCCAGAATGATTGCTCTTATGTAGGTTATATGGGTGCAGCCAAACCTTATCCTCCAAATATTGTTCAGTAAATAAATTTACCTCAAGCATTAATCAGGACACATCTGTGTGTTTTGAGTTTATTTAAAAAAAAACAATTATGTTGGTATTTTGATAGGAATTTCAATGAATCTTTATATTGCTTTTGGTAGGATGGCCATTTTTATTATGTTGATCCTACCTATCCATGAGCATGGGAGATCTTTCCACCTTCTGATGGCCTCTTCTCTTTCTTTCTTCAAGGACTTGAAGTTCTTGTCGTAAATGTCTTTCACTTGCTTGGTTAGAGATACCCCCGGGTATTTTATATTGTTTGTGGCTGTTGTGAAGTGTGTTATTTCCCTAATTTCTTTCTCAGCCCATTTATTTGTTGTATAAAGAAGGGCTTCTGATTGTTTTGAATTAACTTTGTATCCAGCCACCTTGCTGAAGGTGTCTATCAGTTGTAACAGTTCTCTGGTGAATTTTTGGGGTCATTTATGTATACTATCTTATCATCTGCAAACAGGACTAATTTGACTTCTTTGGTTCCAATTTGTATCCCCTTGATCTCCTTTAGCTGTCTTATTGCTCTAGAAAGAATTTTAAGTACTATGTTGAAGAGATATGATGAAAGTGGACATCCTTGTTTCATTCCTGGGTTTAGAGGAAATGCTTCAATTTTCTCTCCATTTAATTTGATGTTGGCTACTGGCTTGTTTTGGATTGTCTTTATTATTTCTAGGTATGGCCCTTGTATGCCTGTTTTCTCAGAGACTTTTAGCACGAAGTGGCGTTGGATTTTGTCAAATGATTTTTCAGTACTTAGGAAGATGATCATGTGGTTTTTTTTCTTTAAACTAGAACTGGGAAAAGAAATTCTCAACTTCATAAGGAATAACAAAAAACCCAGAATATCTAAATCAATCTTGTACAATAAAAAGCATATGGAGGTATCACCATTCCAGATTTCAAGCTGTACTACAGAGCAATAGTAATAAAAACAGCATGGTACTGGTATAGAAACAGACCAGTGGATCAATGGAATCAAATTGAAGACCCAGAAATGAACCAACACACTTATGGTCACTTAATTTTTGACAAAGAAGCCAAAACCATACAATGGAAAAAGGACAGTGTCTTCAACATATGGTGCTGGTCCAACTGGATGTCGACTGTAAAAGAATGAAATTAGACCCATACTTATCACCTTGTACAAAACTTAAGTCCAAGTGGATCGAAGACCTTAACATAAGGGCGGACACACTAGATCTACTAGAAGAGAAAGTGGGGAAAACTCTCGAACTCATCAGCACAGGTGACAACTTCCTGAACAGAACACCAACAACTCAGGATCTAAGACCAACAATCAATAAATGAGGCTTCATGAAATTATAAAGCTTCTCTAAGTCAAAAGACACTATTATTCAAGCAAAACACCAGCTTAGATATTGGGAAAAAAATCTTCACCAACCCCACATCTGACAGAGGGCTAATATACATAATTTACAAAGAACTCAAGAAATTAAATGCCAGGAAACAAATAATCCAATCAAAAAATGGGGAACAGAGCTAAATAGAAAATTCACAAAGGAGGAATTTATAATGGCTGAGAGACACTTGAAGAAAAGGCAAGGGTGTGGAGAAAGGGGAACCCTTCTCCACTCTGCTGGTGGGAGTGCAGGCTTGTGCAAACACTATGGAGGTCAGTCTGGCCATATCTTAGAAAACTTGGAATAGCTTTGCCTCAGGACTCAGCCATACCACTTCTGGGTATACACCCAAATAACTCCTCACCGAATCACAAGGAAGTTTCCTCATCTATGTTCATAGCAGCCTTATTTGTAATAGCTAGAAACTGGAAACAACCCAGATGTCCCTCAACCGCAGAATGGGTTAAAAAACTCTGGTACATCTACAAAATGGAATATTACTCAGCTATCAGAAATAATGAAATTATGCAATTTTCAGCCAAATGGATGGAACTAGAGAAGTTCATCCTGAGTGAGCTAACCTAGACTCAGAAGGATGCACATGGCATCTACTCACTTATTGTTGGTGTTAGCTATATAGTACAGGATATCAATACTACAACCAACGCCTCGAAGGGAACATGGACATAGACTTTTTGTTTGTTTGTTTTTTAGTTGTCTCTCCCTGGCAATGAGACACTTTTCACTGGTGGTACTGCTTTGTAGGCCCCAGTGTACGAGGAGGCTCTTTGCCCTCATATGACTTCTGAACTTGGATGGGGGTCTGTTATGTAGGGATGGAAGTGTTAGGGGGTAGAGGGTGGAAGCGGAGGGCTGGGAAGTGGGAAAAGAAGACAATATGATTGAGATGTAACCTGAAGCAACAAATAAATATATTTGTTTTAAAAGAAACACAGAAAACCAAAACAAACAAACAAAAAAAAGATGCCAGTGTCTGAGGAGAAGTGATGCATGAGAAAGAAGAAAGAGAAAGAGCTAAAGAGAAAACAGGATTCTACAAAGAGAAATGGCTGCAAAGAAGAAAGAGGTTGTGTCTCTCCCTGCTACTGTTTCTTCTTGCTGAAGTCTCCTGGTGTGCAGGACTTCTACTGAAACTGGTATTGCACCCCAAGAAACTGACCCTAATCAGTCAAAAAAAGTAGCTCAAAAAGTCTAATTCCCTTCACCCTCTAACCTTTTTTCTCTCCTGCATACTGTTAGGGAGTTGGGAGGAACAAGTGGTAGAAGGGAAATAGCAGAATTAAATACAATAAAATAGAGTGTGTGCTTAAATATGATATAACATAATATAATAATAAAATCCTCTTGATACAAACCTTGCTTAGAGAAATGATGACTTCTTTATGGTGAATGGAAGAATGCATCATAACAGACCATTGTCAAGTGAACGGTAGTTCATGTTATATAACATCAAAACTTAATAAGTGAATTATCAGAATGAGTCTTTAGCTTGGTCCATATAAGCATAAATTTTTGCATTTTGAATATTAAAATATTTTCTTAGTATCAATCAAAATGTTCAAAATTTTCTATTAGAATGAATAATATGTCTTCAAGTAGTAGTATGAGATTTTTTTGCCAACTAATTCTTTATTCAATTTATATACTCATCACAATGCCCCTCCCTCCTCTCATTCCAGCTCCACCCTCACACTCCCTTTCCCAAATTCTTCCTCTCCTTCTTCTAAAGGGAAGTGGAGGTACACCATGGGGAACAACCAGCCCAGGCTCATCAAGTCACAGCAGAACTAAGTGCATCCTCTACCACTAAGGCCATACAAGACAGCCAAGTTAGGGGAAAGGGATCCAGAGGCAGACAACAATGACAGAGACAGCCCTTGCTCAAATTGTTAGGGGACACACATGAAGATGAAGCTTCCCATGTGCCACATTTGAGTAGTTGGCCTAGGTACAGTCAGTGCATGTTCTTTGGTTTGTGGTTCATTCTCTGTGAGCCCCCATTGACCCAGGTTATTTTACTTTGTAAGTCTTGTTGTGGTGTCCTTGATTCCCAATCCTCTCTCAGTCCTTACCTTCATTCTCACTCAAGCTCCACATATTATTTGGTTGTGGGTCTCTGCATCTGTTTCCATTAGATGTTGGTTGAAACCTCTCAGAAAACAGTTATGTTAGACACTTGTTTGGAAATATAGCAGATTATTATTAATAGTGTCAGGGATTGGCTCTCTCCCATTAGGGGGGTCCTAAGAAGAGCCAGTCATTGGTTGGCCATCCCATCATCTCTGCTGCATCTTTTTCACTGCAGGTCTTGCAGGCAGGGTTGATTATGTGTTGAAGGTCTTCTGAGAAAGCTGCTCAGAATTAGCTATTCTGGGTTTTTTATTGATCTATATGAAGTTGGGAATTGGTTTTTTCCAGGACTATAAAGAATTGTGTTGGTATTTTGATTTGAATTCCATTGAATCTGTATATTGCTTTAGGAAGGATGGCCATTTTTATTATGCTGATCCTATCTATCAATGAGCATGGGGGATCTTTCCATCTTCTGATGTCACCTTCAATTTCTTTCTTGAAGGACTTGAGGTTCTTGTCATACATATCTTTCATTTGGTTGGTTCGAGTTACACCCAGGTATTTTTTATTGTTTGTCGCTATTGTGAATGGTGTTGTTTCCCTAATTTCTTTCTCAGCCCATTTATCTTTTGTGTAAAGAAGGGCTTCTGAATTTTTTTGAATTGGTTTTGTATCCAGACACCTTACTGAAGTTATTTATTCGTTGTAGGAGTTCTCTGGTAGAATTTTTGGAGTCACTAATGTATATTATCATATTGTCTGCAAATAGGGATAATTTGACTTCTTAGTTTCCAATTTGTATCCTCTTTATCTCCTTTAGTTGTCTTATTATTGCTCTAGCAAGAAATTCAAATGCTATGTTGAGAAGATATTGTGAAAGTGGGCATCCTTGCCTTGTCCCTGAGTGTAGAGGAAATGCTATAATTTTCTCTCCATTTAATTTGATATTGGATGCCGGCCTGCTGTATATCACTTCTATTTTTTCTAGGTATGGTCCTGTTATGCCCATTATCTGTAGGACTTTTAGCATGAAGGGCTCTTGTGTTTGTCACATGATTTTCCA
>CAJQZJ010000828.1:159574-196816 GCA_907164525.1 Lophiomys imhausi
AGATGAGTAATAGGCCATTGTTTCAATGTATCATATTTTCTTTATCCACCAAAGGTTGAAGTACATCTAGCTTGGTTCAAATTCTATAATAAATAAAGATACTGTGAACATAGTTGAGCAAAGGTCTTTTTGGTTTGGTTGAGCACCTTTTGTATATATATCTAGGAGTGGTATAGCTTAATCTTGAGGTAGAACTATTCCAAATTTTCTGAGTAACTCCCAGATTGAACCAAATGAAAGAACAAAAAAAGGATCTTTATAGTATTAGTCTAACTGGATATTTCATGTAGAAGAATGCAGATAGATCCATATTTATCACCCTGCAAAAATTAAAGTTCAGATGGATCAAAGATATCAACGTAAATCCTGATAAACTAAATCTACCAGAAGAGTAAGTATGGAATAGTTTTGAACACATTGATACAGGAGACAACTTCTTTTTATAAAAATTTATTTATTTAGGTTACATCTCCATCATTGTGTCCTCTTTCCACCCCTCCCAGTCCTGCTCTCCGACCCTCTCCCCCATCCCTTCCATCCCACTCCTCTGGAGGGGAGTGTCCCTACATAACTGTCCCCCGACCCAGTTCAGCAGTAAAATGAGGGCCAAGAGCCTCCTCATACAAGGAGACAACTTCTTGAACAGAACACCAGCAGCTCAGGAACTAATATCATCAATGAATAAATGGGACCTCCTGCAATTGAAAAGCTTCTGTAAGGCAAGGCAACATCAATACGACAACAGAACAGCATACCGAATGGGAAAAGTTCTTCACCACCCTTGCATCTGACAGAGGACACATATCTAAGATATATAAACAATTCAAGAAATAAAACACCCAAATCAAATAACACAGTTACAAAAAGAGGCATAGAGCTAAGCAGAGAATTCTCAACAGAGGAATCTTAATTGTCTGAGAAGCACTTAAAGAAATGTTCAATGTCCTTACTCATCATGGAATTGCAAATCAGAATGACTCTGAAATTCCATCTTTCATATAGCTGAATCGCTAAGATGAAGAATGCAAGTGACATCTCATGCTGGTGAGGAGGTGGAGCATCCTCTGTTGCTGGTGGGTGAGCAAACTTGAACAACCACTTTGGTGTAGAGAGCTGCGACGTGCTGTGCCCTAAAGATGGCGCCAGTTTCCGCCTTCCACCAGCCCGATGGTGAGCCCTCTCAGTGGTAAACAAGTCCATATTTGGTTAAGACCGCTGATCGGCTTGCTTCCACATATGTGGGCCTCTAAGACAGCACCACGTGGCTTTACTTGATTGGCGGTTCATATAGTATTTAGCCTGTGGGTTGGGTCTGCCCAGGCATTCGGAAGACTGTTTTCAAGGGACCTGAATAAACTGCTTGAGAAGAGCTTTTGCGAGTTGCGTGGTTCTTGCTGGTTGAGGTCGACGCGACAAGTGGTGGCCCGTTCGGTGAACCAGAAAAGACTCAGAACTCCTGCAGTCAGGGGCAGTGCACTGGTAAGTTCCCGGGATAAATAAAGTTTCACGGAAATTGTGAACTAAAGGTAAAGTTTCGCTGAAATTGCGAACCAAAGGTAAAGTTTCGCGGAAATTTCGAACTAAAGGTAAAGTTTTGCGGGAAACTGCGAACCGAAAGTAAATTTTTAATCATGGGATCGTCTCACTCACATCCAATTTTTCTGGCTCTTCAGGAGCTACTTTTAGCTAGGAATTTGAAACTTAAGAAGTCAACCATAGAGAGATTTTTGAATGAATGCGACTCCGTGGCTCCTTGGTTTGCGGGGTCTGGGAATCTTACGGTATCCTGCTGGGGCAAATTAGGCAGGGACCTGGATTTTGCTTGGGATTAAGGTACTCTGAAGCATGGAGTAAGACCAGTTTGGAAGATGGTGAGGAGTTGTTTAGAAGATCAGAGATGCTGTAAAGCAATCAAGGAGGGAGAATCAGCCTTGGAACTGCTGCAAGGGGAAAGATCTGAGCAGGCAGACAGTGAAAAGGGAAGCAAAAAAAGGCGAAAGATCTGAGCAGGCAGACAGTGAAAAGGGAAGCAAAAAGAAGGTCCCTCTCTATCCCGATCTTAGAGATTTTAGAGATCTTGAGGACTCAGAGGGCATGGATTCTGAAGGGGAGCTACACGCTCTAATAGAACAGTTGGAGAGGACTGCTATTAGAAAAAGGGAAAAGAAAAAGGTAAAAGAGAAAGACACGTTGGCGGCAGTCGGTGTAAATGAAGCCATTGCCGCGGTGCATTCAACTCCCCCTCCATACCCAGAAGCCGTTCGGATAGATCAGCCTGTTCAATCCCTGAAAGAGGGGAGATCTTTCTGCCCGGGGGTATGGACACAAGTAAGAACAGAATTACAGTTTGCCTATCCGGTATACCAAGATCCACAAGGGAACAGGTATGAGGAACCGCTTGATTTTAAGGTAGTTAAATCCCTTGCAGAGTTGGTTCGTACCTATGGCATTACCGCTTCTTTTACACTGGCTCAAGTAGAAGCATTAAGCAGACATTGTATGACTCTGAGTTATTGGAGTGGCCTGGCCCGTGCCTGCTTAAGTCCAGGGCAATACTTAGACTGGAAAGCTTTCTTGATTGAGTATGCCACTGAACAAGCAGCCATTAATCAGAGAAATGGAAATCCAGCCTGGGATAGAGATATGCTGCTTGGGCAGGGGAGATTTGCCAACCAGCAGACAGGATATCGCAATCAGGTTTATGAACAAATAAAACAGACAGCTATCAAGGCTTGGAAATCCCTTCCTAACAAAGGGGAGGTGAGTGGGAACTTAACTAAGATTCTACAGGGCCCCATGGAGCCCTTTTCAAACTTTGTGGCACAATTGGTGGAAGCGGCAGGGAAGATTTTTGGTGATCCGGATGCTGCAATGCCACTAATAAAACATTTGCTCTATGAACAATGCACCAAAGAGTGTAGAGCCGCTATCACCCCTTACAAGAACAAAGGGCTAGAAGTCTGGATGAAAGTGTGTAGAGAACTTGGAGGGCCATTAACTAATGCTGGTCTTGCTGCTGCGGTAGTACAGTTGACCAGAAAAGGCGGAGGAAGTCCAGGAGTTTGTTTTAAGTGCAGCAAGATGGGACACTTTAAAATACAATACCTCGAGGGAAGGAGTACAGAAAGTACAGGAAATGTACAATGCCCCAGGCGGCCGGGTTTATGCCCAAAATGTAAAAAAGGGAACCATTGGGCTAATGAGTGCCGTTCAGTGGCAGACATCCATGGCCAGCCTTTGACTCAAGGTTATGGTGGCGCTCGTCCAAAAAATGGACAGCGGGGCCCACGACCCCAGGGCCCACAAATATATGGGACAGTAGAGAATCAGGACAAAGAACAGAATCAAGAGAGATGGCCAACCCTCCGCCATCTGAGAGACCGCGGAGAGCCACTGCAGGCTCAGCAGGATTGGACCTCTGCTCCACCACCAGACTCGTATTAACACCCCAAATGGGGGTCCAGTTAATTGAAACAGATTTTAAAGGACCCCTTGAACCTGGTACAGTTGGTTTGCTGTTAGGGAGGTCATCATCAGCCTTGAAAGGACTTATTGTCCATCCTGGGGTTATAGATCCAGATTATACAGGAGTGGTTAAGATCATGGTAGCCTCCCCCCGTGGTATAACAGCTATCTCTCCTGGAGATAGAATTGCTCAGTTGGTCTTTTGCCGAGTTTACATGATCACTATGTGGCAAGGGATTGAGAGAGAGGAAAAGATGGTTTTGGGTCCACGGGCACGGATCTGACTTTTCTCTCCTTGGATTTGGACCAACGCCCCGTCTTGGAGTTAAAAGTTGATGGTAAAAGGATCCTGGGCCTTTTGGATACTGGGGATGATAGGAGTATCATAGCAAAGAAAGACTGGCCTTCAGGTTGGCCTGTACAAGCCTCTTCTCAAACACTTCAAGGCCTGGGTTATGCTAAAACTCCAGATATGAGTGCAAGATTATTAAAGTGGCAGGACCAAGAAGGCCACTCAGGAGAAATGCAGCCATATGTACTTGAGCTCCCTATCTCCCTTTGGGGAAGAGACCTTTTAAAGGATATGGGATTTAAATTGAGTAATGACTATTCTGATTCAGCCCAATGTATGATGCAAGATATGGGATATGCTCCAGGCTTTGGAATAGGAAAATATTTGCAGGGGCAAAAGAGTCCCATATCTATGCAGCAAAGACAAAAGAGGCAGGGCCTGGGTTTTTCCTAGGGGCCACTGAGGAGGGCATTCCCATAACTTGGAAGACGGAGGACCCAGTATGGGTTCCTCAGTGGCCACTTTCCTCTGTAAAATTGAATGCAGCCAAAGAGTTGGTGGATGAACAGATGTCTTTAAAGCATATAAAGCCATCTGTATCTCCCTGTAATACACCTATCTTTGTCATTAAAAAGAAATCTGGAAAATGGAGATTGTTGCATGACCTGCGTGCCATTAATCAACAAATGCAGATCATGGGCCCAGTGCAATGCAGCTTGCCGCTTTTATCATCTTTGCCAGCCTCATGGCCCATAATAGTTATAGATATAAGGGATTGTTTTTTCTCCATCCCTTTGTGTGCCAAAGACAGTGAGAGATTTGCATTTACTGTTCCATCCTGTAACCATGAAGAACCTGATCAGCGGTTTGAATGGGTAGTATTACCTAAGGGCATGGCGAACAGCCCCACTATGTGCCAACTGTATGTGGGGGAAGCCATTGCTCCCTTGAGAAAGAATTTTCCAGATTTGAGATGTGTTCACTATATGGATGATATCTTACTGGCAGCTAAGAGTGAACAAATGTTAGATCAGGCCTATGAAGAATTAGTTCAATTGTTACAAAAGAAAAGGTTGTTTATAGCTTCTGATAAGGTTCAAAAGGAAAATGTGGTTAATTATTTAGGAGCGAAGGTTGGACCTGAAAAAATAATACCTCAAAAGATTGAGATAAGAAAAGATAATTTAAAGACTCTAAATGATTTTCAAAGGTTGTTAGGAGATATCAATTGGGTAAGAGGCTATTTCAAGCTACCAAATTATGAAATAAGACCCCTATATGATATTCTGAAAGGTGATTCAGCACTTAATTCTCCTAGGCAATTAACAGAAGAAGCAAGAAAATCTTTATGTAAAGTGGAAGAAAGGTTGCAGAGTGCCTTCCTAAAGAGATGGCAGGAAGGACAGCCCATTGCATTGTGCATATTTTCCACCTATGGTCAACCTACAGGGTTGTTATGGCAGGATGGACAATTATTATGGACCTATTCAAAGATTTCTCCAAAAAAATCCATAGAACATTATCCCACTGCAGTTGCTGCTTTAGCCTTGAATGGTATCCAACAATGTTTGCAGTCTTTTGGAGTTGCTCCTGCCAGTATAATAGTGCCCTATTCCAGTCATCAAATTAAGATTTTGTGTGGCACTGTAGATGATTGGGCAATATTGCAATGTAGCTTTGAAGGAGTGATTGATAACCATTATCCTAAGCATCCATTGCTATCATTTTTTAAAGAGCACCCAGTGATATTCCCTAAGGTTACTTCAGCAGTACCACTTCAAGGGTCACCAAATGTGTTTTCTGATGGCTCAAAGACAGGCTGCGGAGCCTATTTGATAGAAAGACAAGAGCCCGTGCTATGCCAATTTCAACCAGGCTCCCCCCCAAATAGTAGAGTTGAAAATAGTAATTGAGGTGTTTAAAAGATGTCAATTTGCATTCAGATTCAGTCTATGTGGTCAATGCAGTGAAAGTATTAGAATTAGCAGGTCCTATTAAGTATAGTAGTACTGTATGTGACTTATTACAAGAGTTACAAGTTTTAATCTGGCAAAGAAAAAGGTGTTTTTATATTCAACATATCAGAGCACATACAGGATTACCTGGACCATTAAGTGAGGGTAATGATAAAGTTGATCAATGGACTAGGATGGAATGCATTTTTTGGAGCTCATTCCTGGATCAAGCCAGACAGTTTCACCAATTATTTCATGTAAATGCAAGAACTCTACAGCAGAAATTCCATTTGTCTAGAGCAGATGCTAGACAAGTGGTTTTGGACTGTCCTCAGTGTGTGATTCATCATCATCCTCCCAGGGTGGGAGTGAACCCTAGAGGGTTGATGCCACTCAAAATCTGGCAAATGGACGTTACCCACATTTCAGAGTTTGGAACCTTAAAATATATTCATGTATCTGTGGATACCTGCTCAGGTATCATACATGCTACACCTATGAGTGGAGAAAAGGCTCGCAATGTCATAGGACATTGCTTAGAAGCCTGGGCTGCATGGGGAAAACCACAGCAGCTAAAAACGGACAATGGACCAGACTATATGGCTCAGTCCTTTGTCTCCTTCTGCAACCAGATGGAGGTACAGCTTAATCACGGATTACCATATAATCCTCAAGGACAAGGAATTGTGGAGCGTGCTCATCGCACCTTGAAAGAATGTTTGCAAAAACAGAAAGGGGGAATAGACCAAGGCCGTACCCCCAAGGAGAGAATGTCTTTAGCCTTATTTACTTTAAATTTTTTAAATTTGGATGTTCAAGGCCGCTCAACAGCGGACAGACATCAGGATTCCCATGGTCCACCTAAAGGCATGGTGAAGTGGAAGGATATTTTGACAGGCTCTTGGTGAGGGCCTGATCCAGTGCTAACATGGGTGAGAGGATCTGTTTGTGTTTTTCCTCAGGATCAACAAGATCCAGTGTGGGTGCCTGAATGCCTTGTGAGGAAGATTCGTCATGAAGACCTTCCTAGGGATCCTGGTGATAGTAGCAGTGATGATGTCAGGAATGACCAAGCCGAGATGGGGGATCCTGTCAATATTCCCAAAGCCGATGCCGGTCCGACATGATGCAATTGTGTTTCCACGCTTATTAGGCAGTAATAGAAGCTTAGGCTTACCCTACCTTCCCTTTGATGATCAGAAAAGCCCTATAGAGGGTAATAGAAATGTCAGCTTGAAGGGTAGTCTGTGCTTTTTAATGAGCTTCAATAGGTCAGATGATACAGAATGCATTAAATTGTCTCAGCAGTCAGCAGATTTTTTACCACAACTGAGGTTTGGGGGTAGGGGTGGTGGTTTGCTTTCTGGCAATGGTTCTCATCTTGTGGGGTGGTGGCCCACACGAGTCTTTGACCGGGACCCCCCCCAGACAGCCACGCTGGGCACCTTTTTGTAGAGGATCCACAGGAGAGGAAGGACCTTTTCCCTGGACTGGATGTCAGGGGCGCAGAGAAGTTTTGTTTCAACAAGATTATTTTTCCTTTAGCCCCATGATTAGTAATATAGTGAATAAGTCTTGTACAGGAATGCTTGATATATCTACTAGGGATCCTCAGCAGACTGCCACCAATCATTTTGATTTATGGCTTTTGTGTGGAGCAAATGGTAGCTGTATGGATTTGGGACCTATACTTATGCTTGTGGGAGGAATTTATCAAAGAGGTAGTTTTTCCCTAGGGTCTGCTACCAATATGGATTTTTCTAACGGGAGTGGCTCTGGTACTTGGAATTCTTCGTTTCATTCTTACCGCAATAAGACTTTTTCAGCCTCGCCAGTGTGTCTCTGGCCTCCTTTTCTGTGGATTGTAAGTAATGGGAGTTCATCCTTGGGTGAAGAAAAGTTAGTATGCACTCCGGACACATGCTTTTATGCCCTGTGCTGGAATGCCACAGCCTTTCCTGTGGCTGTGGTGACTAGAATGCCTTGATATGTACCAGTTCCTGTAGAGGCCCCTAATACCATTATGCTATTCAGGCTTAAAAGAGATTTTGGCATCACTGGAGCTATTGTTACTGCCATCACTATTGCTGCTGTGGGGGCTACTGCCTCAGCTATTGCCTTGTCTAGTTCTATACAGACTGTCAATGCCCTGAATGACATCTCAGCCAATGTAGCACAGGCATTGGATACTCAGACCTCTATGAATTCTCATCTCAAAGGAGGCTTTATGATAGTTAATCAAAGCACAGATTTAATACAAGAACAGATTGATTCTCTTTGGCAACTAGCACAGTTGGGGTGTGAGTAGAAAATGCAGGGTTTGTGTGTTACTTCGGTGCTGTATCAAAATTTAACAAAGGCTGCTAATCTGTCTAGGCAATTGTCAGAGTTCCTTTTACAGGACTGGTCGGCTGAATTTGAAAATAAGATGAGAGAGCTGAGAGCGACAATCGTCCACATCAGCTCCACTCGGGTGGATCTGAGCCTGGCTACTGGTTTGACTTCCTGGATACAGACGGCTATGGAACATCTTAAGGAGTGGGCGGGCGTAGGCTCTTTGGCGATACTGATGTTACTAGCCTTTCTGGTTTGCCTATGGTGAATCTACAAGATGAGAGCCACACAAAAGCGTTATGCAGCCATGATCATACAGCCCTTGTCACCATTGAGACGGGTCAGTCCCCTCAGGCATGGCTCGCTGCCATGAAGCCTTAAATCTTCACTGAGCATAGTCCCTGCCCACTGAGGTATTCGTTCCATGGATATTAGGGTCTGGCAAGTCAATGACGGAGCTGACAGGTAAGTCTCGGCCACCTAAGACAGGGCAGCCCCAAGTGGGGAGGCTGACCCAGAGACGGGTAAGAGTTTGAGCATCGCCCTCCTACAGGCTCAGGCCTGCCGTGAGATCCCCAGATATGGGATTACGAAGCATTTCCAGGGACTTCTACCTACATTTTTAAAAAACAAAAAAGGAGGAACTGTAGAGAGCTGTGACGTGCCACGCCCTAAAGATGGCACCGGTTTCCGCCTTCCATCAGCCGGATGGTGAGCGCTCTCGGTGGTAAACAAGTCCATATTTGGTTAAGACCGCTGATCTGGCTTGCTTCCGCATACGTGGGCCTCTAAGATAGCACCACGTGGCTTTACTTGATTGGCGGTTCATAAAGTATTTAGCCTGTGGGTTGGGTCTGCCCAGGCATTCGGAAGACTGTTTTCAAGCGACCTGAATAAACTGCTTGAGAAGAGCTTTTGCGAGTTGCGTCGTTCTTGCTGGTCGAGGTCGACGCGACACTTTGAAAATCAATTTCTGAGTGTTTTTTAATATTATGATTTAGGGGAAATTACAGTTACCAGCACATCACTTGTTGTATCAGAAATAAAGATACAAGTAGCAGATAACATGCGAAACATTTAAGATTTATAATAAATATTATGTATTTTAGAAAAGATAAAAGGTTAACAGTTATATTGTATGTTGAAACTACCCATCACTCACTCTGTGAAGAATTCCTTCATTACAGAAGAGTGGAATTGTACCTAACTTGCGTGCTGAGAACTGAACTGGGGTTTTCTGCAAGATCAGTAAATGACTGACCACTAAGACATCTCTGTACTAGCAAACATTCAAATCTTTGCATTTAATGTGGATGGTCCTACACCAAAATTATTTGGACAGTACAAATTGTGGTTGCTAGGTTACTAAATTTGAAAAGAAAAGGATCCAAGGTTGGAAAAGGTTAGGGATGTGGGGGAGGATCTGGCGGAGCTAAGGGGAGAATTTAAGGGCAAATATGATTTAAATACATTGTAGGAAATATTAAAAGCATCAATAACAATACTTGAAAACATGAAAAAGAAAAAATTTGCCGTGCTTTTCTTTTTCTTATAGACAGACTTAGAGACCTACAGCTCAGTGTGAGGTAGTTATAAGAGCTCAGTCATTGGGGAAGTTCCAAAAGTCTCTGTTTTCTCACCAGAATCAAAGCAATTAACAATGGCCATGAAAACAATTAAATCAACACTAAAATCTATATAACAATTATAATGTGGCTGTTGGTAGAGTCAAATAAAAAATGATGTGAAATGATGGTTTTGCTGATCAAGTGTTACAACCAACAGTATTCTTTTCTTTAAATGACTTGCTTATTTTTTAAGAAGTGAACTCTTCTGCTGCTGTAGAAATGGCCAGCCTGAGTGTGCGACTGTAGCAGAACTCCCTGCCTTTTGTCAGCTTTTCAGTTGTTTGGCAAGGGGCAGATACCCTCCACTCTCTGATTCTCTCACCATAGGTAGCAGGCAGGAGAGATGGGGTCATGAGTGCAGGAGAGGTGGTCCAGCTCCTCACCTGATACAGTACTTGGGAGAGCAGGCCCTGCACCTTATCTGGTTTGCATAGTGGAACAGGCATTGCACTTATGGTTTTGAGCCCTAAACCAAGGCTTTGAACTGGATCCACCTCAATATATACCCATGGATGAACTGCTGGAGTGCATGAACAGGCCAGTTCCACAGACCTAAAACAACAGGATCTCCATGACCCAGGACAACAATAGGATAACTGAGAGGGTGTCCCGGTGAGTTTCCAATATTGGCAAAGTAGTAGACATCAGAGGCTGAATAACAGACCAAGGAATCATTATAATGAATCTTTGAAGTAATAAGTGTGGAAAAAATGGAATATTGTTGGACACACTGAGACACAATACAGGTTCCACAATAAGATTTTTTTTATGTTGGGAGATTTTTCATGGTGGAGCGTGGTTCTGAGGTGAGGTGGGAGATAAGAGGGAACAGGGTGCATGATGTGAAAACCACAACACAAAAAACAATTAAAAGAAAGAAAGAACAAATGAAAGAAAGAAAGAATGAATGAATGAAAAAAGAATTTACTGTAGCTGTATCTTAAAATAAATTGATGCTCATCTTTTTGAGGACCCCCTATCATGATTTCCATAGTGTCTGTACAAGAGTAGTATTACTTTAAATGAACAGTCTTACAAGTAATTGAGGAGCGCATCCCTTATCCCAGATATTTGCCCTCATAAACTCTCACTGTTTTTATTAATCTTGGTCATTCTGACATGTGTAAGATTAAATATCAATGTACTTTTGATTATCATTTCCCTGATGACTACAGATTCTCTAATTTTCATTAGTATTTACCAGACACTTGAGTTTACTCTTTTGAAAATATTTTGTGGAGATTTGTTCCCTTATTTAAATTTAGCTATAGGTTTTCCTAATATAATCCATTCTGAGCTTTTTTTTTTTTCCTTTTTTTTTTTTGGAGATCAGCCTTCTCTTGAATGTGTACTTGCTGGCATTTGACGTGGAGAAAAATTTCAGTTTCATGACAATCCAATTATTATTTATTGATTCTAGTGTATATGTTAATTGTGTTATGTTCAAAAAGTATTTTCATGTGCCGATAAGTTCAATACTATTTCCAACTTCCTTTTCTATCTGACTCAATGTTTTGATCTATTTGCAGTTGAGTTTTCTTCATGATATTATGTTTAGAACTTTTTGAATTCTTCTACATTCAGCCCTTCTGTATGAGTAGAACCACAAGTTAAAGATATCTTTTTTTTCCCTTGAATTTATTGCTCCTTGATAAAAAAATCTGGGGTCCCTTGACTTATCAAACTACGTGAATATCATCAACTCAATTACATTGATCAATATATCTGCTTGTATCCATGTAAAGCTATTTTCATTATTATAACTCTTTAGTACCATTTGAGATCTGGGATGGTGATATCAGCAACTATTTCATTATTCAGGATTGTTTCTGATATCTAGGGTTTTCTATTTATTTAAATTTATTTATTTATTCCTTCAGGTTACATCTCCATCATAGTGTCCTCTTTCCACCCTTCCCAGGCCCGCCCTCCCACTTTCTACCCCCATCCCTTCCATCCTGCTTCTTTGACGTGAAGTGTCCCTATATAACAGTCCCCCCTCCCAGTTCGGCAGTCATATGAGGGCCATGAGCCTCCTCATACACTGGGGGCCTACAAGGCAGTACCACCAGGGAAGGGTGTCTCATTGACAGGGAGGGAAAACAAACAAACAAACAAACAAACAAAAAGTCTATGTCTATGTTCCCTTTGGTGCGTTGGTTGTAGTATAGATACCTGTACTATATAGCTAAAACCTGACTATAAGTGAATAGATGCCATGTGCACCCTGAGTCTGGGTTAGCTCACTCTGGATGAGCTTCTCTAGTTCCATCCATTTGGCTGCAATTTGCATAATTTCATTGTTTCTGATAGCTGAGTAGTATTCCATTGTGTAGATGTACCACAGTTTTTTAAATCCATTCTTTGTGAACTTCAAAAATTGTCCTTTCAAGATCCATGAATAATGGGACTGGGTTTTGATGTGTCTTACACAAAATATGTAATCTGCTTTTGTTTGCATATCCATTTGTGTTATATTAATCCTATAATCAATGAGCATGTATTATATTTCAAACTTCTTATATCTTCTTCAATTGCTTTCTTCAGTGTCAAACAGTTTTTGTCATACATGTCTTTCATATGGTTGTTTAGATTTATCTAGAGATATTTTAATTTTTGAATGTATTGTGTAAGATGGTGTTTCCCTAATGTCTTTCTCATTATGGTTGTTATTTGTACAAAATAAGGTGACTGATTTTGAGAAATCACTTTTTATTTTTACACTTGACTGAATGTATTAATCAGCTATAGGAATTTCCCTGTGGAATCTTTGGTGTCTTATATGTATACCATATTAAGTGCAAATAATTATAATTTGTCTTCTTCCTTCTATTTTTACCAACTTGATCAACAGGAGTTGTCTTATTACTTTGGCTAAGAGTTCAAGAATTGTCTTTCATAGGTATGGGAAGAGTATGCAACCTTGACTTATTCCAAAATTTCATGGAAATGCTTTGTGTTTTCTTAACTTTATATTGGTTATGAGTTTGCAATCAATTGTCTTTTTTAGCATTTATTCATAAATTAAAGTTACATCTTGGTCACAGTCTTCTCCCTCCTCTTCTCCCATGCTTCACTCCCCCTTCCCCCTATCTTTCTCCTTGAGTGACAGGATAGGGCACATAACATCCCCTATCAGTTCATCATTCACCTGAAGGCTAAGAAATCCCTCTTGATCTGTGGCTCAACATGTCAGTTCAGCTAGAATAAAGTGTCCCACTAACAGGTATCAAAGTGCATGAACTCTCTCCCCATTTGCTAAGGGGAGCCTCTAGGGACCTAGATTGGAAGATCTTTTGACCTTCATGTATTGATCCTGACCCTCTGGATCTCTCTAGTCCTCCTCCCTCTCTTGTAGAGGATTACAAGAGATCTACATAATGTTTGACTGGGTGTCTCAGCATCTCTTTTGATTTGCTGATGGGTGGAATTTTTCGTAGGACAGTTATGTTCAGTTCCTGCTCCTTTGGGTCTGTGGGTTGTAGGATAGTTATCCTGCAATGTCTGACGAAAATTCAGTTATAAGTGAATACATGCCATGTGTATATTTCTGGGTCTGGCTTAGCTCACTCAGGATGAGCTTTCCTAGTTCCATACATTTGGTTGCTAATTACATGATTTCCTTGATTGTGATATTATTCCATTGTGTAAAAATACCACAGTTTTTTGTCTATTCTTCAATTCCAGGATTAGAAGAATAAAAATATTAACATTTAACCAGGGCTATCCCATTTTATTATGTAGGAAACAAACACAGATTTTAAAATTTTATGTGCTCATTCTTCAACTGTATGTTGAAACAATGGCATCTTCTTTTAACAATTAATTAATTACTGCAGATTCATTACACAGCCAAAGATCAATATTCTTTAACAGGAAAACAGATAAATGGTGAGTCTAATCATTATTTTAATATAACTTGTTATAGGGTAATTCACTGGATTGTCATTAATCAATCAGCTGTCACACCCTTATGAAAAGTGACTCTCCTTTTCCAAGCAGCTGTCTACTTCCAATGTATCTACAGCTAGACCTTGTCATCACATCACTTCATTATATTGAGAATTTTGTCTTGATTTTGTGAGGTCTCGCGAATGTTCTCATAGTGCTACAAGTTCTTGAGTACAAAAGTCATCCTGTGTCCTTAAAACTGTCTTTTCTGTATATTTATCCAGAGCCTCTGGATGTCATATTCTTTATCCTCATCTTTGATCATTAAAATCATCAGGGTAATGGTATTTAATAGGTGGCACATAGAAATTAATCAAGGTTATTGATACTTTTCACTTTTATTGATCTGTATGGCAACTTTTGTCATAATGAATGCTATCCAATAGGGATGAAGTTTTTATATTAATACCAAATGTATTTCTCTGTGTAATATGTCTCAAATACAAGATATATCAGCAACAGCTGCTTATGATTAAGTTCTGGAAGTTAACCAACAGTAATGGCAATACTGTTTGGGGTCACTGTTACCACAGAGACAAATAGAAAAAAACTTATAACATTCATGGTAGTGATGCTTTTACTTCCCATCTAATATATCCATAAAAGGATTTGCCCTCTTATTGTAGATTATTCTATTTAAATTATTTGAATATATGACTGTGTATATAGTTTAGTAAGTCTTTCTGCATTATGTTTGCATGCGTGTTTTTCTAAAGGCATTTAATGATGCTATGCTTCCGACGAGCCACTCCACCCTGTAATCTTCATCTCACTTAATATGTCAGGATCCAATATTCACTATTGACCCTTTTCCTTAATCACTCTCTCCCCTCTGGTGAAGGTTACCACTACCCATATCTTCTTTGCACATTTACTGGATTATATATGTTGTCAAAATCAAATGTTCATAACCAAAATTCAAAGCTATCATTCACATACATAAAGAAATATATGACAAATATCTTTCAGATTTTGTGTTCCCTCACTTTGAATGGTTGTTTCCTACTTCATTTATTTACCTTTAAATTTCAGCATTCCTGTTTTATTAAAAAGTGGATTGGATTGTTTGTGTCATTGTATATTTCCGTGACCTTTTCTCAGGTGAAAGACATCTCTGCTGTGGCAATTGTGAGAAGAACATCAATGGACGTTGGTGGGTAAGTATATCTGTAATATGATGCAGAATATCTGAGGTATGTTCGTGCAGATGGAACAAATGGCTTATTGGTAACTAGAACTTTTGAATAAATATTTTCCTTCATTCAGTCAACTTCCATGCTTGGAACATCATGTTTTCTGAATAAACTGCTTTTGACATAGGAAAGGTTAATCCAGTTTTAATGAAGTACAGGTAGCAAAGACCACAGTGTAAAGAACAATGTGTACAGTTTGATTTGGAGAAAAATAAAAGCTATGAGAATTTGTTTAATCTTCTTGTTGAAGATTGATATGATGTTTGGAGTTTTGGCTACAGACACACAGCGTGTATATTCACAAACCAAATTTAAGCATTTTATATGTGACCAAATAAATCCTAAATGAGTAATAATGTAAGAAGTCCAGACACACTAAATCTATTAGAAGAGAAAGTGGGGAAAATCCTCAAACTCATCAACACAGGTAACAACTTCATGTACAGAACACCAATGGCTCAGGATTTAAGACCAACAATCAAGAAATGGGAACTCATGAAACTGAAAAGCTTCAATAAGGCAAAACACAGTTGTCATTTGAAAAAAAAAACCAGCAACCTACAGATTGGGAAAAAATCTTCACCAACCCCACCACATCTGACAGAGTGCTAACATCCAAAATTTACAAAGAACTCAAGAAATAAAATGCCAACAAACTAAATAATCGAATCAAAAATGGGAAACATCCATTTGGCTTAAAATTGCATGATTTAATTTTTTCTGATAGCTGAGTAGTATTCCATTGTGTAGATGTACCACAGTTTTTTAAAAACCCATTCTTCAGTTGAGGGACATCTGGGTTGTTTCCAGTTTCTAGCTATTACAAATAAGGTTGCTATGAACATAGATGAGGAAACTTCCCTGTGATTTGTTGAGGAATCATTTGGATGATTACCCAGAAGTGGAATAGAGAAGCTCATCCTGAGTGAGGTAACCTAGACTCAGAAGGATGCTCATGACATCTATTCACTCATAGTTGGATTTTAGCCATAGAGTTCATGATAACTATACTACAACCAATGCACCAAAGGGAACATGAACATAGACTTTTTTTCCTGTCAATGAGACACTTTGCCCTAGTGGTGCTGCCTTGTAGGTCCCCGGTGTACGAGGAGGCTCTTGGACCTCATATGTTTGCTGAACTGAGTCAGGAGACTGTTATGTAGGGACACTCCACTCCAGAGGAGTGGGATGGAAGGGATAGGGGTAGATTGTGGGATATCAGACTGGGAGGAGTATAGAAAGGACACTGTGATGGAGAAGTAATCTGAAGTAATAAATAAATATTAAAAAGAAGTCACCATAGCCCTGTACTATGTATGATGCTATGACAAATCCATATTATTGAGTTCAATTCTCTATGGGCAATGCAAAGGGGAAGAGTCAACACAGACAGTGCTTTGACAACACAGAATTAACTGGAAACTAGGGAATGTGATGTTCTTTAAACTAATATATGTTGTTCATTTACATGAATATTTGTTGATGTCTGTTAAAGAGTTGCAATACATCAATGTCTCAGAAATAAACTATCGAAGGCAACCTCATAGAGGCTCCATCAAGGAGACCTCTTCAAATTTGTCTTCCAATATCTTTTACTCTAGTTTCTCACATGTCCACTTTTAGAATTGTTAGGACAAGAGTCAAACATTTCCAGAATATAGGTTGACTGCTCTGTCCCCTTCTCTTACTCAATCTCCCACAAATGCTTAAAACCAAATTGAAAATTTCAAAGACCAAGCATTTTTATATCCCTCACCTGATAGCATCCTTTGGTTACTAGATGAAGGCTGTTATAAAACTTAAAACCACAGGTGTAATGCCCATCCAATGCCAGGCTGAAAAAAAAACCACACTGTAACACAATTTTTGAGTCCCTCACATGGAAGAGGTATATTACATGGTGTGAAATGTTATATAGCAGTCATTAATGTCTAACTGAGTAGCAGGATGAATGCAACACAACACAGTAGAAAACTGTTTTAAGTAGACAGTAAGGGGCTCAGTGCACTTTTTGTCTACTACTTATACCATTATTTAGATTATTTAAGAGAAAATATCTAATGCAACTTTACTGTCATCAAAATCAAATCAAGGCAATGGTGAAAATCAAAAGTTAGGGGAGTAAAGTTTTTCATAGGAACAGAGGGAAGATTTTCTTGACAATTAATGATGCAAGTGGAGAGAACAGAATAATATTAGATGAAGCCCGAGAAAGAAATTTATACCCAGAGAAGGAATGGATGCTCTACCCTCCTTGTCTTCTTGTCCTATTTGTATTGCAATCTTGTATTCTGTATAACTATGAAACTCTGTATCTCATAAGAATGACCCTTTACTTCAACAAATTTTTTCATGTCTTTTGTTTATATCGTTTATTTGCTATTTAAGCGTCAACTGATATTTCATAGAGTTGTAGGGTTATAAATCAGAAAATGCTTTGAATATATTACAGAAAGGGTAAATGACTATGTCAAGCAGGTTAGAGTCCGACTCTAACATTACTTGGATGTAATGAGTTTCTTGATGGAAAGAGATAAGCATTGATATCCACAGTAACAATTGATATCACTTTGTAACTAGCACTTAAAGCTTAAGGTCCACTGATCTGAATATAATCAATCATAATAAAATTTTAATTGAGGAAAGGACAAAATGCATAATTATGATGGTAAGGAGTCACAGTATGATAATTATCAAGAAGCACATGAACAGAAATAATGAGGCCGAGACCTGGAAGGCCTTCAAAGTTTTTTTTTGAGAAGAAGGGAAAAAGGATAGTGAAGCTAATTAGACAGTCAGAGAAATATTTGGTCTGGTTAAAAGAACTTGGAGTTCCTTGGTTTCAATATTGACTTATATTTGTTTTATATGCATGAGTGCTTGGCCACCATGTATGCCTGTGAATCCCATTAATGCAATAATTATGGAAACCAGAAAGGATATCAGATACCCTGGAACTGTAACTATATAATTCTTGTTAGTCACTAAGGGTCTGTAGGCAACAAACTTGAGTATGTAAGATGAACACTCAGTGCTATTAAGAGTTGATTTATCTACAGAATAAATTGAGAGTTTGAGTGTATATTTTTGTCAGAATGACATAGATTACATGCCTCAGAACCTTTTATCTTGCGTTAGAATTGGTGATGTTTGACAATGTGAGATGCTCATTTTGTCTTCACTAACAGAAGAGAATTTGCACTATGAGTGGGTTACCCAAATGAACATATTTCCATATACAGTTTCCTTCATAAAAATGTGGGTTTGGAATTAAAAATATATCCTCAAATGTGAAACTTCTGGCTTTAATTAGCACAGAGCTGAGAGAAGTATAAAATCCATAAAATATCGAAACCTTAGTGTCTGATGTGAAGGTGTCAAGAAAACATACAACACAATTTAAATATAAGGAACAGATCTAAACAAATTATTTTGAAAAGAGGAAAGTTAATTATTTTTAACTTTTAATTAATTGTCAAAAATTAAATTATTGAGAAACTTAAATAAAGACAATTAGAGCATATTTAGTAATCAGGGAAATGCTAATAAAAATGACTTTGATATTTTATCTTACATCTGTGAGAATTGCCAGGATCAATGAAAATAGTGAAAAACTATGCTGGCAAGGATGTGAAATAATGGCTACACTCAGATGCTGTCAGGACTAACATGGAACAGACACTATGGAGATCAATGTGGGGTTTCCTCTAAAAGATGAGAATATATCTAGTATAACATCTAATTATAACATATTTATATTAGTATCATCTTCTTTTTATGAGTATAAAGTACACTCCTTCTATAGATATAGATATAGATATATAGATATAGTCTTCCACACAAAACAAATCTATGTTTTTCTGTCTTTATTACAAGTATTAATTAAAGTGCCTAGGCTCATAAGATTGATCATAAGTGACTTATACAGTTTCAACTAAAACATATCCTTCAAAAACTATCTAGTAGATAAATCTACATCAAGCAGTAATCAGGGCACACCTATGCTAAATAAGGGAAACAATGAGATCTTTGTGGTGAGTTGAAGGACATCATGAAAGGTCACTGTAAAGCAAACAGTATATCATGTAACTTGATCCCAAAAGTTAGTAAGTGAATAATCAGAATGAGCCTTTACCTTGTTCCATATGAGTATGAAGTTCTAGATTTTAAATATTAAAATATTTTTCTGTTAACCTATTAAAACACTGTACTAAACTACTTTGATGTATTGCCTGTCTGTAAGTAATATTCTGAGATTTGGTTTTTAATCAATATTATTTGGGAAAACTTTCAATTATTGTCACAACACTTGTTATATCAGGAATAAGGATAGAAGTAGTATTTATTTTTGGTGAGATAACAATCTTCAGAAAAATGACTTGCACCTTGAAAATTGTATTCCATAGCAGCTGGATAAGTTAGGATGGGGGGCGGTGAGTAATTATATATGCTTCTTAGCAAATGCAATGGCTGGAGTGACTAACCAGGAAGGTAATATGCATGAACTGGTTTAGAAGAAACCTGTGTTGGTGTTTCTTAACTACATAACATGCCTAATGTTTTAACATGTTAGTTATATTACTTCTGGTTGACTGGCAGAGATAAAGTTTTTTTGGTCCAAGGAATTATGACTCCAACATGGTATGTCCTTAAGTAAGGCAATATTACAATTGTTTTGAACTAGGACTCAGACAAGACATAATATCAGAGTTCAAAGGTCTTCATCTTCATTAAGTGTTATGTTTCCATACATAATTGGTCAAAAATGTATTATAAGAACAGAATTGAATACAAATCCCCTGATATGTGTGCATGTACTGCTTTAATTTCAAGTCCCACATAAAAGTATGAGGTAAACAGATGCATTAAGGAAGAGAGATTAGAAAGAGCATAAAGAGAAAATTTGATTGGAAGATACATTTTTTATTGGGAACAATGAAGACCAAAGTTCCAGTACTGTTGTTCTTAGAAACAGACAGCAATCTTTAGAATAGTTAAGGTTCTTGTTGATGTTTAGGTAGAAAAATGAGTACTTTCCTGTTTTTCAAAAGGAGAAGAAAATAAAGTATATAAGAAATAGGAAAAAACCTAAACAAACCAAGGAAGAATGCAAATGCAGATGGAAGATAAGCCATTGAGCCTTGAGGAGCTGAGATTGTTTTATTTTACCTTTAAATGTGGAAATTATAGGGCTATATTAGGCCTAAATATTGACCATGGGAGAGAAATTATGAAAGAATTTTGCAGAAAAATTTGACTCTTGTCATGGAGATAGATTTATGCATAAGCCGATAGTCTTGCTTGATTAAAATATGTAGCTGAAATAAGATAAAATATAATTAGTAAACACGTGAAATTATAAAAGTAGTAATAAAATATATTTTATGAAAGAATACATGTCTAACATGTTTAAATATGATTCTTCAGAAGAGAAATCATACTTAACTAGATGTCAATAGATTATGTTTACAATCGGAAAGTTCCAAACCATCACAATATAGCCTGGAACCTCCATCTGCACCTTACCCACAGACATGACCATATCATGTTTCATACCGGTTCTGTATTGTTTTATGTATTCTTCCTAAAATTCAACATCTTTTGCCATGTTTAAAACTACTTACTACAAGCATAAATTATAATTGTCAACTTTAAGAATCAGCAAAAATTTTCTTTTCTCTGTAAACCCTCATCATAATTTATTCCACAATAATGATTAACTTTCCATGCTTTGATCAATATTACAGGCTTTACAATGATTTTAATATTGACACACTATTTTTGTTCCATATCTAATTTAAATAAATTTAGGGTATCTCCCATTAACATTTATTATTTCTTTTATTTCTGGTATTCTGTCATTAAAGTCTCAGTGTTGGTCTATGAAAGCCATCATTTTACAGGGGATTATATCTCAGAGAGATGTTAAATAAACATTGTAGTAGGAGAGGTAGAAGTTAAAATCATCTTTGAAATTCCTATAATCCTTTTTCCATTGTATGGTTTTGGTTTCTTTGTCATAAATTAAGTGACCATAGTTGTGTGGGTTTATTTCTGGGTCCCTGAGTGTAGAGGAAATATTTAATTTTCTTTCCATTTAATTTGATATTGGATACTGGCTTGCTCTATATAGCCTTTATTATTTCTGGGTATGGTGTTTTTATGCCCACTGTCTTCAGGCCTTGTAGCATGAAGGATTTGCCACATGCTTTTTCAGTGTATAGCGAGTAATGTCCCTGTTTTTCGTAGATGAGTAATAGTCCATTGTTTAAATGTATCATATTTTCTTTATCTACTCCAGTTCAAGGACATCCAGCTTGGTTCAGATTCTGGCTATAATAAATAAAGATATTGTGAACATAGTGGAGCAAGGGTCTTTTTGATGTGGTTGAGCACTTTTTGGGTAGTTGCCAAGGAGTGGTATAGGTGTATCTTGAGGTAGAACTCTTCTGAATTTTCTGAGTAACTCCAAGATTGAACCAAATGGAAGAAAAAAAAGGTTCTTTATATTGTTAGTCTAACTGGATATTTCCATATAGAAGAATGCAAATAGGTCCATATGTATCACTCTATACAAAATTAGAGTCCAAGTGGATCAAAGATAATCAATGTAATTCCTGATAATTGATCAATATGGTGGAAAGATTCCCAGTGATAGATTAATTTGGAGTGTCTTCAGAGATAAATGGAGATACAAGGAAATTCAAGTTGTTATGGTTGTTCTGTCATAGTTTGATAGGACAGTAAATTGCAGAAGACACATTTAGAAAATAGGGGCAATGCCTATCTTATGATGCTTTTAGTCAAACTATCATATGGATATTTTAAAGTACACCTGGAAGAGAGGACAGTGATGTTGGAGAAGTATTTGTTGTTAGTGAGTTGAAATCTTCAGGAATAAATCTCATGTACCATGAAATTTCGAACCATGCCTGAAGGATAAGGTAGTAAGAGAAACAAAAGTAATCATACATACTAGTTAGCAAACACAAGAGAGCAACTAAGCAGGAAAGAGATGCACATGTCCTGTTCATTAGAGTCCTGTGTTGATCAGTCTCTTAAATAATAACATGCTTAATGTTTTAATGTGTTACTTGTATTACTTCTGGTTACTGACATAGATACAGGTCTCTTTCTCTGGGGAATTCTGATTCCATTGTGGCATTTCCTTAAGTCCTTCACTATTCTAGTCATGCTGAACTAGTGCACAAACAAGTATTCCAAGAGTTCAGAGACTTTATTTATTAAGAGATTTTGAGTCTCTAGAAAATTCTCCAAAAATATAACAACAGAATTGAATCAAAAACCTCTGATTTGTGTATGTATACTATTGTAAATATAAAAGTGTGAAGTAAACAGATGTATTAGAGAAGAATGGAAAGCACATAGAGTAATGCTAATTGTAGTATACTTTGGATATTGGGAGCAATAAAGACCAAGGCTCAAGTACTCTTGCTTTTAGACAACAATGACAATGTTTATAAGACTAAAATATGAGAAAGCCCCATGAGTAGTTAACATAAATGCTGAGGCTTAGGTAAAAAATTGAGTACTACAATAATTTTAAGGGGGAGAAACAATAGGAAATAGGAATTAAGGTATGAAACAATAGGAAAAAAAAGCAAGCAAACTTAGGAACAAGCCAAGTGGAGGTGGAAGCTGAGGGTTGAAACTTGGAGAGCTTAGAAAACGTTATTTTATCCTTAAGAATGGAAATTGTAGAAGCATAGTAAGCCCAAGTTTTAGCCATGGGAGAGAAAGAATTTTCTTGCAGAAATTATAAAGAGATTATATTGAAATGTAACTTGTCTGCATTCTATTCAAGGAGCATTCATTACCAAAGAAGTATTGGTTAGTCGCTAAGCAATTGTCTATTACATGGCTTAAACTGATATTTCCTAAATTTTGTCATTCTATTTACCATAATATTCTTCTTCCTTCTCTCAAATTGTTAGGTGTATCGACTCCCTCTTTCCAGAGTTAAATTAGAGATACAGCAGTAAACAAACACTTGGGAGTTGAGGATTAAGAACTTTTCTCTAGATGTGTGGTTGGTGAAGACCTTTTCCCAGGCTGTGGACTGCTGTTTTGTTCTAATAACAGTGTCCTTTTCCTTAAAGAACCTTTCAGTTTCATTAGGTCCCATTTATTGTTTGTTGGTCTTAGAACCTGAGCTGTTGATGCTCTGTGCAGGGGGTTGTCACCTGTGCCAATGAGTTCTAGAATTTTCCCCTCTTTCTCTTGTATTATTTTTAGTGTGTCTGATTTTATGTTAAGGTCTTTGATCCACTTGGAATTAAGTTTTGTGTGAGATGACAAATATGAGTTTATTTGCATTCTTCTCCATATTGACAACCAGTTGGACCAGCACCATTTGTTGAAGATACTTTCCTTTTTCCCTTCAACAGTTTTGGCGTCTTTGTCAAAAATTAAGTGAACATATGCATGTGGATTTATTTGTGGGTCTTCAATTACATTGATCAACTATTCTTTTTCTGTTTTAGTACTGTTATTATTGCTAGTGCTCTGTAGCATGGCTTGAAATGAGGGATGTTGATACCTTCAGATTTTTTTATGTTTGTTCATTACTCCAAGTGAGATCTGCATCCAAGTGCACTCTTTCTACCCCTCCAGTTTTCACCCTCCCATCCTCTCCTCCCTCTTGTACCCATTCTACTCCTCCTTTGTGGAGTGTTCCTACATATTAGCCCCTCTCATTTCAGCGGTCATATGAGGGCTAAGAGCTTCCTCTTGCACTGGGAACACACAGGGCAGCACCCCTGGGGCAAATTATCCCGTTAATAGGTAACAAAGTCTATATTCTTGATCCTTTTAGTGTGTTGGTTGTAGGCTAGTTATCCTGTATTATATGGCTAAAATCCAATTATAAGGGAATCAATGCCATGTGCATCTTTTTGAGTCTGCGTTTGCTCACTGAGGATGAACTTTTCTAGTTCTATCCATTTGGCTGTGAATTGTATGATTTCCTTGTTTCTGATAGATAGCTGGGTTGCATATTCCATTGTGTAAATATACCATAAATTTTTATCCATTTTTTTGGTTGAGGGACATCTCGGTTGTTTCTAATTTCTAGCTGTTAGAAATAAGGCTGCTATGAACATAGATGAGGATATGTCCTTGTGGTATGTTTTTTTAATGATCAGGATTGATTTAACGATTCTTGGGTTTTGTTTTTCCATTTGAAATTGAGAATTGTTCTTTCAAGATCTGGAAAGAATTGTGTTGGCATTTTGATGGGAATTGCAATGAATCAATAGATTGCTTTTTGTAGGATGGGCATTTTTATTATATTTGTCCTAACTATTCATGTGCATGGGAGATCATTCCATCTTCTGATATTCTCTTCGATTTCTTTCTTCAAGGACTTGAATTTCTTGTTGTACATGTCTATTACATGCTTTATAGACAGTTACCTCCAGGTATTTTATATTATTTGTGGGTATTGTTTTTTTTGTTTTGTTTTCTTTATTTTTTATTTCTTCAAGTTACATCTCAATCGCAGTCCCCTCCCTATTCCCTCCTCCAGTCCCACCATCAACCACCCATCCTCTTCCCCTTTTTTTTTTCTTTTAAGTTTAAGGTATATCTTATTTCCCCCTACATTTTCCCCTTTCAGTCCAACAAATGGCTCTTTCTCTTATAATAATAAATACAATACAAAACAACAGAGGTAATTAGGCCACAGTTATGAGGGTTATATGGCTTAGTGTGCATTCCCAATGTCCAGTCCATATTTATTTGGTACCTGACTTTAACATTCCACTATCTAACCATCTCCATGAGTTTAAAGTTCTATATCTAACTCAACATTCATACCAACTTGCAACACAATTTTAAAAGTATCTTCTTAGATCTATAACACTCTCTTGACTCCTAAACAACTCAAAATTTAATTATGAGACTCTAGCTATCTGTTCTTCAACCACCTCAGAGACCTGACAGGGATAAATATATCTGATTTTATAGGAAGTACAGGGCCTGCAGCTTCCCAAACTAAGAAATGACATACCAGTGGCTGCCTGGACAGTTCCCATTTTCTCTCCATACATTACAGCATCGCTCTTCAGTCGTTTGGCCCCGCTTCTCTGACAGACATTGATTGTAGAGCAGGGGTTATGAAGGACTTACCTACCCTGTCTTGGCAGAGCTAGGCTGTCGATTTACCTGCTTCCAGGTTTTGTTCTTTTTGGACAGCATTCTGTCTACATTTGGAGCAAGGGAGTTTTCCTACCAAGAGATAGGCTTGCGACTAATTCAATCATCTCCCACTGGAGATTCTTCGATGCTCATCTTCTACTTGGAGGAGAATAGGGGGTGCTGTCAGGAGTTGATATGTCTTGATATAAAAAACATCTAAAGTTACAAAAACATCTTTGAATGCCATATTCTGCAGATCTCTTGAGGTTTTTGAAGAGGCCCTATCTATCTCTTATATTATGATAAGCAGATGCTGCTTGTCTCGTAGCAGGTTTATTTCTGATTAGCTTAGCAAGTAACTATAATAGGCTGTCATAGTACCTCACAGAATGACCGGCTTGCATAAACATTAGTTTGCATTTCTTAATTATCCTAAACAATTTATGAAAATTAGTAGTAAATGGCCGAAGAATCACATTTCATTTTTTTCTTACCTCCTAACCCTTCCATCCTATTTCTCTGGGGTGGGGTGTCCTTATATAATAGTCCCTCATCTCAGTTGAGAGGTTGTATGAGGGTCAAGAGCCTCCTCATTCATTGGGGGTCTGCAAAGCAGTACCATTAGTGAAAAGTGTCTCATTGCCCAGAAGAGAGAACTATTAAACAAACAAACCAATAAGCAGACAATGTGGGTATTGTGAAAGGTGTTGTTTCCTTAATCTCTTTCTCGGTCCATTTATCATTTTTGTACTGAAGGGGTACTGATTTTCTTAATTTTTTTGTGTTTTACCACATTGCTTAATAAGTTTATTAGCTGTAGAAGTAAAGAACACTTTGACTCACATTTGTTAACGTGTCATCACTACTCACGAGGTATTTCCTTGTAAATGACTCCTTGTTATTTTTAATGTTATTTTGGTAGAAATCTGATAAATTAAATTTAATTACCATGCTTTTTAATAATTTCACCATAATATTCACAGATAAAATATGTGGAAATTGATGAAGCAGAAAGAGTTTTCTGATGAGAATAGAGATAATCTGCTGTCTGCTGAGTAAAAAGGCAATCTAGAGCGAATTTGCAATAGCTCCAAGAAAAAACAAATTTAATCTCTCTTGCAGCAAAAAGCATCAATTCTAATTTTGGTCTCATAATTTTTCAAAGAAGTATGACTGTAATTGGCATGTTATGGCAAAATGAAGTTTTACATCTACCTAATTTTACCAAGGGTCTAATAAATCCATTTTCATTACCAATTTATATTTTTGGTTATTTTTGAGTGTACAGCTATACAACTAAATTATATTAACAGTTTGTGTTTGTCCATGTTGGAGGAAAAGTCAAAATTAGCCAATTCTAGTGTGTGAAATGGAAGAGGACATTACTAACTGCTGGTATCTTCTTCCTTCTTCCTTACTGCCAAAAGGCAGTTGTCCATAAGCACATTTGTTACTAAATTGTAAGGGTCAAAGACTGGGATATGAAACTCTAAGTGTTCAAGTCAGCAACTTACTGTACTAAGACTAGGAAAAAACAAAACAAAATCAACATGGCATTGTGGAAAGCCAATAGAGTATATTCAGACTCTGGTGAAACTGCCATTCCACATATCGATGTGAAATCTCTCCTTGTTTATTATCAACCCAGAAACACATGTTTTGGACAACTGGATTCTTGGGGTCCGGACAAAGGGTGAGGGGACCTTCAGCCAATATCAGGGTGTGCCACAACTGAAAGCCTTCAGTCATTCTACAAACTGTATGAAGTCCCTCACAAAAGGGCTGAACAAAAACAAAGTAAGAAAAGTAGATACTGCATCTTTTAGAGTGTAGAGGATAGAGTCTTCAGGCCAAGGAGCAGACACCTTTTTTTCTCTTCACACCAGGGATTCTGTTGCCCACAAAACAGGGTACAAGTTGTTGTACTCTATCTCCTGTTGGGGAGTTCCAGTCTTGTCCATTATCAAGCCATAAGTGTTGTCTCTTCCAACAGAATGTCCAGACTATGTTTATCTAGGCAGAAAGGGTGGAGAATGGATTGGGGGACTAATATCTTTAGGATGAACAGTCAGGAAGGAGAGTTTGGAGAAAAGTTTCTTTTCAATGCCAAGTGTCAGAGCTCTTTTAGCTAAGCATGCAGAAGACAGAAGTGTAGTCCTAACCCTTTCATGCAACAGAAAATTACATATTTTTTACCTGTGCTGGGAGCACTGGCCTGGGCAGCTTTAAGAACTTCGAGCTCCTGGAGCCAGGCAGGTGGCCTGTGAGTCCTGTAGCTATTGGATGTACAGTCAGCAACCAGCCATCCCAGATGAACTGCAATGGGATGTTCAGGAGAGGGAACAGAAATTCAGTGCCTCTTGGCAAGCTTCAGAAGAAGCCACTGAAGTGATAAGCAGTGGGGATTGAGATATGCGCCTGTCTTGGCATGGAGTGACTTCGAATCAGGAGGCATCTGTCTCTGTGCATGCCTGACCAGGCAGGCAGTGTTGGTGGTTGTGGGAGCAAATAGTTCATGAAAGGAAGAAGATGCTGTCTTTCCAAGCCCCAAATAAACAAACAAGTCTCAGATGGTGATGGTGGAGGAATGGATAAAGAGGGTTTACTTTGTGAATCAGGGACATATAAAACTTTGTTCAGTGGGGAATGTTTTGAGGATGAATGTTTTTGATTTGCTGGGGCTAAGAGTGCCAGGGATACTGCTTTAGCATGGTACAGTACCTGCAGAAATCCCCAAGTGTTCACTGGGCAGGTTTCTTATCAGGAAAGGGTTTGGCCTGTAATTTCCCTGAGGGTGATAGGACACTTCTTACAGAATCTGGAATTTCCCTAGATTAGATTTAAGAGGAGGGTATGCTGTAAAAGGGAATCTGTCACTTAACACTGAGGACAAATCCTTTCCAGTAATGCCAGGCTTCATCTTTGACAACAGAATTTCCCCACAGATAACCACATCCATTTTGGAATAAACACTTGGGATTAGAATAAACAAGAAAAGAGGGCTTCACTATATGGCAGTTCTGCTCATACCACGTTCTTTCCATTGCAAAATATCATTGAATATACTGTATTCTGTTCTACAAAGTGGTCTGAAAATATGTTAGAGTTGTGTGATATACTTTCCTAAGAACTAAATCCTCTTCTTAGCACTTGGGCTGCACATTTTCCTACCATATATTTGTCATATTTAAGCTGTGACATCCAATCAAATCTCTGTCACTCAGAAATAACAGTGTGATAAAATAAATTGTCTTCTTTTTACCTTGAACAGTTATTTTGTTAATATTTTGGCATTCTGTTTGTGAATAGAGGTTTGGAGACTATGATTTCTATAGAACTTTTATAGTTACAAAGACTTTCAATGATAGTTTTACATTCATGTAATATTTTCTGGAGGCATGGAATATATGAAGTTTGTTTTAGTGTAGAAAGTATAGTCTGTAGAAAGAATCCTAGTGGGCTAATCCTTTGTGTTAACTTTCCGAGAGTGCACCATTAATTCTCTTTTTTATGGATATAATCATTCTTGTGAGTCATGTTTCTGTTAAAAATTTCTTTATTAAAGATAATCACATTCCATGCTATGGTTGATATCCTTTAAAGCATTGTCTGTAACATGTTGTGTGCACATGATTTTACTACTTGCACATAAGCATTTCAAAGATGCTTTTTGCAAGTATCTCTCCTAAGATATTTTATTTAACATCTTTCTTTTATCTAAGCCTCTGTAAAATGCAGGCTTTCGTAGACCAACACTGAGACTCTAAAAAGGTGTTAACAGAAATGAAATTATTTATAAATGCTAACAGGATGTACCCAAAATTTTCTTGGATTTAGATATGTAAAAAAACCCACTAAGTGTCAAATTGGACGTTATTACTTAAACTGTAATTTTGATCATTCAATAGTTATATTAATAAATATTGAAATATAAATAATGTGGAGTGTTTGCAGATAAAAGAATATTTATTCTGACCTTTGTATCATGTACATTATAATTCATATTCTGATTCCTAACTTTAAGTGTGACAATATAGACTGACTCAGAGGAAGACAAAGAAGATACAAAACAATATATAACCAATGTGAACCATTATGGATCATTCTTATGGTTAAAGTGAGGATAAAGCTTCCAGCCAATATTCTGATACATGGATCCTTCTGTTGTTTGGAGCTTTCAGTTCATAAGCATTAGCTTTAGGTATTTGATTAAGTATGATTTCTGTTTTGATGTAGCATTCAGACACAATATTACCTCTGCAATTTCTGTGTTTAACATAAAATAAAACATTTTCAGCTCTTCAAGATTCAATCTTTCAACTTCCACCTACATATGGTTTGTGTAGAGTCTGTGTGTTTTCTCTTATTCCTTTCATATGAATTTCTTTTAAGAATATTGAAGTACTCACTATTATACCTAAACACTAGCATGAACTTCAGCTACTCATGAACCTTTGTCATTTTTAGACTATTAAACATTGTAGTCTTTGTTGAAGAATAGTACTAGAACCTTGATTTTCCTTATTCCCAATAACCAGATTATATAACAATTATACTTATTCTTTATGTACTTCTTCGTCTCTCTTCACCTATTACATCTGTTTACCTCATAATTTTATAGTGGGACTTGGGATTACAACAATTGTTATTAACACAAATACCAGAGGATTTGTATTGACTTCTGTTCCTCTGATATGTATTTTGGCCAGTTATCTATGGTAACTCATGACCGCATAATGAACACAGATATTGAACTCAGAGTGAGCTAATCTAGACCAAGAAAGACACATATCAACTTTAGCCATATAATACAGGATAGCTATCCTACAATCAATAGACCAAGGGGAGCAGGAACATGGACTTTGCTAACTGTTAGTGGAAAACGTCACTCTAGTGGATCTGCCGTGTAGGCCACCAGTGCAAGAGGAAGCTCTTAGCCCTCATGTGATTGATGAACTAACGGGGGGGGGGGTGATATGTGTCCACTCCAGACCAGAGAAGTAGAATGTGAGGGGTAAGGGGTAGAAGATGGGAATGTGGAACTAGGGGGAGTGGAGGGAGTTGGTTGTGATAAGATATATGTGAATTAATAAATAAACATACATTTATAAAAACAACTATTGAACTCTAGCATTGTTTCTTGTCTGAGTACTAGTTCAAAATAACTGTAATCTTGACATACTTTATGACATACCATGTTGGAATCAGAATTCCTTAGAGGAAAAAAGCCTAGCATCTATTCCGTTGAACCAGAAGTAATATAAATAACATGATAAAACATTATGCATTTAATTTACTTAAGAGAGCCTCCAACACAGAGACTTTATAAACCAGGACGTGCATCTCTTGCCTGGTTAGTCACCCACTCTCGTGAATTTTCTAAGAACCGATATAATTACTTTATTTCCATCTTTTTTAATTGAAAAAAATTATTTTGTGAATTTCACATCATGCACCCTATGCCCTCCCCTCTCCAACCTCCCCCAGACCCACCTTCTTCCATTGCAATGTGACCCAGAATAAAAATATAATAGCTCATTGTGGAAGCTGCAGTGTATCTCAGTATGTCCCACAATATTCCCCTTTGTGTACACATTCTGCTTGCCAATGTTCATTTTAATGTTTCCTTGGTGTGATATGAGTTCCCTGGTTTTCTCTACTCATTCAGTACTGGAACCTCACTGAACTCCTCTCAGATATGCTATAACTGTCTTGTGTCATAGAGATCCTGCAGTTCTGGGATGTAAAATTGACTTCTTTATGTACAGCAGCAGTTGATCCATGGGATAGATGTTGGGGTGGGCCAACTCAAAGCCATGGTACTGGACCTCCAACCCCCAATTGTATGGCCAGTTCTTCTATGGAAAGGTGGATGGGCTGTTCTTTTGAGTGCTGCAGCATGTGAGGGGCAGGGAGAGCTTCCTGCTCTTGTGACCCCATCTGTGCCAGATCTCCTGTTGGTCAGTGGTGGTGATGGAAAAAGGGAGGGTAGGGCATCCTTCCTTAGTCAACACCGCCACATAGCAGACAGAAGGCAGGGCTGGATCTTCCACACTCATTCCTCAGGGATGGCATACCCACAGCCGCCACAACCAGGGCTATGCAGAATTCTTCTACTTTCTGGTTTGTTTCTTGTCCTGGGAGACCATGTGGTGCTTGCCTGGTACTGGTCTAGTAGTCATCTCACGCTATCCCATGGCGCCAAAATGGTGTTGGTGTCTAGCTTGCTTTTTTATTTTCAGGAATGTTAGGCTACTATTCATGCACATGTTCATAGGTCAGAACACTGAATGTAGATATATACCCTCTCCTCTCTGCAACCTACTGATGCACATATGACATAGCATTCACATCTGCAATGCCACTACGGGCAGGTTTTGCACCTTCTTAATTTCTCTTCCTGGTATGGTTTATGGTTTTCATGGCAAATACCATTTATTCCTGAAGATTGTTATGTCAATGACATCAAATGTTTGTGTTAAGATCAGTTTATCTATTACTTTTAGATACTTCAAGACATAATTATGATAGTTTGACCCTTAACCTCCCATGATAGCAATTCTACCTCTTATATCTCTTAACACTCTAAATGTTACTGTCTTTTCACAAAATGACAGACAAACCATAGTTTTCTTACATCTCCATTCAGGTCTGAAGAAACTCCAAACTTGATCTCTTATCATTTCAATATTTCTAACTCCTTAATAACTTATTTGAAAAAGGTAGGAATAAGAAAGCCCAAATAAATATAGAAATTTCTACCTTCTAATTTACAAACTTCTTGTAATCCTATCAGTGGCACATGTTGCTTATACAAACAATCACTGATATTATTTCACATTCTTATTGTCCCTAATAATAACTGGCAAATTTCATGCAATAGAAGGAATATTTGAAGGCTTACTACCCAACAAGGTTGTCAGGTGACCACTTTTATAATCAAATACTTACAGAAACAAATGGAGTAACGATTAAGGACAAGTAATTTCACTCTTCTGAAATGAAGGAATTTCATTTCACACAGAGAAAGAGGCAGAGTTTTCAACCAAAAAATTAACTGCTATGTTAATGTCTCTTTTAAAATGCATAATCTTTATGAAAACCTTTACATCATTTCAAGTCATGTAAATACTTTAAAAAGTTATCTGCTATTTATCTCCTTATTTATTGTACAACAAATGAATGGTAGTGACTGGAATCTCCCACAAATCACAGTGATTAAAATATATTCTTAGAGTATTACTTGCATACTGGTAATACACTGTAATAGAAAATATAGAGCATTATAAAACGGGAAAACACAAAAGTATTTTAATATTCAAAATCTGGAAACTTACTCTCATATGAAACCATCAAATGCCTTATTATGATTATTCACTCAATAAATTTTTATTTATTTATTTATTTATATTTCAAAATGAATTTTTATTACTTTAGCTACCTTAAAACATAATGCCTTATTTACCAAAATCAAGCCTACTCTCTATTAATCATTAATTTTGTTATAATGCTTATATTTTGCTCGTAAACCATCACTTTGCCTGGAAGTGGTTTTTCCAAATATGTGCTGTAGAAGGCAGAGTGTGTTGGAAACACTCTACCACTTTGTAACAGTGCAGTGTTGAGCTTTAGCAACAGACAAAATTAAAATTTTTCACAATAACTACTGCCTATGTTTAAATGAAGGTTCAAGCAAAACTTAGACGGCTATATAGTACACAGCACTGACAATAATGTCAAGGAGTTTATATGTGTAGTTTATGTTGAACTACACAAAAAGATATAATCTTGATATTACTAGAATATTCATTCATATTTGTAATTAGGAAATGGAACAATAGAAGCAGAGATTACAGAGGTTAAAATGTATCTTTCAGGACATTGGTTGTAATTGCTGTCCTATGCATTTTTATTTATGGCTGTATGTGTGCCTATTTGTGTTTTATATGTCTTGGGTGCATACAGGTGCCTATGGTGCTCAGAGCGTGTTGGAACTCCCAGACCAGTGTTATAGGCAGTTACAAGGCCCCTGACTTTGGTGCTGAGAACTGAACTTGGGTTTTCTGCAAGATCAGTAAATGACGACCACTAAGACATCTCTGTACTAGCAGACATTAAATCTTTGCTTTTAATGTAGATGGACCTACACCAGCAACTATATGGACAGTACAATTTTCAGTTGCTAGGTTATTAAATTTGAAAAGAAAAGTTACATCTTGATCCCAGTCTCCTCCCTCCTCCCCTCCCATGCTTCACTCCCCCTTCCTCCTATCCTTCTCCTTGAGTGACATGATAGGACACATAACATCCCCCATCAGTTCATCAGTCACATGAGGGCTAAGAACTTCCTCTTTCTCTGTGGCTGAATGTGTCAGTTCAGCTAGAATAAAACGTCCCACTGACAGGGATCAAAATCCATGAACTCTCCCCCCATTTGCTAAGGGAATCTGTGTGAATACCTAGTTGTATGTCATCTACATTTTTGTGGGGGGACTAGGTCTAGTCTAAGCTTTCTTCTTCTTGTTCTTCTTCTTCTTCTTCTTCTTCTTCTTCTTCTTCTTCTTCTTCTTCTATACTACTTCTTTGTTAGTGTTTCAATCCCCATAAGCATCTAGGGGCCTAGACTGGTTGGATATGTTGATCTTCATGTAGTGATTATGACCCCTTTCTCTCTAGTCCTCCTCCCTCTCTTGTAAAGGATTACAAGAGATCTACATAATGTTTGACTGTGTCTCAGCATCTGTTTTGATCTTCTGCTGGGTGGAATTTTTCTTAGGAGAGTTATGCTCAGTTCCTGTTCCTTTGGGTTTGTGGGTTATAGTATAATTATCCTGTACTGTATGACTAAAATCCAGTTATAAGTGAATACATGCCATGTGTATCTTTCTGGGTCTGCCTTACCTCACTCAGGATGAGCTTTTTTAGTTCCATACATTTGTTTGCAAATTGCATGATTTCCTTGATTTTGATAGCTGAGTATTATTCCATTGTGTAAAAATACCACAGATTTTTGTCTATTTTTCAATTACAGGACATCTGGGTTGTTTTCAGTTTCTGGCTGTAACAAACAAAGCTTCTATGAACATAGTTGAACTGATGTATTTGTGGTTTGGTGAAGAAGCTTTTGGATACATATGCCCAGGATTGGTATGGGTGACTCTTGAGATAGAGCTACTCCCAGTTTTCTGAGATAGCACCAAACGGATTTCCAAAGTGGTTTTACAAGTTTGCATTCCCACCAGCAATAGAGAAGTGTACCCCTTTCTCCATATCCTTGCAAGCATGTGCTATCATTTAAGTTTTGGTCTTAGCCATACTGACTGTTGTGAGATGGAAATATCTGCACTAATTTCTTATCCAACAGAGGACTAGTAAACAAAATTTGCAAGGAACTTGAGAAATTAGGCATCAAGGAATCAAATAATTCAATCAAAAAAATGGGATACAGAGCTAAGCCAATAATTCACATAGGAGGAATTTCTAATGGCCAACAGACACTTGAAGAAATGTTCAACATTCTTTGTCATCGGATAAATGCAACTCAATAGTTTCTCATATTAAGGAATGTCCCTTTTATTTCTACTATCTACAGAGTGGTTATCATGGCACATGCCAAAGGATTATTCATCCTACCATGACAATGGAAACAAACTAGACATTGCTCAACACATCAATGGATAAAGAAAATTCATGCACTTATAATATCAAATAAATAAAATCATAGAAATACTTCTGTACATCTTCTGAATAGAACTAGAAAAAATAAACCTGAGTTAGGTACCCAGGCCCAGAAGACAAACATATTAATTTGTACTTATGTGAATATAAACTGTGATGTCAATAATAAATAATGAGGAACCTATATAAATATAAAGGTTATATATAAAGTAATGGACTTCATTCTTGTAAATTATATCATTCATATTTGAAGCCTTTCATGAGATTAAATGCATTAAATTTAGTTTAGTTTTATGCAAGTTTGATCAATGTATGCAAATTTAGTGTCAGTAATGTTTAAAAGTTTCTACAACATTGAATTGAAAGAAAAAAAATCTGATAGTACGACAGTCTCATGCTAGAAAAACACTCTCCACTGAAAACTACAAGTCTCAGAATTTTTGTTCGGGTTTTCTAATACTTCTCTTTGTGTAACAACTGTCTTTAACTTCTCTTAGGGTAAAACTATAAAAAAAGTTTGGGACCCACATTTTATGGTGACTGTTGTACTATAGATTTATTGCACTGCTACTCATAATATTTTGACAATATATCATCACTAAAACCATTGAGACATTATGAATTTGAGGTGAGATCATTGCAGTTTTCTTGTTTGTGTTACTTATTTTTCACTATTTTGCATACAATGATTGTGAACTCTTATGCAGAAGATAAGAAGTGGCTAAACCAATTGTTGAACTTCTACATTGTACATCTTGTGAAAAACAAGAGTTTCTTAGTAGTCAAAGAATGAAGTTGATTTTTCTTGGTAATTGTTCATACACAAGATGAACTTTGTGTGTAACTTCATGGTCTATGGGTTTGCAGAAACAATTAGCAATATAAAGTCAAGTAAACAAAATAAAAAAATACATTTAACATTGGCACATATGGTAAAATGAGAGACAATAAGAAATTCCAACACCATAACAAGTGCTGTAAGCATGCACCATTTAGCTGTAGGATTAAAAATAATCTCTTTAGATCCCTAATTTTGCAATGACTCAGAAACTAAAGTAATGCCTAAATTCACAGTAAAGTGAGATGACAGGATAAATGTAACCACACTCATGAAAAAATAGTTGAAAACACCAACAAAACAAAACAAAAACACCAAAACATAAGCAAGCAAACAAACAAAAAACAGAGTAGCAGACCTACAATTAAAACATATTCTATTAACATTTTTAACAATTTTTTCATTCTTATTTGGGACCCAAACAGGTTTACTACATCCCAAATCAGCAGGAAGTCATTTTAAGAGAGTGACATCCCATCCCCAGAAGGAGGGGAGGGTGTTTTCCTCCCCTTTGGTTAATTGATGGATAATAAAAAATTTTGTTATTTATGGGAGGAGACTACAAGCTGTTAAATGGGTTTTGGAGGTTAGACCCAAGGACTTCTCTCTTTTTCTTTTCTGTATCCTTCTTTCTCTCCTATGTAGGAGTTAACAGACTTGAGAAAAAATGGGACATAGACATAGTATAAGAAAGATTAAGAAAAAAGGACAGATTATTGAATATGCCCTTATACCTTTGTATAATGATACAAAATTAATATTATATTTGCCTAATTTGGTATTGATCATTATATATTAATGCAAAATTAAGATTGAATTGGACTACACTTTGCTGAAGGGAGCAGTGAAACCGAACTTTTAAATTATTATTTAACACATTTATTTATTACTAAATTCACTTATAACAAACACCAACAATTTCTTAACTATTAATCCTATAAATTCCTACAACCCCTTTAACCTATCCACTAAACCTATTGATAATTATTTTTCTAACCTTTTAGAATGATACAGTCTCTGGGGCAGGTCCTCAGTCGTCAGGAATACAGTCTTTGTTGTAGATTCTTTAACGCACTTAGCAGTCCTTTTTTCTGGATCTCTCAGATGCAGGTTCGTCAGGGTAAGTTGGTTATTGCAGTCTCACCTTAAATAAGGCTTCATGCTTTTTTCTCTGTGGGAGACCCCAGCCGTCTGCAGGCCAACTTACTTCTTTTGAATCAGGAACTCAGCTGCTCTGCCTCAGTCCTTAAAGCCAGGCACCGTTTCCTTTAGGCCACTGTTTGGACAGATCAAACCCCTCTAGGCAAAAGCTGAGCCATAGGGTCCAGTCCTTGGCCTTTTGGTGTCTTCCTCAGGCTTTCTTTGCTCACCGGCTTCTTTCTGCGTCAGGGAGAGAGCTGGCCATCAATGGCCAGCCCTTTTTTCAGCAGGACTCTTGGAGCTCTCTAGCATCAGGGGCCTCTTCTCCTCTGGGCTCCACGCACTGTCCTCAAATAGGAGGAACTCTGTTTCAGCTTAATTTGGGCTCCGCCCACTTAGCAGCTGAAAACAATGTCAGGCCAGATACTTTGTTTCTTCAAGTCTTGAGTCTTTTTTGTTTTTCCTGACTTTAAACTTGTTTTTCAGTCTATTGAGTCTTTCCTGTTTTTGTTGACTTCATGCTGATAATGCTCTTCAGGCCCCGAATTAAGAGACAGTATCAGAAACTCCTATATATTTCCTAAATCTAATTTATCTAACTCCTACA